>JABACO010000018.1:5692027-5803487 GCA_013339895.1 Ephydatia muelleri
TGTGTGTTGTGTGTGTGTGATTTGTTGTGTGTGTGATTGATGGTCACATGAGCTGATATGTGTATATCATTTAGTGAACATGCAATGGCAAATGTATCCGCCCTGATGTAAGATATTTTGGCTTCAATATGTGAGCGTTGTTTGTAGCACATTATACAAATTTTGTTCTGTTTTGATTCATTATCTCACTGTTTGCCATTGCGTAGCGTTTGAAGGCAATTGACCTGTGTACATTATCCTGGCTCCATAGAATTTCAACTATGCACAACCATGGTGTGTAACTTGTCCAGCTTGCGTACACTGTTGCAACCAGGCTTTGAACAGTGCACATCTGGGTCCCAAATGAGAGGGGATAGGAAGGCAAGAAGGAGAGGGAGGAAGAATAGGGGGAGGGGGAGGGGGGAATCAGAAGGGGAGGTAAGAGGGGGGGAGGAAGAAAGAGGTTTAATCATTCTGGCTCAGGAGTGTTGAATGGTGTAGGTCATCATCCTTTTGCCACATGTGTCTGGGTTCTGTTCTGTGTCTGGTACTTCAAAATGGTAATGTAGAAGATAAGCATCAGCAAGCTTATCTTCTTGTATATTTATCAGGCATGTGATTTCCTGGAAGGCGATTAGGAACATGTGCCTTGTGGGAGTGGAACCTTAAAGTAATCACTGCAGCCCACAATTATTGGCTGATGAACAACATGGGATCATGGGAATGGAATCTTCAAGGCATACCTGTACAGAGCAGTCAAAGCTGCATGGACTGTTTGCTTAAGTAACCTTGGTGCCACTCCCCCCCCCCCCCCCCCTCAGGATATTGGCACATGTATTGTGTCATGCTATTGGCGTGTGGGCCCATGCAGTGTGTTGCAGTAGATGTCTACTGGACCATGCGACCATTATCTTGGGCACCGTGTGACACACATGTACATAACTGATTGCCCTTCACTTGCTAATCACACAGAATTCGCTGTTTGTTTATTTATTTAGTTATTTTTTTGGGGGGGGGGGGGGAAGTCGGAGATACTTTCTACACTAAGCTTTGGTTGATAGTTAATTCGCTTAGTTTTCCTTTCTGTGCCACCACATTTTGCTTCCCATGGCATCATACTGGTCGTTGGCTCGTTCACTAACCTTGTTGTCCCATATTCCCATGGTGTGTTGCAACATCAGCTGGGCAAAAGCAGCCCCCTTGTTGCCAGGCCATTCTTGGCTGTTGAGTGCTTGATGTAGCCAGTTATTCAGTTGCAGGTGGTCATCTGTAGCTAACTTGTTGCATTGTACTGCATTGAGGGTGGGGGGGGGGGGGGGGGGGGAGGATGTGTGTGATGTAATTTTCAACACCTTCAAGTGGACTTCAACTCAATCTCAGGGTCAATCCTTCAAGTTTGACTGGGCCAGCTAATTTAAAACCTTTCATTATAAGCCTTAGGCCTTCATGTAGTATAAATACTCTCTGTCATTATTCGTTGAGATTTTGAAACCAAGTACCTTTTGGATGTTGATTTATGCACATTTTTGCATGTCTGAAATGGTTTGCTGGCATCACTCCAAAAATATTGTCTGGCATTTTTATTTTTATTTTTTTAAACGTACATGTTGGGTAATTGCAGTTGCAGTTTTTAAATCTAATTTGTTTAGTTCACCACTAACCGCTCAACCCTTTGTACATATTCAGCTCACTTTAGTCATTCATGAGGTCAGCAAATGCAAAACTGTCCTCTCTCCCAAATCACATGTTATTGCCTCACATTAGTAACATTAGTGCTAACACATCCCAGTTGCTATGGTTACACCTGACACCAGCACTGCACACAATGCCACATGAAAGGAACAGTTAACAAAGGCACAGTTGGAAACCAAAACAGAACACAGGACGATGTCCAGTAAGATAAAACATATGTGCACGAGTTGTAATGTACATGTATATCATGTTGTTTTTGGGATGAATCTTCTTAAAAATGTGTGTAATTACAGTGGAACCCCTACATGCAGGTGGACCATACTGAGGTATCCGGATTGTCAAGGTGCCCTTATTCCAGGGAGTCCGCATTTAGTGGTTCCATTGTATATCTGTTAAAGGTGTGGTCGAAGCTAGCTTGTACAATGTGGGGTTAGTATGTACATGTAAGGTCTTCTTACTTTGGGTAGCATGTGGGTACACTGTGGGTACAGGCATTGGATAGCGTGTGGGTACACTGTGGGTACAGGCATTGGGTAGCGTGTGGGTACACTGTGGGTACAGGCATTGGGTAGCGTGTGGGTACACTGTGGGTACAGGCATTAGGCAGCATGTGGGTACACTGTGGGTACAGGCATTGGGTAGCGTGTGGGTACTCTGTGTGCATAGGCATTGGGTAGTGTGTGGGTACACTGTGGGTACAGGCATTGGGTAGTGTGTGGGTACACTGTGGGTACAGGCATTGGGTAGCATGTGGGTACATTTATATGTGGCTGGATATAGATTGACATCAGTGTGTGGATTTGGTTGCTATCCAAGTTCAGATATATGAATGCCATGAAAATACCCGTAGAAAATAGCTGGAACTTGGGGTGATATTGACTTACAGCTTTTGAATGGCTGGATTTGTAAGTCCTATTGAGGTATATATGTACAATCACCTTTAGTTGCAGCTCCATTGATTTTAAACAGCTCACGCGTAACACACCTAACACTCATGCACACATACACACACCTAACACCGACACTTCTGAGCACATACTAACACCGGTTGGAGAGCCCTTTGCACCATGATATGACCACAACCCAGCAGATGTGAACAACACATGCTGGATTCCTCTGTTATGTTAGCCTACTTGTGTCCTAAGTATAAGGTACACATAATATTTTACTGTAGCATACAATAGAAAGTCCCCATATATACATCCACACACTCCACCCCCTCCAAATCCCAGCAACAGTGCTATTTATATCATATAGTATAGAAGGGGAGGAGGAGCTATCTAGACAGATGTTGTGTACGCTGGGAAGGGAATTTGTTTGTGAAATCCATCACCTTGGGAGTCAAGGATGCTTGCTCTGTAAATGGTTGCATGCATATTGAACTCACAAGGTATGCATGTATATTACATGCATGCAAATCTTTGAAATTCAACAGCACACGTTAGTTAGTTGTAAACATGTGGACAACTGCCATGTGAATGACCTCACCAGATATGTGCTTCACAATGGGCCTGTCTTAGTCTACTCTTGTTGAACCTATAATGTGAGAGCACCCTATCACCCGTCTCCATTGGCCTGCACTGTCTGTCCTCACTGAGGAAAGTCTCAACTAAGGTTACACATGAGTACCGTTATTATGTAACCTTGCCTGTCTGTGTGCCTGCGTCTTGCCTGTCTGTGTGCCTGCGTCTTGCCTGTCTGTGTGCCTGCGTCTTGCCTGTCTGTGTGCCTGCGTCTTGCCTGTCTGTGTGCCTGCGTCTTGCCTGTCTGTGTGCCTGCGTCTTGCCTGTGTGTGCCTGCGTCTTGCCTGTGTGTGCCTGCGTCTTGCCTGTGTGTGCCTGCGTCTTGCCTGTGTGTGCAGGTACATTTATAAAATCTGGATCCTATTAAGACAGAATCTAAACTAGATATTACATGTATTCTTTTGCATGTTTTTTTAAAGATCATGAAAATGATTACTACTTCTAAGAGTTAGGGATCACTTCTTCTATGCGCAACTACATATGCGTATATCCAGTGATTGCCCTGTTAGGTTAGGGAACAGGGTGAACTGGTTAGGTCAGGGAACAGGGTGAACTGGTTAGGTCAGGGAACAGGGTGAACTGGTTAGGTCAGGGAACAGGGTGAACTGGTTAGGTTAGGGAACAGGGTGAACTGGTTAGGTTAGGAAACAGGGTGAACTGGTTAGGTCAGGGAACAGGGTGAACTGGTATGTTCAGGGAACAGGGTGAACTGGTATGTTCAGGGAACAGGGTGAACTGGTATGTTCAGGGAACAGGGTGAACTGGTATGGTCAGGGAACAGGGTGAACTGATGCATAATAGATACACCAATCCCTGTGCACTGCTGTATCGTTATGATGTTGCTCAGTTCGTTACGTGGTGGGTACCCTGTTTTGTGGGGGGGGAGTGGTCCTCATTAAGCTGTGCATGCTGCTACACTACTCTTAGCAATGAACGCACACACACGCACACACACACACTGATATATACACAAACTCGCGCACAACGCGCAAACCACACGGGCACCATAAACTCAATCCTGCACTGCATCGTGCCTAGCACATGCGTCGTCAGTCAGTTTGTGTTGGTAAAGGGTTTGCAATCCTTTTGGCTGTTTATGGATGTAATGAACACATGTTGGATATGTTCTCGTGGGTGCGTGTTTGTGTGTGTGGGGTGTCATTACACATTTATGTAAATGAGCCATATGCATCCATTTTCAGATTACACACTTACCATTTATGTGAGTATGTGTGTGCAGACACTGGCTTATTTTGCGCAACTGACTGCCAGAGAAGGAGTGGCCCCTCCCCTTGAGTTTGGTTGGTGCAGACACTGGTGTTTGCTGTCAGAGGGATTCTTGAGAAAGTCAATAGCCCCACCATTGTGGTTGCACACTGACCCACACCCAGTTTGTTTCCCTGGCTTCATCCCAGCCTCTGCTAGTCCTGCCAGATGGCTTTATTTGGGAAGAGTTGGATGGTTGTGGGGAAGGTGTGGAGACAGAAGCCAGGGAGTGTGGAATTGCTGGCAGAAGCCATGGGAAGGGGCTTTGGGATGTGCAATTGGAATAGTGGGGTGTGTGCTAGTTGACTATCTTGAATTGACGATATGTTGGCGGTTAGCCCATTTCCTAAGGCATTTGTTCACTTCCCTCAACCATTTGATTTGTATGCATGTGTGTGTTTGTGTGTGTGTGTGCGTGCGTGTGTGTGTGTATGTATGTATGTATGTATGTATGTATGTATGTATGTATGTATGTATGTATGTATGTATGTATTTATGTATGCATGTATGTATGTATGTATGTATGTATGTATGTATGTATGTATGTACATGTATGTGTGTATGTTGTATGTGTATGTATGAGTATGTTTATGTTTGTGTATCTGTGTGTATGAATGCATCAGTTTTTGTATGTTCAGTTTGCATTCTTTTATTTTTGGCTGGCTCACTAGGCACACAGTTCTATTTAACCCACACCCATCTTCTCTGCCTGTCTTGTGCCCAGCTTCAATGCGACGAGCAGGTGGTTCTCATTGTAGATCAGCTTCGAGATGAGAGGCACTTAAACCACAAGGTACACACACGCATATGCTATCCTATGTGAGAAGGGGAGGCGAGGGGGGTTGGGAGATATGAATGTAGGTCACATGACGTGGAATACGTTGGACTCATGATCAATGGAGTTTGGCATGGGATAGAATTCAGGGGATGCGTTCTTAGAATTTATGTATAATTTATGTTACCATGGTTACTTGATGCCTTTCCGATGGCAGGTGCAAACTGTAACTATTGCGATGAATACGAAGTCGGCTGCTGGGGCAATCAGGTATCTCCTCCATTTTGGGACATATCCTGTCCACACTGACCGTGTGTCTGCAGACCAAACATCTTGGAGCTAGACACCTTGCTCACTGAACTGAGCCTCTGTAGTGCACGCACGGAACTGTACTTCACGTTCCTCGCGAGGAAGATTGGAGTAAGTGTTGGGTGGTTGCCAATAGAAGGGAATTTTTGTATGTGCGTGTATGTGTATGTGTATGTAGTGTGCAGATGATGGTGGTGGTAGTGTGCAAGTGGTGGTGGTGTGCAGGTGGTGGGGGTGGTGATGTGCAGGTGATGGTGGTGGTGTGCAGGGTGCAGGTGGTGGTAACAGTGGTGGTGATAGTGGTGGTAATGGTGGTGGTAGGGGTATGCAGGTGGTGGTGATGGTAGTGGTAGTGTGCAGGTGGTGGGGTCAGTGATGATGGTGGGTATGAAGTGACATGTGGAGGTATTCATCAACCCCCTTAAGTGGATGAGAAGCAATGCTTGTGGCTAGTAGCATAAGCATAAAGCAGGAGCAGCCGTCATCATACTACATGTACATACCACTGTACATAGTGGTAACTTCAGCTGACGGACGCATTTATTAACATTGCAGCCATGAAACCATTGCAATGTTCGCATTCTTTTTGCCACTTCTTTGGCTGCCTATTGTATACTCTTAATCCACTAAGGAGACTGTGTACAAAAAGCAAAGTGCCTGATGACAGCTTTTTAGCAGGAGAGACGCCACTTGTTGAGATGCTATGTAGGCTCCTCCTTCTGCTTACTTGCCTTACAACACTTACACTTTTTGTGTACGTTTATGTGTACATGTATGTGTGTGTATGTGTGTATGTATACATGCATGTGTGTTTGTGTGTGTACTTTCATACGAGTGGGTGTATGTCTGCATCTGCATGTGTTGCATGTCTTTGATTGCCCCCCCCCCCTTCACGGCCTCCGCATACTAGCATACCAGGGCCATAAATGTGCAACATAGCAATGTCCATGAGGAGGGTTGTTTATCCGTCACGACGTCTTGTTGTGACCTGGTCCGTAGGGAAATATACGAGTTCAAACGACGTGTACAGACAGGCATGGCCGGTCGTGGGAGGCACAGGGGGGGGGGGGGGGGGGGGGTAAGGGTTTACAGAGAAGCAGTTTCACAAAGGGAAGAAAAGGCAGGGAGGGACCCACATTGCTGGCTGGACGTTGCCACAATCGGAGTTTTGCTTAGTCACCTTGCCTCGTACTCGAAACGTGCATGCAGGCTGATGCTACGAGTGTCTGGATTGGGGTAGTGTGCTATGTCTTCTGTCAATTTTGTGCCGTAACAATCTCTTCGCCCGATTAATGTGTCCTGTTGCTTTTGAATTGTTTGGGCAGTGGATACCAGTCATGTGATCTCTATTTGCCATCACAGAGTCCATCTTGAATTGATGGTCAATCTTCAGGCGTTTGGTCACTTACAAATAATTGTATTATCTAAAATTACGCTTAGTCAGTTATTGGATCATAGTTAGATCATTTAAGTAATCTTGAATTGCTGAAATGTGTCGTTCTGAGTTTAAATCATGATTGTGTAAAGCAGCTGAAGTTATTGTATACTTTACTGTGTAACGCGAGTTTTTATCATGCAAATCATTTTGATATGTTTTAATCATCTATTTTACAAGCATTTTCAGAAGAAGCAGCACTTATTTGTATGTAGGGATGATTGGTGCCTTGCGAGGGCAGGGGATCTGCAGCGGGTATACTTGGGGCAAGTGGGACATTAATTTCACTGGTGAAACTGTTTTGGTTGCATCATGTGAGTGCAAGGACAGCAAGCACATACGAGGAGTGTACAGTAGTATTTTGTGTGGGACTATGGATCAAACAATAGATTTGTGAGGCTAGGTGGGTTTGACAGCTTCTGAATTCACAAGACATTACAGGATTAATTACCCAGTCAGCAAACAATAGAATTGTGTCATTGATGTGGATTTCCTCATATAGTATTGCTTCTGGTATTCAGGAACATTTCAGACAAATCAAGATCAAGTTACTTGTATCTAAGAGACAAGTGCAATGCTGTGTTGTAAGGTGTGAAGTATTAGAGCTACAATGAGTGTATAGGGTGTGTAATGAGAATGAAAGGTATCAGCTGAACTCTCCCATTGTTTTGCATAGCATTCTTCTGCTGGCCAGGGAAATGCCATTAAGAAGGTTTGGTTGGTTTGGGGATGGGAATGCTCAGCTAGAAGCTGGTAATTCTACTATTGCCAGCAGGTGCTTATGTTGTGTTCATGGAATTGTAACAACACTGGTAAGATGAATGTGTGGACAAGAAGCCTGATATGTTGGTAGAGAGGAGCAGATAGATCTTCTGATTAGGATAGCCACAGCAATGAGCAAAAGGATTACGAACATTTGAACAAAGTTCATTCAAATAGCTACAGCAATGAGCAAAAGGATTACGAACATTTGAACAAAGTTCATTCAAATAGCTACAGCAATGAGCAAAAGGATTACGAACATTTGAACGGAGTGGAAGGATTTGGTGTTGTGAGGATGGAGGCGATGGGGCAGGTCATGGAGGGGTAGCTTTCCCTATGGCCATCACCCATTATCGGTCCTTAGAAGTAAAACATATGTGAGAGTGAAAAAGGGAAGAACAACATATCCCTCACATGCTCCAATCTTCCATTCACAAAACAATGTACACTAAGAGTGGATCATGCACTAAGAGTGGCCAACTGTTAGTTATTGTGCCTGGTACTATTGTGCTGTTAGTACTAAGCCTTGTGTCATGTGTGCGCCTTATGACCTACCTAGGGCCTTCAGACAGAGGATCGCGGTTCAGGTATGTTGGTTCCTTACTCTTTATGCTACATGTATGTGGAGAAACTACTGTGTGTGTGTGTGTGTGTGTGTGTGTGTGTGTGTGTGTGTGTGTGTGTGTGTGTGTGTGTGTGTGTGTGTGTGTGTGTGTGTGTGTGTGTGTGTGTGTGTGTGTGTGTGTGTGTGTGTGTGTGTGTGTGTGTGTGTGTGTGTGTGTGTGTGTGTGTGTGTGTGTGTGTGTGTGATCTTTTGTGTCATCTGTGTACATTTTGTGTGCATGTTGTGTGTTGTGTTGTGTGCATGTAGGTGAAGAGATATTGAAGAGCTGCAGGACAAAAATGGTTATCCAAGTAAGAGTTCAAACCAGCTGCATTGTAGGGTGTTTCAATTGACTCTAATTATTGGTGATAGGGAGATAGTGTGTTGAGCATGGGGTGGGCATGGGGTGCTGTAGAAGAGCTACATGTGCTCGTTAAGTCTATTGGCTGCACGTTAGCTGAGCATTCCAATTAGGTGCTCTCAGGTTTATGAGGTAATGCCTGTGCAACTGAGGGCTGCTACGGAATGGGATGGATGGATGTGGGATTGAGGGGGATTGTTGTGACAACACAGGTGTGTCATGACAACATCAAGGCTTTGAGTTCACTTTGAAATGTGTTTATTACACATCAAAAAGCTCAGTTTGAGTTTGAGATAATAAGTTTGTTTAAAAACTTTGTTTTTACTTGTTTACTGTCATGCAGGAGCTGATAGCTACGTATATACCCATTGAGCACTACTTTCTGAAGGAAAGCATGAACAAGGTAGGATCATATTTATTTAACTGCAATAGTTTATGGATGTGTGTGTGTGTTTTAATGTGCATGTGTTGTGTGTAAGTTATGTATGTGTGCATGTATACTTATAGTGTTTTGCACGTGTGTATGTGGTGTGTGTGTTCGTATGTGTGGCTAGGCTGTTAGCCTCGATGTCTGCAATGCTGATGGTCTGACCTCCAGTATGGCTGACGATGCATTCTTTGTTCTACAGAAGTCTATCAGGTCAGATGCCTTTCCTCCACACTCTCACCTCACTGCACCACACCTCCTCCCTATCCAAAAAGAGATAATTATCGCAACTAAATAATCTTTGCTACAGAAGAGTGGTGTTAATTAGGAGTCCAATGCCCACCTCTGATGTTGTGTATGCGAAGTACATATGCTGGGGCGATTTGAGGGTTCTGCAGTACACATAATGTTTGTGACTACACTGGGAATGGTGGGAAGAAAATAAGAATGTTTAAACTAATATTTATCGATTATTGTGAGTTTTTTTTGCAAGTTCCATCTAAGTTTCACTGCAGTAATGTCACTATGTATTTAATAAGCATGCTTACATGTAATGTACACATGTACACACATGCACCATCTATCCTACAGACGAGCATTATCAAGTTGCAGTGTTGATGGAGCCTGTGCGATGTTGAACCACGCCAGGTCTGCATTACAACCACTATAATATACCTTATGCTATGATAATCTGTTTTTTTCACATTTACAATGTCTATAAATGAAGCTCACTTCTTTTGACCGATTACAAGAATGTCTTGCAGTTGAAGCTCAAGATTGCCTCCTCATCTGGGTAACAGTGCCTGCAACAAGTCACATGGCCTTTTAGAACATAGCTTGCTATCTCCGCAATTTTGAACATTTGTCCTCACACGTCGAAACTAAATTTATGCTTCTCTTCCTTATAGTCTGGATTTCCAAAGCATGCTTCAAGGTAGACTTCAGGCAAGATCCTCTCTAGGTAACATCGATTCCAACAAGCTGGATAGCTTGGTGAGTGGGTGCCAGTGCCCACATGATTGTCGATGAATTTTCGATTTGCCCTTTAGATAGCCTTAAACAATATTGAGATCGTTATTGGCAATATTGATACATTGGCTAAGGAATTGCAGGTGAACATGTTTCTGTATTTCAACTCACTTTCCAATGTTTAATCTTAGGCAGAGTGTTCAAAATTATTTAGCCAAAGTGGCGAACCAAGGGGAAACAAATTGGAGGTTTGGAATTAGCGTGTTGAGGAAGGTGTATACATTTTGTTTTCTTTCAATTAGCCATGCCTTGCTGACCTGAGCAGTGCAAGCACCACTTTTAAGCAAATGAAGAAGGTATATAGTGCCTGGGTACGAGCATAGACGCATGTTAAGTGTCCCCTTTTACAGAGTGGTATGAGCAAGTTGGTCGAAATCTGTGTTGTGCCACGCCTCAAAGTGTGCACAGATGTCATACCAACTGTCAGTCACGTTCTTTCAGAGGTGCGCCCCTAGCTGAGCCCAGGGAGAGAGTGTGTTAACCAATAGTCCCTGGTTAGTTCATTTTTGGTGCCACTTTATCAGGAGGACTTAGTCAACTTTGAGGTGAATGATCCCTTTGTCCAACAACTCATATCCTGTCTAGATGGCATACTTAATGAGTTAAAGGTTGGGGTTAGACTCTGCCTTGTACATGTGCCTGATGCTACTGCACTTTTCCAGGGAAGCTTGCTGGTACAGGTGTTTGAGCAGGTTGTCATAGACGTGGCAGGAGAGCTGGCGCTCCTCTTTGAAGCCCAGCTGTTTAAATGCACCTTCAATCAGGTGAGTGTGCGATAATGGTGCTGCCATCTTCAACTTCTGTGTCTCTCTGTTCCCGTTCGCAATCCTTGATCCTAACATGGCTGTGCTCTGTAGCTAGGTGGTGTTCAGTTGGACAGGGAGCTGAGAACACTGGTAGCGTATATCTCTTCCCTGACACAATGGCCTGTCAGGGACAAATTCTCTCGTTTGCAGCAAGTGGTGACAATTCTAACGTTGGAAACAGTGAGAATATGTTAATTAGATGCAACTGGAGTTTGAAAGCACTCTGATAATATTTTCACCCCCCCATACCCGTCTCCCCCCACAACCCACCCACCTCTAGTTGGGTGAGATATTGGATTACTGGGGATCAAATGCTGGCCCCATGATATGGAGGCTGTCCACATCGGAAGTTAGAAGAGTTCTCCATCTCAGGTATAATGGTATCTTACCTCCTCACAACAATATTACTTATGTTTTGTTTTGTTTTTCGTTTTTACTTTCCTGTCTTGCAGGGTGGATTTCAAGGCAGATGATGTTAATAAAATGAAGTTATAGCTACGGAATGAGATCACCTGCTCTGGTGTAGTCTAGGTGCTGCTGTGCTATTGTTCATTGTTCCCTTTGTTTGGAACCAGGCGTTAATGTTTTTGAGGAATGAGGATGTTGGTGGTGAAGGGAATGAGTTTTACTGGGCGCTCTGGTTGATGCCATTTGTGAATGTATACGTATGCCAATATATTTGCCACGCAGGGTAAAAACTTTGGGGGGGGGGGGGGGGGGGGGGGGGGTGCCCTATCCTGTATTCGAAAGGGACTATTAGACCCTCGATGCGTACAGCTATGGGTAATGTAGCCTGTGCAAGTATTTTGAAGCAACAGCAACTATTTTCAGGAATACATATATAGCACGAATTTAACGTTCCAACAGTGATTTGCCTCCAGACCCTTCCGTGTTTTTGTCCTCATCAATGCAGTATATCGGAGCACAGCAGTGTGTTACGTGGCCTATATAGTTTCTTTGCTTTCCACACATTCGTTTAATTTCAAGTATATGTAATTGATTTCAAAGTCATAATTTCACACACATGCATTGTACACACACACACACACACGTGATAGATAGACACATCAGAAGTGCGAGGGAGGGGCTTGGTGTTCATTGTTTCAAGTTTCTTGCCAACGAACAGTTATCATCTTACCGTCTCACCGCCATGACTGTAGTTTTAAACGAATAATTATTTTGATCGGTCTTCCATGCTACGCCATAGCGGCTAGGAAGCCGAGTCGAATTGTAATAACCGATGTCCTGCCACACTCCGTTGAGATTGGCGTCCACGCAACCATAATACCACCATCCTGCCTGATACATGTTCGCACAGTTAGGCGGGCTGTTGTCGTTGTCACGGTCTTTGGTTGAGAAAAACTTTCCATTGTGATTGATACACAATGAATCCACAATCGTGCTTGAGGGATCATAGCTACCCACGGAAAGTTTGTAGTACATCACTTCGCTTCCTATGCCGAACGTGTTGTACTTAGCGTAGCGCACGGTTTGGCCAGTTGTAACGTCCGCTCCATGATACTGAACAGCGATGTAGAGTTTGTAGCTTGCTGCGTCCGTTAGCCGCTTAATACTGTCCAAGCCCAGCCAGAAATTGTTTTTCAGGTTTCCGAACCCACTACGATACTCGTCCCAATTTCTATTGAAATCGAACGTCCCATCGCGACGCCTCTGAAAGAGCGTCCATCCGTTGTTTAGTCCGTCCAGTTTGCTCATGTCGCAATATACGAGAAACTGCCCCTTTCCATTTGGATTAATGTAATAGAGACCACTGATAGTAAGTCCGCTTTCATAGATAGCTTGACAGTCCGACAAAGGAATGTCTGGAATAGAAAAGAAACAAGTAAAGTTGTGTCAGTTTATCACAAGTGTAATTTGATATCTCTCACGCAAAATCATGCGGAACACAGTTAATAGATGCTTACACTCTTGGTTTAAAATCCCCGAAGCTACGGGCACAAGATCTCCGAGCCGTGAAAGAGTTTGGTCAATTCCATTCGAGGGTGCAGCCACCTGAAGAGTTTGATTAGTGGATTCAGTCCACAGAAGTGTTTGGTCTGAAGTGAGATTCGAGGGTGCAGCAGCTCCTTCACGCACACAGTTGATGACCGCAGCAACGAATGCAACAGTAGCAAACTTCATCATTTTGCATGTGCTTATCAGGTCTACTGTAATACTTTGTAGTAAAGAAGACAAGCTATATATAACGATAGGTACCCCGCTAAGTGCTCTGCAGCTCCAAACGTGCAAGACGTCGCCTACTAATTAGCTAGTATCAACAAAATACCTTGCCGTCTTCCGGTGCATGCGGTGCAACTGATTCTGCAACCTTATAGATTTATATTACAGCCCATGTAGTAAGACTGAAGACCCAACCCCTGCGCTGGTGTTGGCTGGATGAAATTAAATCAACCTGTATACGTGCATGCATGCATGCATCAACTTATCAGCGCGGGGAAGTTGTGGGGATTACACTTGAAATAGAACTAAGATATATACGGCAGCGTCCGCGTCGTCACAGTGTAATGTTGACTAAACACCGCTGGGTATGGCCATGCATATCAGTATAGTCCAGTTTATTTATTTCAGACACTTTTTATTTTTTATTTTTTTTTATCAATCCCAGTTGCGCAATACTTCAAACAACAAATATTGGCAGACCGAAGAAGCCAATTGATATTTGTTGTGACTAACGTCTCATTGATGGGCGATCGGCTTCTTCCTCTGCGTACGTCCTGTGTTATTGAACACGTCGCATTATTAATTATAAAATATAGGGGTGCAATATTTTGATTAGGAGCCCGCGTAAGTATACATATTGACTCACTTCGAGTTCATTAATTGTAAGCGGCATTTGTCAATAACCTACTTAAATCCAGCACTTGAATTCTTTTAACAACATTCTACTATGAAGCAGTCACAAACAACACAACATGGTGCGATGACATGGGAGGAAGTGGAGGGGCGAACCGTGAACCTAGCGAGTATACATTGGGCTATTCCATAAAATAATTGTACACCCCTTACTGATGACCAAAAAAGTTGTCCAGAGGGGGTCCAATGGTAATGTCCTAGGGGGATGTTCTATTGCAGTGAGATGTGTCCAGAGGGGGGTCCAATGGCAATGATGGCAATGTCCTAGGGGTGTCGCACAGTGAGATGTGTCCGGATGGGTTTCAAAGGTAATGGTATCCTACATCAGGATGTGTCCAGAAGGGGTTCAATGGTAATGTCCTAGGGGGGGGGGGGGGGGGGGGGGGGGGGGGTGTCCTACATCGAGATGTGTCCAGAGGGGGTTCAACGGTATTGTCCTAAGGGGGTATCCTACATCAGGTTGTGTCCAGAGGGGGTTCAATGGTAATGTACAGGGAAGTGTGTCCAGAGGGGTCCAAAATTAATGTCCTGGGGGGGTGTGTGGTGTAGAGGCTTTATGTCCTGGGGGGATACCTTGATATTAATCATCAGTAGGGGTGTACAATTATATTATGGAATAGCCCATTCTTCCGCATGCGTGCGTGCAGCTTCTCACTGTGCACGTGCACCGCAGAATTTGATGGGAAAAAAACACGAAGTAGATAATCATTATGATGGCATGAAGCTGTGGCCGACTATAAAGATGTTGTTTGTTTAACCTTATAAGTGCTATTCAGAGATACTTATCCATTAAAGCTGTTATTGAACACCACTCGATTTATCAGACGTGAGTAGAGTCAGATACACACCTCGCAGGACGTAGCGCTCGTGCTGGGCTAAACATATGCACTGAAATTAGTAAGCCCGTGCAGTTACAACGGGGTCGTCGGTGTTGCTGCGTGTTTATGCATGCTAAACAACAGGTGCGCTATAGAGTTGGTGGCTTCTATTGGAGGAAACGCAGTTAACACACTGCATGCTGGAGGCAAACATATATAGACATAATACCTAAATACAACTAACCGCAATAAGTCGCAACATGCATCGCGTAGATATTACGTGTTATCAAGTAGCCTGTCGGCAATAGTCTGCGCTGAGGCGATCGAGATATATAGGTGTGTCCTATATAGCTCTATGTTATTTTCCTCCTGTTTCTTCAGATAGTGTTATTTAATAATTCTTATTATAGCTGCGAAGTTAATAGCTAACTGAGCGCATTCTCTCTAGCTAGACTTTTACACGACCATGCGATATCGTTCCGTACCATACTGATAACAGGTCCTGCATGCATGCATATAGAATAAAAGTAACGACTTGCATGGAATTCTTCAATACTTGTTTACTCCACGCAAACCATGAATAAAAACCAAAAGGCGAATTGTCCTTATCTCCAAGTAGGTGGGCGCCAAAACTGGACGACAGCTGTACAATAATAAGATCACACTGATCTGATGTAATCCATCGCATAAGCTTGCAGTATATGGGATTGAAAAGGCGTACATCATAAAATTTCCAGTACGTGCAAATGAAATGTAACGCTTTCGTTGAAATGTATGGCTAATTAAATATTCAGAGCTCTACAAGTCCATGACAGATACTCCGATTCTCAGTGCTTAAGAAGCAATGTGTAGAGGACATTTCATGGAGACTTCTAGAATATAAAAAAAAATTTGAAATCATGCATGAAAAAGCATGCGTTAGTTCCCTTTTCGCCCATATTGTGATTCGGACACCAGCCCGGATTTTATAACTCAATAATAGCTATCGGTGTATTTATATATAGTTATACAACACAGGCACATACTTATAAACATACTGTATATGGCATGAATGGTCCTATACGTATATAATATTGTGCCGTATATATCTAAATCGCGCGTCTAATGGCCATTATAGAGGTCTGGAAGGAGTACGTTGATTGATATTGCTCGGCAGTTTTCCAAGACACTCCAAAGTACACAGGGAGTACGACCGTATCCAGATAGCCTGTGCTTTTCCAGACGCCGTTTAGGTTGGAATCTAAGCAACCGTTAAACCACCATCCCGACTGGTACTGTCCCGCGCAGTCCGGCGGGCTGTTGTCGTTATCCCGATCTCTTGTTGAGAAATACTTCCCGTTGTGTCTGCTGATCAGCGAATCCCCAGCTGTGCTTATAGTAGAGTTGTAAGAACTCACGGATAGCTGGTAATTAGTCGCTTCTGTTCCAAGACTAAAAGAGTTGTATTCAGCAAAGCGCACTGCTTGTCCAGTCTGCAATGCTTCCGGATTTTGTAACTGAACAGCGACATAAAGCTTGTATGTTCCGGAGTTCGTTATTCGCCTGATTTTCTCCAACCCCAGCCAGAAATTGCCATCAAGGTTTCCAAAACCAGTTTTATAATCACTCCATACTTTGTTGAAGTCGACAGAGTCGCTCACTCGTCGCTGGATAATCGTCCATCCATTGTACACTCCGTCCAGCTGGCTCATATCACAATACACAACAAAGTCGCCGTTTCCGTCCGGATTTATGTAGTAGAGTCCGCTAACGTTCAATCGATTCTCATATATTGCTTGACAGTCTGATAGAGGGACAACTGGAAAAAAGAAACGAAGGCATGCTGTCATATCAGAGATTATCTACATAATTATAATTCTATGGTGCATGCATGTATGGTACATGTACGTATAAATATACACAGTACATATGCTTACAGGTCTGGTTGAGTACTCCTGGTAACCCTGGCTGGAGGTTCCCAAGCCTTGCTATAGTGGGATCAGCCACTCTCCTGATCCGAGCGTTTATCATGCCGCCATGCGGTGGGGTCGCCCGCAAATTGCCTGGGCCGTTGTTCACAGCTGCTGCACCCGCGGCTGCAACCAGAAGGATCGCAAATCTGAGTGTCATTGTTTTTCTTTGTCTCTGAGTCACAATCACATGCGCACGCTGTTCTTATAGTGGCTGGCACCCAGCCTTGTGTAACTCTTGTATCGTAACAGTCCTGTATCAAAGGCATAGCTGTTATTGTTCTGTAATTAGATTGTGTCTTCCGCATAATTACGTGCATGTAATTTGGTTGCGTATAAAACTGACATACATGGTAGCGCATGATAGCTACATCCCTTAGTGCATGGTGTGGTCGCGGCAGTATAATTTTTGATGTCTACATACATTGATATAGCCGAATGCATGCATGTGTGTATGTATATGCATAGGAAACTCGATGATGTCTTCGAGAAAAGATTATAAGGATCCGTCTTATCGAGCAGTAGTATGAATTCGCATAATCCATAAAGAAAAAAAATCAAGGACAGGACATAATAGGATAGTTTTAATTGTCAGTAAGGCATCAGTGTTTGTAAATACTAATTAACAGCGGAGATGCCGCCGCCACTCAACTGACCGAATCGTCAACTACAGAAAATTGCAAACACGTGCATGAGTTCAGCTGGTGGTTACTTGGATGTCTGTAATGTGCATTGCACACAAGACCAGCTGCATGTGTGTTGGCTGCATATGATTATTATGGTTTCCAAATAACGTATGAGTCGCTGCATGACATTGTATATATTCTAAAACAAGCTAAATATAATAATAATAATTTTAAAAAATAAAAAACTTTTGCTTAGATATATTGTCTGTGATCGCGTACTGTACGTAGCTAGTGTCAATGTTATAGTATACTCCCCTCCCTCGTATATAGAGCAATGACATGCAGAGAACGAGGGACCTTATTATTTCAAAGATACGATCTGCAGTTCTCATGCTCATGGAAAATATGGCTGTATATCGGTATAGAGCCGCAGGGTTTTGAAATTTTAATTTTTTTAACTACGTTTCGATCGATAGCGAGCGTGGCTTTTTACAAAGCTCCTGGGGTATACGTTTTTGGTCTCTTTCCAAGTGACTATCCAAATGCGCGCTGACATTATTTGATCTCACCAACACCTGCTGGTTAGAACTCAAAGCTAAATTACCTTCTTATGGAGTCCCAATGTATGACTGCCGAACCAGTCCGTGAAATAATGTTGTCAAATATATCCTGTTGTATGTCCTCAGTTTTGCGGTTTATCTATATATTGCACGCATGCGACATTCAGCTGTACGAACTGAGCAGTATAAGGAACGTGCGTAGAAGGGACCAGTTCTTGTTTAGTAAACAACTCACTAGAATCTACATCTAATGCAAAGTCCACCATGCAGCTATAGGAAACTAGACAAACCCAACTATCAACTTGCGTTGAGTGACCTTGAGTCCAAGGGACCTCTCTTCTAACCATAGAGATTGGCTCACTTGGACACGCACTGCGCAAAGTATTTCTATATACACTTACCAAATCAACCTGCCACCATCTATTTGATATATAGTTGTGCTAAAACGGTAATCATATCCTCCCGGCACAGTATCTTTGTGGCAAGACATCTAACAGTCTGGGATTCAAGCCGACAACTCATACACTACCTGTCCACTAATTATTAATTTATTTCCCCTAAAGACAATCTTTGATTGTCCCTGGTAGTTTTTTTTTTTTTTTTAATGTCTTCTATTAAATGAATGGATTCAATTTGAGGGGGGGGGGGGGGGGGGGGGGGGGGGGGGGGGGGGGGGGCTAGTCTCGTCCCCAGACCCGCATGACGTAACGATTATCGCTGTAAGCAGTATACATGTAATCGTACGCATGTACATGTAGGTCTGAGAAATTAAACGACGCACTTGTTCCGAGCGTCCTTAAACGTTTAACGTGCCAATTTAATTTTAGGATTACTCTCCACAGAATTACAGTGGAACCCCTAAATGCGGACTCCTTAGCTTGAAATAAGGACTCCTTAAAATAAGGACACCTCGATAAACAGTCTAGGTCCCAAACAAAACTTTCAAACCCCTGAAATAAGGGCACCTTAATAATCAGGACACCTTATTATTGTCCGAAAAGTGTCCGCAGTTCCACTGTAATAGCGAGATCACTTCCGCATGCAATTATGATTCTTTGCTGTATGTGGATCGTTTCAATATGTGCATGACACTTGTGTGGCTTGGGAAGATGAGAAGGAGGGTTGGATAAGGGTTCGTGTATATTTCTGCCAGTCCCATTTTTCGCTTTCCAATTTACCAAATCCCAACATTTCGCTTATAATGGCATCAATTCCAATCGTCATGTTTTGAGAACGCGCAAAATATTCGCCGCTTCGGATTATTCAATTCTACGCAAAATTTTTCTACGTTTCGTTTTTGGGAGAACACAAAAAATCGAATAGTAGATGGGAACCGGACCTGACCTTGGGAACGTGGAACAGAACCGAGTGCCTGTTGCCCCTCTCCTATCATCCTCCCCTTCCTTTTCCTTTCGGTTCTTAAGCTGTTGGGGACCCGATCCAAACTGATCATGCTTTACAAGACCGGCCGAGCACCATGTCCAATAATCGAATGTTATCCTTTTACGCATGCGCATACACATAAATATAACTGCAAATAGAATTATCCCACAACCCCCCCCCCCCCCCCCCCCCCCCCCCCCCCCCCCCCCCCCCCCCCAAAGTCATTTGTCCTCCCGGTATCGCATGGGGCAGTTAATCCTTGTTCCTGTTTTTGATCTGGTCATTATAGGGTCCCGGACTGGGGCAGAAGCAGGTAGCTCAGGTACTGGAGCAGAGGCAGGTAATTCAGGGATAACGTCTTGATCAGCATCTAGAGATGGCTGGTGTTCAGCTTCTTGGTGTTCTTCCCTTTTCAGTATTGCTACCAGGTGTCTGGTACTCCTCCTAACTAGCCCAGAAGGGGGTACTTACAATGTAAGATCTGGGAGTATCATTCTGCAGAACTTATCACTTGTCCTGGAACTGGATCACCATCACCACCTCCAGTCACCCACACCTCAGAACCATCACTCAAGTCTGCTCTCCCCATGTGCTCGGTGATGTGCATTATAGTTACCCTTTTGTTTGTTTTTGTATCGTTCATGCTGTACTTTCAGTGATTCTAAATGAGGCCAGTTTGTTCGGGTAATTGTGGGACTTGTGTTCTACCATCAATAGCTCAGCTGGACTATACCCACACAAAGCCATACCAATCCTTTGGTTGAGTGGATGCAGTTTGAATGACACATGAATGATGGCTGGACCATATGCCCCCCCCCCCCCCCCCCCCCCCCCCCCCCCCCCCCTCCCCCCCACACCAGGGCATGGCAGTCGTCCTGTAACTCAACAGACTTAAGGCAGGGTCAGCCCGCTACTCAGAAGCCCTTTGGTATCTGTACTGCTCCCTCAGCCTGTCCATTTCCCTGGGGATAATGTGAACTACTCGTGACATGCTCAAACCCATAGGATGCAGAAAACATCTTCATCTCTTTGAGACAAACTGTGGACCATTGTCACTTATGAGTTGTTCAGGGATGCCATATCTGAGACACCGGGCCACCACACAGCTGATTCCACACAAAGTCGACACTTAAGGATACCCTGATGTCCCTGGTGAATTTTCAGCATTGTCTCTTGTCGCAAGCCTTGGGGAATCACAATACGACTTCCATAGAGTAGGAGATCATGATGCAGTGTCAGCTTTGCCCTCACCATCCAGTAAGGTTTCAGGTTCCGTGGAAGCTTGGCTTTCACTGGCCAGCCAAATTTGCAATAACTTATCATGGCTCCAGTCTTAGTATCAGCGGCTTGAGCATGGTGATATTTGTCAAGTTGCTGTTTAGTGGCCGGAAGAGTTTCAGTAACTGCAGCAATGTGGCTTTCTACTTCTTTCTGGAATTCGATACAACTGTCAACGGGGACTCCTGTTGGGGCTCAGGAAAGGGCATCAGCTGTGTACATATATTTCCCCCGGTACATGCACAATGAAGAACGCAAACCTCATCAATCTCAGTCAAAACTGTAACACCCGTGGAGGAAGATCATCCAAATGTTTTGAACTTAAGAGTGGCACAAGAGGTTTGTGGTCCATTTCTATCAATATTTGTTTGCCCAAGATATATTCAGAAAATTTCTCACAAGCCCATGTTATAGCCAATGCTTCCTTTTCTATCTGGGCGTAGCATCTTTCAGTTCCAGTCAAGGAACGAGAAGCATACACAACTGGTTTCCACCCATCTTGATGCAATTGAAGGAGGACTGCTCCTAGCCCATATGAGGAAGCATCCGATGACAGCTTGGTCTCCGCACCAGGATCATACAGAGAAAGGATGGTAGGCTTATAGAGTGTCCTCTTTTATGACACCGGAAACAAGTCACTTTCTGAGCTGGACACGATACAAAAACAAACAAAAGGGTAACTATAATGCACATCACCGAGCACATGGGAGAGCAGACTTGTGTGATGGTTCTGAGGTGTGGGTGACTGGAGGTGGTGATGGTGATCCAGTTCCAGGACAAGTGATAAGTTCTGCAGATACTCCCAGATCTTACATTTCCGAAAACCTGAGACGCTTTGAGCAGTACCGGGTGGCATCTGGTTTTTCGACAGAGGACGAAGGGAAGCAGGTTAACACACTGTTGTATTGCCTGGGTGAGGAGGCAGGAGAGGTATTCGCAGCGTGTGATGCCATCGACAAGGCGAAGAAGGTGTACGCGGAAGCAGTCCATACGTTCGAGAAGTTTTTCGGAGTGAGAAAGAATCTTATTTTCGAGCGCGCACGGTTCAATAGCAGGGACCAAATGGAGCGACAAGGCCACCGACAAGGCGAAGAAGGTGTACGCGGAAGCAGCTTTCTTCGCCTTGTCGGTGGCATCACACGCTGCGAATACCTCTCCTGCCTCCTCATCCAGGCAATACAACAGTGTGTTAACCTGCTTCCCTTCGTCCTCTGTCGAAAGACCAGATGCCACCCGGTACTGCTCAAAGCGTCTCAGCCACCGAGGCCATTCGTCAGGTTTTCGGAAGTCAAACGGTTGTGGGAGTACTAAACGGCTGTCTGCCATTGCAACACCGCTGCCACGATGTCCAATAAGCATGCGCATGCACCATAAATATAACTGCAAATAGAATTATCCCACGCCGGCTAGAGGTGAGAGACGCACACATACGGGGGGGGGTTGTCTCGTACCCAGACCACCGCACATAAGCCTATCAGTGTCATTATAATGAGCACTTCGCTTCACCTTTATTTTGTCATTATGAAGGTAAACCTTTGGTGATAAGGCAGAGCAGGGTTCTGAGTGAGACCTACATGATGGTCAAAACTTGCCAAAATGGTATATTCAAGGTTATATTAATACAATACAACTTAGGAATGTCATAAAGTTATCAGAATTTCATATTATACTAACCTTACTACTTATAAGTGTTGTTGGAGGAAATAATTTACTGAAATTGTTATAAAATTAACCCAAATTGTCACTTTCTTTCAGATCAATCAACTTTTTATAACAATGCAGTAAAAATCTACTAATTTCTTATTCATGTATATGGAAGATAGTCACATTACAGGAGGAATTTATTTTTTCATGTGTAGTTTCGATAAAAATGTATTTTCAATAGTATTGTCAGAAAATGAATCAATTTCAGCAGTTGATAATCTGAAGCACCGTTTGTGATAAATTTCTAAAAATAGGGGAGGGGTCGTTCGAACCCATCGACCCCCCCTGCGTACACCCATGTTATGTCTGTGTGTAATACACATGTGCATACTGTGTGCACACATGATGCTGGCTACTGTATCTTTTAGATTCTCGGTTCGTAGAACGCTGCCATTGTTTTGACATTGGTTTTGCTTCCTGTATTGTATCCTTTACGAGTGCGGAACATACTTGTAGTCTTAAAGTGAGCTAGTCTGATAATGTCTTAAATTGTCATCGTTTATTTTAAAATAGTTGTTAAGGTTCTTTTGCAGCATTACACGTGCATTAAGTTAAGAATTACAATATGTATCTGCATGCCGTCGCTAATGGGATGAATTCATCATTAAGTACAATCTTTCTTGATATCTGTATTTAAGGTATTTTCAGCAGTAGGGAGTTGTCAAAACTACTCATAATCAAGTGCCTGAAAATAAAATGATAATAACTCTGCAGTGGAATTGTTTAGCCAAGTAACTAAAGTGTTATTCATTGTCATTAGCAGTTATAACTTGAATATTGTGGTCACTTAATATTGAATGAAAGGTTTGAAATTAACTGAATAAAAACTTAAGGGTTAGGGTACACGCAGGATATCCTATACTCTTCATGTGAGTCTAATATTATTTTTTAGTTCACTTGCTACAGCACCATAATATGTATATGAACAAGCTGAATTATGATGCAAATAATAATATAAAATATTCGTTATGTCATAATCTCTTCCCAAGTTTTAATAATTAGAAGTTAATTAGCAAGCTGAATTTATTTCTAAGTAAGATCTCACTGCAAGTTTGCTTCCATGTGCCCTCCTTTCCTCTGCCACACACACACACATACGCAAACACATACACACGCACATACACACACTAACACTGACACATCAATTATCAAGCAACACTTATAATGGGACATAACAAATGTGATATGATATACATGATACTGCATCAAGATATTATGCCCAGACATTTCATTGTTCAAAGATTTATCACGTAACAGAGTTTTGGTGATTAAACAGAATGGATTGCATATTAACTTGACAGTCTGAAGGTGTGAAGAGAGTAGAGTGAATGGCCGGACTACAGAATACACATTAGTATGGCACTTCTCAAAACACATCAATTAGCTACATAATTACGCTCACATACACATAAATTGTGTTACTCTGTGGCGAAAAAATTGTTCATCCGAGGAGTTTAGCCATTTGTGTGAAACACAACTCATTTTTAGCCTACTGTCACATTGAACTGGCAATGTGTATACTGATGTGTATGTTCTAGTCCCACCATCCACATTACCCTTTTCACACATGAGCTGGATGTAAAGCAAAATATAGAGAGTTAAACTCACCAGCTAAGAGAAACATTCCAAGCTTGACCAGTGGATATATACCAGTGGATATAGCTTTAGTATACATCTGAGTGTATGTATTTCATAATTTTGCACCTCTTGAGAGTCAATATGTTTTGGCATCTACTTTCAAGAGGTGCAGAAATTATGAAATACATAAAATCACACATCATATATAATGCACCCTAATAGTAATGCACAGCTTGGCAAAAGCTCAACAGCTATCGCCATTTCTAATGAATTATTTATTTAAATAGGATATTGATTAGCTTAAAAATAAATGATAAGCTGGAGAATATTAAATATTGAATAATTTGATAAAAGTTACTGAACTTTATAATACTATAAAAGTGTTATTATTTATGTACAGATTTTAAACAGAAAATCAGTTTCAATCCTAAGCAACAAAAAGCTATAAAATTGCTTCTTTTCATGATTATCTTCTTGTACATCAGGTGTTGTTTATGAATCCAGAAGGGCTCTTATAAGTCTTCCAGTTATGGCACAGTAAGTGCAAACTACATAAGCAAACTCAAACTCATATCCATGTAAGTTCATAAATACAGCAAATAGGTACAAGTCTTTATTTGTATCAAAGGCATAATTGGTGTCACAGGACAAATAGAATTCATTGTATCTCAGAGAGAATAATAGAAATTAATAATGAAGCAACTATAAACAAATAATAATACAAGAAAACAACATAACATATAACAGACAATAAAAATAAATACACACTAACAAATGTGATCAAACGAGCCTATAGTGAGACTCTGCCCTCATGTACTGCTAGGGCCAGATCACAATAAACTGTATGGTGGTATGAAGATCTACTTCCTCGCAGGCACATGATAGCACTGCGCAGTATGGCAAAAGACAGACGACATCTCAGCCAGTCCATAATGAGGGAATATGCCTTGTCTTGTTTGTCAGAAAGTAGGTCGGCTAACCGTTTGTAAAAAATGGTGGCTTCTCTCCCCATTGCACCCGAGGTGGAAAAAACAAGGGTTGTGAAGACGCCATGTTCAACATCACAAATGCGTTGCCCGTATTCCCTTTTCTTGGCTTGCTCATGGGTACGAAAGAGAGCAGAAAGAGGTTTGGATCTCAGCTTTTTCTTCCAAGACCAGTACATAATATGTCTGTACAAACGTCTTCTGCATCAAATCCAATATGCATATTGACAGCTATATTTTGTAATATATTTTGTATGTGGTAGGGACATCAGAAATGAAATTAATGAGTCCTTTTCTTTTACTCTGGTCATAATTTATTGTTCTTCCCCATATATTTACAGATGCATAACTGAATCAAAAATGACGGTTGGTCAATTGATTACAAAAAAATCTGCAGTGCAATGGATATGGTCAAGTACTTTGTGTGTGTGTAGTGTGTGTGTTGTGTGTGTGTGTTGTGTGTGTATGTGTGTGTTGTGGGTGCATGTGTGTGTGTTGTGTGTGTATGTGTGTGTGTTGTGTGTATGTGTGTGTGTGTTGTGTGTGTATGTATGTGTGTGTGGACAGGGTGACAGAGAGAAAGGAGGGTACATGAGAGCAAAATTGTAATGTGATCTTACAATTGGGGTGATCGGTAGAGATTTGTTACTACAGTTGAAATCGTGATACCTGAGCATAAAATCTTTTTCAGTACTTCAATGTTTGGCATTAGTTTAAAATAATGGTGAATGGTATCACAAATTGATTGTATATTTATGTTGATAAACTATATGACAACATATAATCGAAAGTGTGAAGTTGTCATGTGACTTTGTAATTTTCGTTTGTGCAGCCTGTTCAATAAGCACGTTTTTGATTGTTTCTTCACCATTACGTGACGGATTGACCTGAATCTTGCTATATATACTGTGTCAATGGCTCTATCGATCTTTTGAGTCGAAATTTCAACGCGGTAAACCGTTACAGTTTTGACCCCCAAATACGTGTTGTTTAGAGGTTGTGAAAGTTTCTAGATAATTTTACCAACAAGAATTGGGCGTCACATTTATCTGTTATAGATAGGAAAGAGGTGTATGCACTAGAAACAACCAAAACATCAGTATAGTAGCTTACCTTTTTTCTAAAACATTCATCCAAACCTGAAGGCCGTCCATTTTCAAATGAATAACGTTTAAATTATTAACTTTATTGGTGAGTTAGTTCGCTAAATGGCTAAAGTTCAATGCAGAAACGGTTCTTTTCAGAGCCAAACTCAGAGCCCTTCTTCAAGTCGAGCAACACGAAGAACTAATGCTGCCGCGTCAGTAGTTTGGGAAGCTTGAAGCGAAAAGGAGCTCAGAGGGGATCTCCTAAAGCTGCTAGTTTGAGTCGATTGTGCTGCCGAAGCACGATTCCCATAAGAAATCGCAGGACCTCATCCGAACTAGCTGAAAATGCTGCCAAGGAACTCGAGTCACTTTCGGAGTACATGCCGAACATGACCATATTCTGGGCATTCGTAGGAGATTTTCCTTCGGACACCACCTCCATGTAATACAACCGCAAAGCTAGCGTCCTGGCTTCGATATAGGAAATGTTCGGCATGTACTCCGATAGTGACTCGAGCTCCTTGGCAGCATTTTCAGCTAGTTCGGATGAGGTCCTGCGATTTCTTATTGGAATCTTGCTTCGGCAGCACAATTGACTCAAACTAGCAGCTTTAGACTAAAGCTGCTAGTTTGAGTCGATTGTGCTGCTGAAGCGAAAGGGAGCTCAGAGGGGAACTACTAAAGTTTAGTAGCTCCTCTCTGAGCTCCTTTTCGCTTCAAAGCTTCCCAAACTACTGACACGGCAACACTATAGTTCTTCGTTGACGAAGGGCTCGAGTTTGGCTCTGAAAAGAACCCTCTCCGCATTCAACTTCAGCCATTTAGCGAACAAACTCATTAATAAAGTTAATAATTCAAACTTTCATTTGAAAATGGACGACAATCAATGCCTACAGGTTTAGATGAATGTTTTAGAAAAAAGGTAAGCTACTATACTGGTGTTTTGGTTGTTTCTAGTGCATACACCTCTTTCCTATCTATAACAGGTAAATGTGACGCCCATTAAGAATTCTTGTTGGTAAAATTTTCTAGAAACTTTCACAACCTCTAAACAACACGTATTTGGGGTCAAAACTGTAACGGTTTACCGCGTTGAAATTTCGACTCGAACGATCGATAGAGCCATTGACATAGTATATATAGCAAGATTCAGGTCAATCCGTCACGTAATGGTGGAGAAACAATCAAAACGTGCTTATTGAACAGGCTGCACAAACGAAAATGTTAAAAAAAATTACAAAGTCACGTGACAACTTCACACTTTCGATATATGTTGTCATATAGTTTATCAACATAAATATGCAATCAGATTTGTGATATCATTCACCATTTTCCAAAAACTAATGCCAAACTTTGAAGTACTGAAAAAGATTTTATGCTCAGGTATCACGATTTCAAGTGTACGATGAATTTATAAAATACCACATGCCCTCTGCATTCAACTGATATAAGGCGTGCATCATAAATATCCTTTACACGTCAAAGTAAAAATCATTGTTGACACTACCATATATACATTACACTCAAGCAGTACATGTCTATGAATCTTCCCCATGATCAAGGATCCAGCAAGAGCACCATCCATATACTTCCAGATGCACACAGAGTCCAACTTTAACTCAATAAATGTATGTACTCCTAGAGTGTGAATATAAACATAGCTCATACTATTACTACTTCAGATGTATGCAACTCATCAACAGATAAATAAATTCAAACCTTTCATTCAAGATGAAGTGACCACCATTATCAAGTTATAAATACAAATGGCAATGAATAGTTACTTGGCTAAACAATTCCACTGCAGTTAACCAAAAGTTTACCTCCATGATGACAAAGGTAAAGTGATTATAGTGACAACGTGACGTCACGACGTTATGTGCGCGGGTCTGGGTACGAGACAACCCGTACGACTCTCACCTCAAGCCGGCGTACCTATGTACGGTGCTGGGCCTTCCTTGTAAAGCATGATCTGTTTGGATCGGGTCCCCAACAGCTTAAGAACCGAAAGGAAAAGAAGGGGAGGATGATTGAGGAGGGGCAACACGCACTCACGCACTCACGCACTCGGTTTCGTTCCACGTTCCCAAAGTCAGGTCTGGTTCCCTCGATTTTTTTTCCCAAGAAATGTGTTTGCGTAGAAGTGAAGCGGTGGATATTTTGCGCGTTCTCAAAACATGACGATTGGAAAATTGATGCCAATATAAGCGAAATGTTGGGATTTTGTAAATTGGAAGGCGAAAAATGGGACTGGGCAGAAATATACACGGACCGATAAGCCCTCTTCTACCTTTGACGGATAGGCGATTGCTGCAATTGTAAGCTAAGCAAAAGCTCAGAGGAAGATATAAGAAAGAGTTCTCTGAACGAAACACCTGTATATGTTTTCAAGCAATTGACGTGCAGATACGCTACCCTTAGAAGTTCAAATAGCGCCTAATTATAACATATGAAAACTGCATGTATATGGGATCCAGTATGTGCAATAGAAATGTAACGCTTGCGTTGAAATGTATGATTCAGCGCCTTATACAAATCCATGACTGCTACTCCGATTCTCAGTGCAATGTGTAGAGGACATTTACAACAAAAATTGAAATCTTGAAAAACATGCGTTAGGTCCCTTTTCGCGGAAACGATCCAATCTGCGAAGGCTTCCCGTCTCCCCAACTGAATTATTATCTTAGGGACCTTCGCTTTCCACAACTGCTTATTACTTGTGACTTGCTACAACCAAATTCAATTCAAACAAAAGCTGCATACTGTCCAGCCTCTTAATTATGGATCTCTAATTAGCTGATAACGGGTAAAATCATGCACACCAACCCCTCAAGAGCTCACGATCGCTGCACAGCAGCAGTGGACAGATGTAGAGGTGATGGAAAATTTAAGTCTAGCTTTTTACTGCTGAGGAGTGAAGATGCTATCTGAGTAATGCACCAAGGCAGACATGTGGAACAAGAAGCACTCAGACTGGCTGACAAAACACTCGACGTTCATGCTTGCATTGCGCTTTTTTTAATGCTCATGCATGTAGTAGATTCAGATGCCAACTGTTACACAACTTACTAATGTACCAGGTGTTATATTTAAACCTTACCAAATCAATTATGGTTCACATTGAGAGACTTATCAAATTACTTCAATTGCAACCTGGAAGTTACTTGATGAAGGCAAAAGAGGGCCTTGATGGTTCTAGAAGGCACAGTGTATATAACCAACAGGGAAGTGTGGCGGAGCCCACACAACATGATCGTTTGGATGTGTGTTCTTCTACAATTAGCCATCAGACGTGGCTATGATAAATGAGTCTATGACCACACACTGCAGCTGTCAAGTGTAACACAAAAGGATCGAAGTCCAAGAAAACGTCATTAATTATAAGTCGTTCGCTACCTCCAGAGCCCCTTAACGATTACTTGTTTTGCACCATTGCTTTCAGCATGCATGGGTCTAGACTGCATGGAGGTTGCACTAATTATTTACTCCTCTGACTTAGAAAGTTATTGCACGAGTGTGCCATGGAAGGGCTGAATGCAATGGTGAGCCATCAAGTGCGCTTCTGTTTGTAAAGATCTGACCTCAAAAACAGAAAACCTCAAGGGCATGACCAAATTGGTTTCAGCAACAAACTTGTATAAAAGCCTTACTATGCTCCTATTTTGACCCTGCATGGTAACTGAATTTGATGGTTGTATGTGTGCTAAGTCTTGTAAGAGTACTGATTGTAAGTGTAGTCTTTCTCGGTTGGCTTAATACAATTGGAATGTACACGATATAACCTGTATAGGACTTATATTGCTTATGACCTAACATAGAGTGAAGACCATGGCTCTTGGCACTGCTGTTCTTTCTGACTTCATGCAGCTTTTTGCAGTACCTGGACCAAACGTACATCTCCTCTAGAGTCCCTCGCGCTCTTTAACCCAAAATGAGCAAGATTTGGGACGTGGCAATTACAATATTCATAATTCATTCCTAAAATATAACCTGATTTTGTTTCTATGGTAGCTGTTAAAGCCAATTAAGAGATGGACAAGTCGCAGTATTATAGGCTTCTGATCTGATGGAATTTGCCAAACTCTTGTCGAAAATAGTCATGCACACTTACAGTAATGGAATACAGCCACAGTCACATGCATTGTGAAAACTAGTATATACTAACCATTTGCCTTCCAAACCGAGTTTGTATAGAAGGAGCTCCGAATTAACTGATGAAACCGACAGGAAACTCTAAGGAACGATCTGGATCTGCAAGGACTGAAACTGCATGAGTGATGAATTGATTTCCCTACATGTAGTTATGCAAGTTGCTGACAATCCTCTGGACCTTATCGCAACGTCGTACACAAGTTAACATATAACTCACTAAAAAGCTTTAACCACACAACCTTTACCTGATCTTTCAATAACGAAACCAGTGACGAAACAATGATTGCAATGCTGCCTTACAGCCAAGCATCGTCATACGCGTAAACAGTATATAGCGACTTGTAAACTAATCTCATAGAGCCATGTCTTTTATAAGCATCAAGTTCAACCCGTCGTTTGTGAACCATCAACACACGTGGCACTGAGATAAGGAGATACTGTATATTCCAATTCGTGCGCACATCTCCCAAGTAAAACATTCTTGGCACGCCTAAGCCATTGTTTTTATTTAGATACGCGCCCACTCCATTTACAGCCTTGTTTAGACTGCGTGTAAGAATTTCTTATCTCAGTGCCACGTGCATGTGTGTTGATTGTTAAGGCAATGTTAGGGGTCTACTCTACTAATTGACTTTGCAATTTGGCTTTGCAATTTGGCTTCACCCACTTAACCCTGTGTGCACTGATCCTTACTGATGAAGCCTCTTGGCTGCAGAATATATATATATACCTATCTTTTAATTGAACCCTTACCTTGCAAAATTCGTTCTTATTGTAAAAATTAATATTCAAGGTCCGCCGGTGAGGGTATAAACTATAGCGGTGCTAGCGGCAGAACACAACAATTGAGACGTCCTTTTGTGTACCTGCCGCTGCTTTTGATACTTAAGACGGCTTATATGCCAGTGCCAGCGTCAAATACTTGCCAATACTGCCGAACTATAACTGATCATTGCGTGAACGTTTGCGTGAACAAAGAATTCAGTCAAAGTCCAAAGAAAGATATAATGTACAAAAGACATGCACCAAAGAGGGAGTGGACTAACGAAGGTTGATTAAGAGGCTGCTTGGAGAGATAGTGCTGGACAGTGACAAGACTTCCTTTCATACACATGCATGCATGTACATGTATATACAGTGCACGTCATTTATTCAAGCTGAAATGTAAGCTAGTATAAGAATCATGCAGTCTAAAATAGCAAACCCCTCATACTCTTCTGAAAGCTATAGAGTACCCCTTCTTTGCCCAGGTATACACACACCGTCAAGGATTTGCCAAACTCCAATCTTTTCCTCTCATCATCTCGTACGAGCGAGAAGTAGCTCAGCCTTTTGTGATATGTTTCTTTTGACGTTGAATTATCCCTGAAAATTCTCCAATTAACATTCATGCACTCAGGGATCAATTAGCGGCAGTATTGGCAAGTATTTTGACGCATTCTGATAAAGCTACAAAAATACCGTCTTAAGTACCAAACAATAGCGGCAGGTACACAAAAGACATCCCAATTGTTTTGTTCTGCCGCTAGCGTCGCTACACCGCAGTTTATACCCTCACCACGGCAGCAGAATACGTTGCGAAATTGAATATTATAATTTATAAATGTACAAACAGTATAGGGGGTAACTTTTAAGATACGTATATATTTTCTACAGCCAAAATGCTTCATTTGGATCAGTGCACACAGGGTTATATTTAAGTGGGTGAAGCCAAATTTCAGTCACCCACTTATAGAGTCCTAGCAATGTTTAACACAACACATGCATACATGCCCTGCACAATAATTTGGCGCCACACATTAGAACACAATGGAAATATCCCATTTAAATCTGAGAGGTGACTACGCTATAGCATTATACATTGCCCATTCTTTTTGCGCGGTGCCAATACAGATACGTATGAGTCACAAGCAGACCCCCAGAAATTGTGATACGCGTGCATGAATTTCTACGTAGTCAATATCCTACACAGCGTTTTAAGTTTTCTATATTATCTTTAGACAACACAAAAGTAGTTTGGAATGTCGCGCGCAGCATTTAAAGTGATGCGCCCACAACATGCCGTTACGTTTACAAAAGCGCATGCATGCATGTAGAATTCATCATCAGCAACGACTCCAGTTGACGCAACAAAATAAATAATAATAATGCTCTTCGAACGGATCGCATTGAAGGTAGTGGCACTATGCGTCCTGTGCTGTACCATCGCGGAGCAGGTGGAAACATCTCCTTCGAGCGGCCATCCCGCCCCGCCGCCACACTCTGAGAGCCTCCGTAGGAAGCAACGGACGGTGGATGCAACCCTGCCAAGGCTTGGAGATCTCCAATCAGGGGCAGCAGGCGTACTTAACCAACACTGTAAGGCGCTATGTGCACGATGTATATGACAGCATGCATGCATAGGGTATTTACATGCATGCTGTGTATGACTATTATTTTTAACGCCCCTCTAGTTGTACCTCTAGTCGACTGTGCAGCTATATACAAAAGCGGACTTAATATCAGCGGGCTCTACTACATAAACCCGGACGGAAACGGCGACTTTCTCGTGTATTGTGATATGAGCCGGCTGGATGGAGTGTACAATGGATGGACGGTTATCCAGCGACGAGTGAGCGACTCTGTCGACTTTAACAAATACTGGAACGATTATACATTCGGCTTTGGAGATCTGGATGCCAATTTCTGGCTGGGTTTGAATAAAATCAAGAGGATTACAGACTCCGCAACTTACAAGCTGTACATCGCCGTTCAGTTCCAAGACGCCGATGTTGTCAGCTACGAATCAGTTCGCTTCGCGGAATACGACTCTTTTAGCTTGGGAACGTCAGCAAATAATTACCAGCTATCCGTGAGTTCTTACAACTCTACTATAAGCACAGCTGGGGATTCGCTGATCAGCAGACACAACGGGAAGTATTTCTCAACAAGAGATCGGGATAACGACAACAGCCCGCCGGACTGCGCGGGACAGTACCAGTCGGGATGGTGGTTTAACGGTTGCTTAGATTCCAACCTAAACGGCGTCTGGGAAAGCACAGGCTATCTGGATACGATCGTGCTCCCTGTGTACTTTGGAGTGTCTTGGAAAACTGCCGAGCAATATCAATCAACGTACTCGTTCAAAACTGCAGTAATGGCGGTTAGGACGAATCGATGACAAAGTAGAGAGTCCTTCCTTTTCCGCCGTTTCCACATATATCTGTATGAATGTAATTATATAGAGCGTATGCATCGTTTGAATTGTATAAACTAACAGATCCGTATCTTTTTCATATATCCTAACAATGGCACGGCCTTTAAATGTGCACGAAAAAATGCGTACAATTTCATGTTTTCTATATGATATGCGACCATGCACGAGGCAACATGCTGGGCGCAAGGAATATGATAAGCTAGTATTAATCTAGGCATTTAATTATATTCATTGGTTGCGCGCCTAGTGTATGCCCGCCTTTAATTCCCACTCACTTGCATATAGTAAATGTACCGATACATGGGTGTATATGGTATGCAGCCGCCCAAACGCACACATAATTTCAATAATTATTGGCACGTGGCGGGTAAAGATTTCTATCTCAAAGATGTATACTGATACTCAACTTTAACTGATTACATGTATTTGGTGACTACATATTTTAAAAGGAGTTGTTGCGTGTGCGGCAGCATGTAAGTACTCTGCCGGAGAGCGGGAAACTGCGTGTTGATTGGAAGACGCTGCATGTGCCTATCACACCACAACAGAACCCATAATTCCTAGATGGACGTAAACAGAGAGATAGTTTTTAGTCCACACCCCGCAGTGAGACATCACACGCAATACCAACGTAGTGTGATAGCCAGCACCAAATTTAAGAATGACTAGATGTTATGTGGAACAGAATTAGCCGAGCTCGGAAGAACCCGATATTTGAGTCTACCCTAATATCTTACAGAAGAACACAGTGCAATTAGAACAGTATGTGAAGGCGTGGGTATTGTATATATAGATTGCATTATTTCCCATGCAGTGCATCAACTTTTGCGCCTCAGAGAGCGGCTAATGTATCGTGCTAATTTTATGGTGAACTCCTTTAGGATGTGTTGGGACCGGGTTCGTAAGGAGAATTATTATTATGATTTTTTTTTGAGCCTTCCATAAATTTCATTATTTTATGTTATGAAATCATACAATTAACACATAATCATACACCCACAAATAAAGTCAAGTCATGAGGGCAGGAACTCCCTTGCCAAGATGGCTCTGGCAATGGACCTGACCAAGGTGAAGTTCATCCTATTGTAAAAGTCTGCCAAGATGGAAGGTTTGGGAGAGGACAAGCTGATGGTAAGGTGGGATGTCAACCTAGAGAATGTGAGGTGAGCCTCCTTACCCCAGTTACAGAACGTCTCAACAGCTAAGGGAATGCACGTCTACCCCAATTCCTGACATTTGGGACCATTGGTGAGAAGCTTGCGTGTCTTCGCTGCTGTAGAAGCTGCATCAGATGATCTGCATGACTCCCTTAGTATGGCTGGACAAGGAGGAGATTTTACAGTGACATCAAAAGCTGCAGGCTTGCTTCTGTCCCACCCAGCAATGAGCATATCTGCAGGTCTGGTGTGGCTGTCATCTCTTGTAAGACCATGACCCTTTTCCACACTCACACTCAGATGAGCTCGCTGACAGAAGTCCACAAAGACATCACGCAAGTGATTGTGCCTTATCACCACATCTCCCCCATGCCTGCAGGTTACAGCATGGTGACCCAGGGGATCAAGGGCCACATCCTGGCAAAAGGGACACACAGTCCTACCAACACCCACACCTAGCCACCACCTCACTGCAGTCTGGAACTCATTGGACTCCATATGTAGACCTAAGCCCATGGAAGGGATCACTGACACCCATGAAGATGAATGAGGGGCTGAAACTGACAGGAGTCTGGCTTTGTTGGCCGGGCAGGATGCTCCCAACAAAGATTTGAATTGATCCTCATCAATTTTGCTGGACAGCTCTCGCTGAGTGGGGGAGAAGCGAGGGCAGACTCAGCCGTGATTGCATGATGTGAGGAGACCTTCGAGTTATAGGCTATGACTGCCTGCTGAAGATGGTGATTGTTGAATTGGCCCGGTCCTGATAAGGAAAGCGAGGCAATATAGGCAGCGGCGGCATGGCAAGAGAGAGAACGAAGGCCTAAGCTCCTGAATCTCAAACTAAGCTGAGCCTGTTTCCAGGCAGTATCTGAGACTTCAATGGGTGAGCAGAGCACAAAACACTGCCTCACATCTTCATCAAAGGACACTAGGGCATCTGAAGCCAAACTAGGAGGAGTGACCCGGGTTAGGTGGACCAATTTGCAAAAACCTCCTCCACACATGTGCAGTAATGTGAATGCCACCTGGAGATCAACTCCAGCCACATCCACCAGACTTGTGAGCAATTTCTTGGATTCAGCACACTTGTCAGCGATACATCTAGAACAGTGTAAGTAGTTGCCAACAGGAGCACCAAGAATGTCAAGGTTTGGTAGAAGGAAGCACATCACGGCTGGTGAAAGAGGCATTGCCTTTACTGCTGAAGGGTTCACATTTGGTAAAGTTGATGTAAAGGCCCAGAGCAGGTCCCATCTCTTCAATGATGTGCATGGCCCGCAACACAGCTGGAGCCAAGGCATCATCATCGAGGTACCATGCCTGGTCATCAGCATCCACACTAGAAATTAGTTTTTGCAAGACCAGTGCAAAGAGTAAGGGATCCAGGGGATCCCCCTGTTGAACCTCAGACTCTGAACTAATTTGTCCTAGAGGGTGCCATAGCAGAGTATGTGACTATAACACCAAGACACCCAAGGCAGAATTTTGGGGGAAAAGGTGGCACATTCCTCCACTACTGCCTGTCTAGATACAGCATTAAAAGCATTTTTCATGTCTACCTTGCATGCCACAAAGTCATCATCAGACCAGTGCACCTCTATACAGATCCTCAGCCCATGGATAACTTTTTTTGCACCTGCACGACACGCCACCCCAAATTGCAGAGGCTGAAAGAAATCAGCTGCCTTCACCTTCAGTAAAACACACATGCATTTTCCGACCAGCCTCCGTAAGGTTTCTCCCACAGCAATAGGCCTTATGTCAGGTGCACAGCACTCCTTGTTCTTGTTCAGAGCAATTAGGCTTCCGCCAGCCAAGAACCGAGACACTGAACTGGGGGCCTTCCCTGCAGCAAGCATATTAATGACTGACCTAAGAGATGAGCATATGGGAGTGGGAAGAGGGATGTTAGCCACATCAAGCAGGTGTTGGACTCGTAAGCCGGAGGGACCAGCCGCAGTGTCTTTAGGGAATGATTGCAGGACAGAGAGGATGTTGAAGTCCGGCTGCAGTGTAATAGTTTCTGTGGACTGGACAACAGGAACTACTGGAGCAGGGCAGCTGGGGTGATTATTATTATTATTATATGAATACAAGATACACGAATGGGAATTATTATTAATACGCTACCACCTACAGTACGTATAATACACACTTTACCTAACATGCACAGTTTACAGGTAGCGGGATAGGATGGCTCGGGAATTTGCTCTCACAAGGGCCAAACTGAGCCTTCCAAAGATTTCATTGCACACGAGTGACTTGGGACTTCCCTGCCTAGTGGACACATGGATGGCAAGTCTCAATAGTGCTTGAATAGCCTCAGTACTCCGACATCCGTATATCTCCACCACAAGAGGGATACATACCCAGCCTAGTTCCCAGCATCTTTCGTCATTTAATCTATGCTTGCGGATCTGGGCAGCCAAGGCAGCTGAACCTGCTGTCACACACACTTCTTGAAAAATTTGTGCATTTAGCATTGATGTGACAGGCAGGTCAAATGCTGCTGGCTTACCCAGGACCCAGTTTGGAACAAGAATATCAGCTGGACGAGTATGTTCCCTAGACCACCCACCCATCTCTAGTTGTGGAGCAAGACATGCAAAGTGACAAAAATCATTGAAGATGTCTCTCAACCTGTTGTGACGAGAGACAACATCACACCCCAATTTGCAACACAGAGCATGATGGCCATAAGCATCCAAGGCAACATTACATTGAGAGCAACTTTGACCTTGAGCAACTGGAATACCGAGCCACCATTTTATCGCTACTTGAAATTCAGAAGGCTGCAAGTGAAGGCCCATGCTAGGGGATGGAGTAACTGATAGCCAAGCTAAGGCATGAGGTGATGAAATGGATAATAGACGAGCCCTGTCGATTGGAGTGGAGTTATCAAAGAGTTTTATTATTATTATTATTATTATTATTATTATTTATAACCAGCTATACATACTCAAAAAGGAAGCCGTCCTTCACCCTCCCACTGCACCATCAGATGCCTCGACAAAGCGCCAGGTCTAGTCTCGTCCGAATTCCGTGGTTTTTGTAAGAAATACACATGGTCTTCGGAGACAGCCTTGGTGTCCTGTTCCCCTTAATTGCGTAGCCCTAATCAGAAGAGAGGGTTAATTCCTCCCTTTTCGCGGCCACTCCCGGGGTCAACCCCTCAGCCCCGTCACCCAAACGCAAAGTCCAGCCATCTGGAAAGACGTCTTCCAAAAAAGAGCGCACTCCGCACGTACATCGTGGCTTCGGCCAAAGATGGTAAGTAGCGTGAGGTGGCCAGCCTACACGTACCAATGGTAGAAGCAAGAGTTTGGTCCAAGGAACAAGGATAGTAAGCAGATGAGACTCAAAGTAGCACTTATTATTGGAACTCAGTTCGATCAACGCGGATCGGGGATGACCGGTTGATCAACCCTGAAAATGATTCAATTCAACATCGAGACAGAACATATATTTGCAGTCCAGCTCTCTGCGCACTTTGGGTCATTAGAATCATACTTGCGACACTCGGCCACTAAAGCTACGACCCTGCAGTCACTCCCGCTTCTATTATTAGGGGGACCGTGGACGGACGGCTGTGGGTCTGTCTGCGACCCGTTAGTAAGCCATGGGGTGAAATACATGTACATGCATGCAATGGCAAGTATATAACTGTTCAGAGAATCAGGGGCCTCTCACCTACATGCACCACTGCATGCATAGGATGTGGCGCGTAGCAGTCCGAAACAGCCGGAATAGTCGAACATCACGCTGTCGACTATTGCCATATCTGTAGCGCAATAGCACGAGAGCTTTAATTATTGCGATATTATCACATGATCTCACGTGAAACGCGATTGAGTACATAAATTTTGTATAAGTGCAGCGTATTTAGCTTGGGATAGGCAGAGCCGTTACATAATCTGTCTGTTCAAAAATGAGAGAAGTCGTATCAATCCACATCGGCCAAGCTGGCTGCCAGATCGGAAACGCCTGCTGGGAGCTGTACTGTCTCGAACACAACCTCTCTCCCGAAGGCAGCGTACTATCGACGGACGGCGTAGGTTCCAAAGGAGACTCGTTTGGCACATTTTTTAGTGAGACCCAAGCTGGGAAGCACGTGCCACGAGCCCTCTACGTGGATTTGGAGCCCACTGTAATAGACGAGGTTCGCAAAGGAACCTACCGCCAGCTGTTCCATCCCGAGCAGCTCATCACGGGAAAGGAAGATGCCGCCAACAACTACGCTCGAGGACACTACACCATCGGAAAACAGATTATCGACCAGGTCGAGGATCGAGTTCGCAAGCTCGCGGAGCAAAGCACGGGACTCCAGGGTTTTTTTATCTTCCACTCCTTTGGGGGCGGGACTGGGTCAGGATTTGCATCCCTGCTCATGCAGCGACTGACCGTCAACTATGGCAAGACGCCAAAACTGGAGTTCTGTGTGTATCCCGCACCGCAGATCGCTACGGCCGTGGTCGAGCCGTACAACTCCGTCCTCTGCACGCACACCACGTTGGAGCACGCAGACTGCTCCTTCATGGTAGACAACGAGGCCATCTACGACATATGCCGCAAGAGTCTGGACATCGAGCGTCCCTCGTACAGTAATTTGAACCGCCTCATCGCGCAAGTCGTGTCGTCAACTACCGCGTCCCTCCGGTTCGAGGGTTCGTTGAACGTCGACCTAACCGAGTTCCAAACCAACCTCGTGCCTTATCCTCGCATCCACTTCCCCCTGGTGACCTACGCGCCCATCATCTCGGCGGAGAAGGCGTACCACGAGAAAAACACGGTTGCCGACCTCACCACGGCCTGCTTCGAGCCTGCCAGTCAGATGGTGAAGTGCGACACTCGCAAGGGAAAGTACATGGCCTGCTGTCTGCTCTACCGCGGTGATGTGGTTCCAACAGATGTCAGCGCCGCCATTGCGAGCATCAAGACTAAGAAATCCATTCAGTTCGTGGACTGGTGTCCCACCGGATTCAAGGTCGGAATTAACAACCGGGCGCCGGCAATGGTTCCTGGTGGCGACCTAGCCAAGGTCCAACGCTCTGCTTGCATGCTCTCCAACACCACCGCCATCGCCGAGGCGTGGGCTCACCTGGACCACAAGTTCGACCTGATGTACGCCAAGCGCGCCTTCGTCCACTGGTACGTGGGTGAGGGCATGGAGGAGGGAGAGTTCTCCGAGGCCCGCGAGGATATGGCTGCCCTGGAGAAGGACTATGTGGAAGTGGCTACGGATACGGTAAAGATTGATGAAAATGATGAGGAAAAAGACGAGTACTAACCAAGTCCACATGCACGCTTATAGTATGTAAAAAAAAATATTGATTTCTATATAGCAATTGTTACCATGCATGGATGACTTTTTTTTTGTGCGTCTGGTAAAGTGGTATGTACTGTGCAATCTAAAATATGTATTTGAGCATTTTTCCGTTGCAACAACTCCATTAATGATGGACACCTCTTGGCATTCAGAGAGATGGTTGCACTTCATGGGGGTGTTGTATAAAGGGGGCGGTTGGGTAAGAAGGGCACGTGAATTTCATTCGACCAAGTCTTATTCACGTCGATTGCGACGCAATGAATCACAATGTTATGCGTCGATCGAGCCGTCAATCGGTTGATTCAGCTGAATAGTGCATGCTCCAGGTGCATACTTAACAATTTCCAATTACACGACAGTATAAAGTAAAAATTAAAATAAAATAAAACTATTTTGCTTGCCTTGGAAAAGTTGGAAGCTTGATTTTCACTAATAGGTATACACAAAGAGTGAACGCTGGGGATATTTTTTATGGAAAAAAAAAAAAAAGCTTAAATTATTAATGTTACATTTCAGCAGTATATTTCTTCACAATAACACAAGATAAATTTATTTTAATAAATCGTATTTACTAAGAATTAAGAATGATGGCCGAACACAATAACGATTGATTTCGTCTATCGATATCGGACATCCAATTATAGTACCGTTAACCAGAGATAAGCGTGACATTCTATATCAGCCCATAATTAGTAACCGCTTTTCTAATTTAGCATAAATGCATATCGCGCTTGAAAATGTTGATGCATCGATGTTTCGGCAAGATGTGAATGTATTCCATTCTACATGTAAAGCGAACTTGAATTACTGTGGTCCCAAGAATATTTTTTCATCTCTTTTTGATACAACACGAACCTCAAGGTAAATAGTATCATGCGAAGTACATACAGCCGCAATTACTTAGCAGTGACGTTTTGTGACGCACCTCATACAGAGATAGTTATCTCTGGTTCGGATAATGATATTCAAAGCCTGAGCTGGTGTATACAGTACAATACACCCAACATGGCGACACTCCTCGCTTTGCAGGTCTCATTGGCTGCGCTTCTCTCCATCGTCGTGCTGGCTGGAGCACAACCGGAGCAGGTACACCTGTCCTATGGCTACGACCCCTCGCAGATGACCGTGGTGTGGTCCACGCCTAATAACTCGAGCACCACTGTCCTGTACGGGCTGACGCCGTACAACCTGGACAGCAGCGACACGGGAGTGTGCTGGGAATTTACTGAAGACAATCCGGATGGCCTGCACTATGTGCACATGGTTGTACTGCAGGTAATATAGAAGCCATATTGTCTGCCTTCGCTGGAGAGGATCCGAATTCAATGAACTGTTCATGCGAATGTGCGTGCGTGTGTGTGTGTGTGTGTGTGTGTGTGTGTGTGTGTGTGTGTGTGTGTGTGTGTGTGTGTGTGCGTGCGTGTGTGTGTGTGTGTGTGTGTGTGCGTGTGTGTGTGTATGCGTGTGTGTGTGTGTGTGTGCGTGCGTGTGTGTGCATGTGTGTGTGTGGTATATGTGGTATGTGGTACATGCATTATGTCGGTGCATGTGTGTGTGTGTGTGTGTGCTCTGTGCCTGCGTGTGTATGTGCGTGTAGATTCAACACTGACGCGGATAGAAAGATATTCGAACGCTTGTTTTTCGTGTGTATAAAGTGCAGAGTACGTGTATTCGAGGGGGGGTTCTGGTGATTGGATTGTGAGCTATATAGAGACATGTATATAGAGACATGTATATGTGCTGGTTGTGCACGCACGCAGGACCTCATTCCAGGAACAGAGTACTGGTATGTGGTGCAGAGCAACAGCTACACAAGCGAGCTCTTTCACTTCAGAACCATGAGACAAGGACAGGTACTAACCTGCATGACCATTTATGCATAACCGCATGCAGAATTTGAATAGCAGCAACTTACTGTTGTTACCACATGTGTAGATCTGGAGCCTTAGTTTCATTGTCTATGGGGACATGGGTCGCACAGGAGGGGAACCAAGCCTCCCGGCACTGATACAGGAGGTGGCATCCGGTGGCTATGACGCCATACTGCATGTTGGGGACTTTGCCTACGACCTGGACTCTGATGGTGGCGTGGTAAGTCTCATGATCGAGTGCTACATGCCTGCGAATGTGTGGACAGTGTAGTAGTGATTATTTATGTGCACATGACTAAGAATTATTGGGTATTCAAATATATTGGCTAGAACAAGAAGCATTTTGGCTTGCAGCATACCAAAATGCCTACTATTACAATACAAATGTAGCCCCTCCCCCATTGTAAGAGAGGGGCAGGACAGAGTGGGAACTATAGTATATGTGGAAGCCAAGTTCAAATCTTTTGTCTGGACCTGGGCTTAGTTTAGTAAACAAAAAATAAATCAGGAAGTTATGTTATATAATGATTTAACGAACAACTATTCCATCCAATACAAATAGATTATTATTAGAATGTATGGTTTTTGTACCGTTCGTCTGTAGAATGGAGATGGGTTCATGAATCGCATCCAACAGCTGGCGGCATATGTTCCCTACATGACATGTCCAGGGAATCATGGTGAGCCAGTGTTGTGTGTGACTGTGTATGTGTGAGATATTGTGTGTTTGTGTGCATGTGCATGCTAGTGAAATGTCTATGTTCGTGTGTGAATGTAAGTGAAGTGTCTGTGTTGTTTGTATTTGGCAGGGTGCACATTGATGTATCTGTGCATGTGCATACGTGTTTATGTATGCATTGGGTTATGTATGTGAGTGAAGTGATGAATGGTTATCTTTGCAGAAAGTGGTAGCAACTTCAGTCAGTATCTAAATCGATTTGCAATGCCATATGACTCAAGTCCTCACTGGTACTCATGGAACATAGGCAATGTCCATTTCATAAGGTATACTAAAAACCGATCATTACATTTTTGCAATTGGGTTTAAGTAGTCATTTGTGACAGTTATTTTGTCCTGAGCACTGTAAAGAGAGGGTGGCTTTTGTAGTATGTTTGCTCACATGCCCAATCTCCTTGAGCACACACGATGTTACATGGACGTCGGAAGGTACAAAACATTGGTCCGGCAAATGAATAAATAATGAAGGGGGGTGGGGTGGGCGCTCAGCAAGGGGGTATGGGAGAGCGCTGTAAGCTCCCCTACCGGGGTCTGGGGCAGAGCCCCAGAAGCTTTACAAATTATGCATTATTAACGTCCTTTAATTTCACTGCAGTTCGCTGCCCAAAAATCATGCTATGAATTCGAAATTGCGATTATTAGTACATTTGAAATGCTTCAAACACTTGCATACATATTATACATAAAATGACCAAACTGGCTCAGGCGGTGTTCGTTACCTCGAACAAACTCTTCTGCAATAACATCTATGATCAGCTGTGCTTTTCACACCACTCTGCTCTAAACGAGCGCGTTTCGCCCTTCGATCCAAGCGAACGTTTTGGAAAGGGAAACGACTTAGACGAATGAAATTTCTACTGCAGACCAAGGGACGAACAATAATATTGAGCGAGCGGCATCCATTTCTCTATTAGATTATCAGATGACCCCCAACATTGTAATACATGTACATTATCATTGCAAGTTAACACTTCATTCGTGCTTGCACAATGACAGACGTAACAGGAAATAATTAGATGGGGCGTCATGCCCTTATTAGTTAATTCATCATAATAATATTTATTTTAGGAAAATATTGGTCCGGCGGCCGCCGGACCTGCCGGACCGGTTCCGACGCCCATGTGTTAGTGAGAAGTTTGGAAATTAAACAAAAGTAGCTGATCAACCCACGATGGTAACTGCTACAAATGTAACACATCACGATTTGCCACCATGCACATAATGCTTTCGAAACACATCTGCGCCACATCTTAATATTCATTTTAATGCTCCATTTAGTTCTGTCTTTCCTATGAACAGGAGATAGCAGCTTCCCAAATAAATGCAAGGGAAATTGTACAGATGTTTTATCATTTTTGGTTGTGTCTAATTGACTATTAATTTATTTAAGTTAATTATAATTAGTGATTTTAGTTAATTTTAAGGTACTCTTTTATGTCATAATTTCTTTCCAAGTTACTATTCTAATTAGTTAGCTGGATTTATTTTTAAAATGAATTTTCCTTGATTGTGGAACACCCTGTACAGAGTGCCCACAAATCAAATGTTAGATCATTACTAACTAGGCAGTGGTATTAGTTAATTATATTTTAGGTTACAGTTTTAGCCAATTAACTAAAGTGTTATAATTTGTCCTTAATAGTTATAATTTGAATATGGGTGGTTACTTAATCTTGAATGAGTTTCAATTTAATAACAAATGTGTCAATTTTATAAAATCTAAAAAGCAGGATATTCAATAATTGAGTTATGAATATGATTTGGTTTTGTAGTTATTTATAAATTTATTTGCATTAATCAGGACACAACAAAACAAAATCATATAACGAAATCAAATCCAGTTGTGACAATGGCGCTAAAAACGGTTATTCCACAAACAAGCATAATACAACACACAAATTCGTGCAATTATATGCACAAAGTAGATAGAGTTCACTGGAACAATATGATCAGTCGAGCTGTCTGGGTTGGGGCATGTGGTGTAAGGTCTAATGTCATTACACTAACAGTGACACGAATGACTGGCTTTGCACACAAAACCGAATTAAGGACAAGTTGATGATTTTTATCATCATGTTAATGGATTAACAGTGACTGTAGGTAAATCAAGCTCAAGAATCGAAATCCACCATCCCTAAATTGAGGTACTTGTTCTAGATTTTTTTATTTCTAGAGATTGTTTTAAGAGCATGTAATAGATAATTATATATTAGATTTTATTGTCAGTAGTAACCTCAAGTCAGCAGTTATGAACTGGGTAATATACTAATGATGTGTACTAGTTAACAAGTATAGCCAAAGCTTCTCTATTCAGTTATCTTAAAAGGCAATCTTACGTTTAGGTGTCCTAGATTATAAGCACATTTCCAAATGGCAGGTTGCAGGTTAATAATGATGTTATCAATGGCTTCAACCAGGTGTTGTATTCCCTCCTCCCCTCCTTGATACAGTGCATCAGGAGAGCACACAATAAGCATCCCATCCTCCATTGACCTGATGCATAGTGAATCTAGGTGCAGTCTCAGTGGCGTATCCAGGGGGGGGTGCTCCGGGTGCTTGAGCACCCCCCTCGGTCAAAATTGTAACCGTCTATTATTAACGATAACGTATTTTCTGTGTGCCAAACAAAGGTATCGGACCTGAAGCAGAACTGGCCCCCCCCCCCCCCCCCACCCCCCACTTTTCGTATCAGACCTGAAGCGAATTGCCCCCCCCCCCCCCCCCCCCCCCCCCTTTTCGTATATCGGACCTGAAGTGGACTGCCCCACCCCCCACCCCCCCACTTTTCGTATGGGGCTGACCTTAAGCACCCCCCTCGCTGAAATTCTGGATACGCCACTGCAGTCTGGCCTAAATTGTACCTGACTATCGACCCAATGTTAAAAATCATTGATTACTCATTTATCTCATGCCTACATCTTTATGCATTTGTGTGTATATTATTTTGTACACCAGGTCTTGTTTGGACTTTGTTTTTTAATTAGTTTTAGTCATTCTTACACTAAAATAACAATTATAGATCATGTTTAGCTTTTAGTGGCAATAATTGCTAATGAACTTATCACTTGTTTTCTTTGATTCATGATATTGAGCATCTGCATTCAGAACCCTCCAAGAAAGTAAATCAACAAAGGACATTATATATGAGGGAGAAAAACAAGGCATTCAGAATACATGCACGGGATTGATTTTTTTTCATGTTTGGGGGTAACATTGGAGTATCTGTTAAATATAAGGTTCCTCTGTTGCAGCTACTCCACAGAGGTGTACTTCAATGGGTGGGGAGTGGAGGAACAGTACACATGGCTGGAACAGGACCTCAAGGATGCCAACACTCCAGAGAACAGGGCTGCCAGACCATGGATCATTGCCTATGGGCACAGACCCATGTACTGCTCCAACCTTGATAAAGATGACTGCAATGCACCCCAACCAACTGTTCGGGCAGGGTAAGTTGAGAAACAAAAATGGCATTCTGCATCCCAGTCATACTGCTTGAATTATGCTTGAATTATGTACCATCTGGGTGGTTTGCTGGCCCAGCACATTCAAAAGTGGTTGTATACATTTGTGCATCATGCGTTGTATGGCATCAGTTCATTATACCTATATTGCTACTGCACACCTGCTTATTTATTTTTTTCACCCTTAAATGCACTCACATCAAATGCACATGCACATGCACATACAATCAAAAAGACTGGAGCATTTATTCTTCACGTATGGTGTGGACATCATCCTAGAGGCTCATCAACATTCGTACGAACGACTCTGGCCTGTGTACAATGCAACAGTAACAGCCTTGAACTATAACAACCCAAAGGCCCCAGTCCACCTCATCTCCGGCACTGTTGGTTGCAATGAAGCATTGGGCGAATGCTTTGACCCCATGCTGGGCCCAAAAGGTATGAGTTATCGCATATTGCTTTCCTCAGCTTTTTGTGAACAATGTACTTAAATGCTATTTTGCAATACAGGTCCTTGGTCAGCTTACAGGTCATGGTCACCTTTTCGTCATGGTTACGGGAGGCTGCACGTGGTCAATGACACGCATATCTACTGGGAACAGGTGATTGCTAGTGACCTTAATGTGGTGGATGACATGTGGCTGGTTCAATACAGCCACGGACCATTTCATGTAGAAACTGTATAGTGACCAGACCAATGCACAACACATGCTACTGTACAGACGTGCGCATGTATTGCTTATTCTTGTCTGTGTGCCTTTATACATGTATCAGTGGTCCTCGCGCTTCGGTGAGAATAATCTGAGGGGCACCCTTTCTGAGGTTATTGTCCTGGTTGGTGGGGAGGAGGAGAACGATAGGGTTTGGTCACCTTGTAGCCGTTGGGGTTCAGAATGGAGCGCGGTCTTCGCTGAAGCGAAGAAGGGTCGGTGTAGTTAAGGACGTCGTTTGTCGACGGGATGAAGTAGTGAGCGCGTAATGGATCGAACCAGCCGTAGTCGAAGTTTGTCTTGCTCCTATCGATTTGTCTCTCCTCATCACCTTCGTCCACTATTGAAGAATCCTCGGTCCCCGTCGCCGACCCGAGAAAGGATGGTTGCGCCATCGGCGCAACAGAAGGGGTTTTGGTATTCACGTCGCCCTCAAACTGCGTCACCGCGCGAAGTGTGACGGGATTGGGGATTTGAGACATGTAAAGTTGCCCCCGGACGCCCCCGAGCCAGGTCTTAAGAGTAGAGTCCCTGAACTGGTGGCCTTGCCTGGTGGCGATGTCGCGAGCCTTTGCTGCGCTGTAGTCGCTCCTCCTCTCCTGCACGATTTTGTATTTCTGCAGACTCCACTGGCAGAAGCCTAGAGTGTCTTCACATTTCTTGTTGCCGAACTCCCGGGCTAGATCGAACGCCGTCAAGCCTTTGCTGTCGGTAATCTTAACGTCCGCACCGTGATTGATCAAAACGCACAGAGCCTTCCACATTCCCGCGCGCGCAGCTGCGTGGAGGGGCGTCCATCCCGTGCTCTGACTCTGACAGTTGATATCGACTGCGGTCTTCTCGAGGATGTTTGAAACCATGAAATGGTAACCTCTGTGCGCGGCCATGAAGAGAGCGTTCCATGCGCAGCGCTTGTTCCAATCGGTTGTCCCGCGGATTCCCGGATATTCGAGGCATCGGTCAATGCTGTTACAGTGACATCCCTCCACCAAATCGCCCCAGAGCTTCCAAGTCCTGAGGTCAAAGGTGCAACCATCAATGGCGTCCATCTCTAAAAGCGTTTTGTGGTCTTCCATGGGTGCAGCATCGAGATACGTGAGGTAATACGTTTCCGATAGTATCCCCAAGTGGCGTTCGATAGCAGCTTTCACCGAAGCAATTTTTGTGTAAGCAGGAAGATTCGGCAGCTGATGCACCGTGTGGACGTCTTGGTGCAAAACCCGAATGGTGATGCTGATGCAGTTGGCCCTCTTTGGCCGTGTGCTGAATTTCTCCCTACCCAGTCGAGCTGTGCGGCTGGCCATCTTAGTCACTGCATGTCACCGGCGGGTGTCTTTATCGTTTCCGTGGAAACGTGATAGAGAAGAATCAACACCGGCCTCGTGCTTATGAATTGTATGAATATTTAACAACTTCATAGGTTGAGGTCTCGTTCCCAGACCCGCATTCGCGCAAAGCGTAATGGTGATGTAATCCACCCACTGATGCAAATATCGGGTCTGGGAACGAATCTATATATACTCGTAGAATTGAACCGACGCTAAGCAGCGAGGAAGCAGCACCTTAAACTGTCTTGGGGGGGATTTCCGCCCCTCGGGAAGAGGCGGAGGGATGGGAGAGGTACCTGGACACGCCCCCTCCCAGACAAATCACATCGAGTAGTCGTTCATGATGGAGAACACTTTTCACAATCCGAGTATATGGGAGGTGGGTGGGTCTTTTTCACAATCCCACGATGCTAGAATGAAGGCACCACGCGCATGCGCGCATGTGTGCAAGGGGGCCCACGGCTATTTCATTGCATTGAATCGGTGATAACTTTGTGCGCGCGCGCCCCGGAGAAAGTAATTTTGAATTTAGCTAGCAATGGGGTCGGATACATCGGGGTAAATCGTCTTTGTCATGGTGTTACTAATCTTTTAAATGTAAAAGGTATCATGAAGAACAACTTAATAAGTAATCATGCTTTTGTAGAATGTCAACATAATGTATCCGGTTTGTAAAAAACGCGCGTTCCTGCTTTTTACACATTTCATTATAGCGTCAAAGCTGCAGTTTTGCTGAATATAGCAACAACGTAACGAACTAGTCCAATTAGTGTGAAATGAAATAAAACAATCCAAATGTTATGAGTTGGAACAAGAGTTTATTATTAATACATACACTACATTGATTTATACATCATACATTTACACATGAGTTTTTTTTTCACAGAGATATATTATGAGAAATACAAGTCATTGATGAGCCCACGCGAGTATGTAGGTAATTGCATTGTGGAACAGCATACGGCATAACTGAAAAACACCATGGTAGGAGTTCACTTGCTTTTCCTTTTCTTCTTCACATTTGGCCTGGCAGAAATGTTTTCAGCAGTCACATGAAGCATGTGTTCTTTGAGCATCAGCAATAATTTCTGAGCAGGGTCTCGTACAGCATTGTATGACAATGCAAGCCTCTTAAAATAGTGATGGATTACTCTCAACACCCTGTTCACCTTTTGTTGGACTTGATAGAAGTGAACATTTGACTAAATTTGCTTGTAACTGAGACTCAATAGGTGACAGAGGTTGGTTGACTGGATGGCTGAGAATTTCACTAACAATGCTGTTAACAGGCACAAATGCACAACCAGATCCCAAGTGAGTTGCATAGTCTGAAAGCAGGATCTCATTTTTGCACTTGCTGCATATAACAGGGAACATCCAGAACAAGATTACATGGTGCTCACACTGTGGTAGTATCTGTTAGGTGATCACCATAGCAACCGGTACACAGTAGTTCATGGTGCAGATTTAGCCAAGTACAGCAACAATTGGAGCAGACTATTGCCCCACATGTAACAAGCTCAATTGGGCTGTTCCCACATAAAGGACATTCAGCATTCAACCGAGATACATACCCTGCTATGGTTGGTGGATGTAACATTGATGGCACAAATGGAGGAGGTGCAGTGAGCTCCATGTGCTTGACAAGTCTCCTCAAAGAAACTTCTAAAGGTCTCCCTGGTCGAACAATGAGCTTGCATTTCCTTGGCCTTCCCCCTTTCTTTATTTTTCCCATGTTTACATACACAGCACATGTCGTTGCCATGTAACTCCCAACCATCAAACATTACTGTGCACACTTTGTACGTCCTACCATGAGCTAATGCATTTTGTACGCAGTAACAACTAACTGGCACAGGTAGCAAAACGATACAGGGTGACTGGAGGGGTATCAGTTGCAAGATTAATACCTAAGACCATCATTAAGTCAGAGGCATAATTAGCACAACAGTATATGGGAGACATGCTTCTTGTTGAGTTGATATAACCCCCACAAACCCTGCATAGCCTCAACAAACAATCTGCATGCTCTTGCATAACCGATGGCTTGAATGGACGACAAAACGGTACCGAATGCCTATAAACACACCGCGTTTAATTGCTCACAGCTTTGACAAAAAAAAAACTCATTGCACCTGCAAAGAGAATCCTTGCTCTTTATTGAGTTGGAAACACGAATAGACTGAGTAGTGAGTACATACCAGGGAAAACTGCACGTTGTCGAAAAAGTATTAGTTTATGTAGAATGGTCTAACCGCGCGATTCCTCCAGGGCTACTACAACACGTGCGCAGTGGATCAGGATGGGGACTCGGTCCTGCGTGCATGGAATCAAAATAAGAACAACCATAGTTGATGTACAATAACTCCTATTCCAATGTTATTTAAGTCTTATTTCATGCAGCCAAGCTGTATACATTCGCAACTCGGTTGCTAGGTCGGTCGCTACGGTGATGGATGTACCGTAATAATCTATTTATGAACTAAGTGGCCTAATGATACAGCCGTGGGCCGAGACAGAGATACTATATTGATATTATCTCTGGCCGAGAGCCCCACGCAGTAACATTAACCGCGTTTAACCCACATTAAACTTCATATAATGTGAACGTTTCAGGGGATCGATCACGCGCATGCGTATTAGGTTTGGTGTTTATTATTATACACGGGGGAAGAGGTGGATATTTCTATGACATCAGAGTGAGGTAAGAGCCCTTTTTAGTAACATCATTACGGCACCGCAACGCGCATGCGTAAAAATAAATAAGCAGATTCGAAAGGAGGAATTTTTTTATATTGCATGACAAAACAACTCTCTGATCATGCAGGTACTAAAAATAACATTTGTTGTTGTAAAGACTGCTAATTAATATATCAATTGATAAATTACAACGGTGAAAGTAGAATTTCTTTTTTTTTTTATTACATTCCTAGTGAGACTTATAAATTTCTGTGTTATACAAACCCAATAACTGATCCATCTGAAAAGAATGATGTCAGTTAAATCTGTATACTGCACTACCAGTTACCAGTACACACATAATGCATGCATGCATACTGATAAATCCGTATATTTGCATCGTCATGCAGTCATCGACGCGAGATGCGTGCATGGCAGATTCTATAGTATAAACAGATGATTCCTACGCATCCCACGCACTATATACGCAGTAAACCAACACCAAATAAAAACAATATCGTCAGCAGCGATACCCGCACCACGCAGTCACACAGTTCAGAACTCCTCTTGACCGCCTTCACCCGGTGTCGAGTCTTTTGAAACCTCTTCATAGTCCTTCTCCAAGACCGCCAAATCGTCGCGGGACTCGGAGAATTCTCCCTCCTCCATACCCTCACCCACGTACCAGTGGACGAAGGCGCGCTTGGCGAACATCAGGTCGAACTTGTGATTCAGGTGAGCCCAGGCCTCAGCAATGGCGGTGGTGTTGGAGAGCATGCACACACAGCGCTGCACCTTGGCTAGGTCGCCACCAGGAACCGCGGTAGAAGGTTGGTAGTTAATTCCGACCTTGAATCCAGTGGGACACCAGTCCACGAACTGGATGGTACGCTTGGTCTTGATGTTCGCAATGGCAGCGCTGACGTCAGTAGGAGTGACGTCACCGCGGTAGAGCAGACAGCAGGCCATGTACTTTCCCTTGCGAGGATCGCACTTCACCATCTGGTTGGAGGGCTCGAAGCAGGCCGTGGTGAGGTCGGCAACGGTGAATTTTTCGTGATACGCCTTCTCTGCGGAAATGATTGGAGCAAAGGTCACCAGAGGATAGTGAATGCGAGGGAAGGGCACGAGGTTGGTCTGGAATTCGTTTAGATCGACGTTCAGGGCACCGTCGAATCGCAGGGATGCCGTGATGGATGACACGATTTGTCCAACCAAGCGGTTCAAGTTGGTGTACGAGGGTCGCTCGATGTCAAGGTTTCGGCGACATATGTCGTAGATGGCCTCGTTGTCCACCATGAAGGCGCAGTCCGCATGCTCCATGCTGGCGTGCGTCGTGAGGATGGAGTTGTAGGGCTCGACCACGGCCGTAGCGATCTGCGGAGCGGGGTAGACGGAGAACTCCAGCTTGGATTTCTTACCGTAGTCGGCGGAAAGGCGTTCCATCAGGAGCGATGCGAAGCCTGACCCAGTACCACCGCCAAAGGAACGGAACAACATGAATCCTTGCAAGCTCGTACATTGTTCTGCGATCTTACGAAGACGATCCGTTGCCTGGTCGACCATCAACTTTCCGACGGTGTAGTGTCCTCGAGCGTAGTTGTTGGCGGCATCTTCCTTGCCGGAGATGAGCTGCTCGGGATGGAACAGCTGGCGGTAAGCCCCAGTCCGAACCTCGTCCACTACGGACGGCTCCAGGTCGGCGTATATCGCTCGCGGCACGTACTTTCCGGCGCCAGTTTCGCTGAAAAACGTGCTGAACGAATCGTTTTTCGATTTGGCGCCTTTTTCCCCAGGTATCAAGCCATCGGGCTGAATCCCGTGCTCGAGACAATACAACTCCCAACACGCGTTGCCCAATTGGCATCCGGCTTGGCCTACGTGAATGGACAGTACCTCTCTCATCCTCGATTGCTTCAAAGGGCGTGTGAAAGAGACAAGCTGTGATATACTGAAGCAAGCAGAGTGCGTAACGTACTCAGCCTTCCTCGAATGAGGATTATCCGTGAGCTTAGCCTTTTAACGCGACTGATACCGAATATTCTAATACAAAGGGTGCAAATGATATTCGATAGGTATTCATTATCGCGAGGGAGGTGTACTACTCTTATAAAATATGTGGGTAGATTACTACAACGTTGATGCTGCACATACTTAGACTGGTGTTGATGTACCGTGATGCCGTAAATATGTGGTATGCAACCCACGCTCTGATAAGACCATTTAAACAAAGACGCCTGGGTTTGACTATATCAGTCCCTTTCGCGTATTGAGAGCCACATCCACAATCGATGGTTTGACTATATAAAGTTCCCCACTTGGATGATAACCGATCTGCTAGGCGCTTGTAGTGGTGGTTGCAATCTTACCCATCCTATAAGTGTTTGCATAGTTACGTACATATTGTGCTTTTTATTTTGTCGCGCACCAAATTTTGAAACTAGACAAAACACGCCTATGTGCTTATCTGCCGACTATATACTCCGCAGAAGCTGCGACAACTGAGATTACCTATACGTAAAAAGTCACGTCCCAATTACGTAAACTTTGACCGGTTATGTCATGTTAGTCCGTCGATTATACTGGGCACGAGACAATCGACCAGATGACATGCATGTTGAAGATTCATCTGTCTGCATTGTTCACAGTGTTTGTAATGAGTCTGATGTTGATATTGATGTGCCACAGAAAGATAAACTGTTGGAGCTCACATTGTAAAGGTGAGCAAAAACTAATGTGTATTAGTTTGTATCCTCAAGAACATTTCTGTCCGCAACATATTGTATGACATACATATATTTTTTAGAACAAGTGTGTAGTCGCAGAGATGAGGAAAAAAATAGTTAAAACTGGAGACTGTGCAACAGATGAGCACATATCCCTTGCACAAGGACTTCTTTTAAAAAGGAAAATTTAAAGAGCAAAGAGCTATGCTAATGGAGGCATTCTGCACTTGTATTATATCAGATACCTACAAAGACATGTGGCAAATATGTCATAGATGGCTCCATTTAAAGTGTGTTTGTCTACACGCCTCCTTCCAGAGATGAGTGGTGGTGTTGCCGGTGTCACGGAATAGATTATCCCCCAATAAATTTATCCCCCGGATAATCTATTCTGGAATAGATTATCCCCCTAGGATAAATTATTCCGGAATAGTTTATCATCCCTTGGAATAGATTAACCCCCTTCATAAAACGCTCACTCGTGTCCATTATAACGGATGGATGTAAAAGAATACGACGAAATTGTTAAATTGTTCGTTTCCATGAGAGCAAAGACAGTGAGCAGCGAAATTGGCCTCAGGATTTGTTGGGTCAAAAGATGGCAAAGATGCTAAAAGGGCTTATCGACAGAAATGTGAGGGTTTCATAACCGAAGATGGCTTGCTTTTCAAGACAAAAAGGTGGAAGAAAGGGCTGATGTCTGTACAGGAGGAAGAAAGGTATCGAGTTGTTACGGTTGACGAGAAGGTTAGACTGCTTCACACCGTTCACAAAGATCCAGCAGGCGGTCACTTTGGAGTTCATAAAACGTACGTTGTATTATACGTTGTGAATTGGTTTTACTATATACATGTATATCCTTCTACTAGCATGTAAAATCATGAGATAGATCCTATTAAAGATTGTTATTTGATTTATCTATGCTCTCAGTTGGATAGCAGCATAGGAATTCACTATATTGCAATTCTTTTAATTTGAAGCAATCGCTGGTAATTACTTACTGATGTGTTTCTTCACTTCATACATGCATGTATGTAGGCAAGAGAAGGTGGCTGAACGTTACTATTGGAAGGGAATGGCCTCAGATATTGCAGCACTTGTCTAGTGTATCAAAGGCAGAACAAGATGCCAAAAAAACTTCAGAACTGCATCCTGTTCAGGCATTGTCCAACATGTTGAGTGTTACCTTCTTCCTGGTGACAAACAGCAGTGTTGACGAACAACCAATGGTGTGGATCAATCCCTTTAGTACAGGGGAAACACTGGTCGATTCACCAGTGTTAATACTTGGTTGTGAGATGGAGTTTCATTTCCATAGCTGTCACAAATTCAACCTACCAATTTGCATTCTCATGAACAAACTAAGCAGCCATCAGACCAAACCCTCAAATGTTATGCTAGCTCCAATTCCTTCAATGAGGTGAAAAGTGGTAAGGTATAAGAGTGTATGTTATTCTTTATTCATTGTTAGATTCACATTTTGGAACAGTCACAAAAATAGCTTCTGAAGAACTGGAGTTTACAATCTGTGATATTAGCTATACTAGCTGTGAGGCAGAAAATGGTAAGAAGGATTACTTTGAAATATGTATTGACTTAAATGAATTAATACAGTATAACCTGCCTGTGGAAATAGAGAATAGACAGTATTGTATCTGTATGCACATTAAAAAATGGGAAATGATAGAAATCATTCACATCTTATCACCAGAACCCATGATACAGACAAACTCAGGAACACAGCATTTTGTGATGAAATCTGACTTTCAGCAGCTATTGAATGGGGAGTGTTTTGGAGATAATGTAAGTACCAAGAGTAAATAACAATGAAACATTCATTATTTTCTAACATTATGGCACACTAGATCATCAACTTCTTTGAAGACAGAGCAGTTAGTGCACACAATGTCATATGCATTGCTATGATTTCAATCGTTTCTTTCATCATAAACCATATAGCTGAATGATACTTCTGGAAAGTGCATATGATGTCTAAATTGTCAGAAGAGAATGGCGATTCTTTGCATAGAATATCATCCTTGTTTGAGGTATAGTTATAGTTCTCATAAAATCGGTTTAATGAGTATCAATTCGTTACACCAACAGTATCTTTGAGTATAGCTATATTTTAATACCATGCAATATTCCTGGCCACTAGTTCCTTGCCGTAAGTGAGCTTCAGTGTTTTGATTACATCTTTACTGTGTTATCAACTATAGGTAATAGAAGTACAAAATAGATGTGTGAAACTGTATGATTCTGTCTTTGAATCAATTCAAGGCAATGCTATCACTGTTTTACGGTAATTGGTATTGACATTGGTAAATATCATAATGAGGTATATAATGTTGTCAATTATACATGCAGCAACTTCTTGTTGCAAGAGCAATCACGACAAAGATCTTTCAGAACATCTGATGATCCTTGGGTCTTTTCACTTCACAAGGTAAAAGAAATTTATATTTTTATGTTATGTATTTACATACATGTAAGTATTGTTTTCAAAGAATCCTAGCCTCAAACAAAACAACATCTATGACTGTGGTGTTTTTGTTTGCAAGGTAATCATTTATATGTGAATAATTAGTACAGCCATTTACATTCACCTGCATTTAGTTTGGTGATTGGTAAGAAGAGTCCTCTAAATTTTCCAGTAAGTACTTTACTTTTTGTGCTGTTTGAAACTAATATGTATTAAATACATGAGTTATACCTTGTAATAGACAAAAAGCATCGTAATTCGCTCCTGGCTTGCATTACGGCTGATGAAGAGGTGATACAAATCAACAACATGCAGATCAAAAGACATGTATTTACTTGCACTAATGCACACAACAGTCTATCTTCAGTGGTCACTATCAATGATAAAACAGAACAGTTCATTCTGAACCAGTGTTCCACAGAAGTCTTGCTAGACGTTAAAGCTTCTATTGAAAAGGTAGCATTATTACAAATTGTCATGAACGCAACTGATTTTGAACTTTAACAGTTCACCAGTAATTCTTCTGAGACAGGTAGTATGTTCTTGCTTATGTTACAGGAATTACTATATAAACAATTTTTTTTTAATCCACACAGTGAAGACATACAAAAGTTTATTGCCAAAGTTCAACACACCACTGCCTGAGGAAATTAGTCCAGTTGATCCTTTACCTGAAAGGTGCTTTTATAAAAAAACATGCTAAGAATTTAAAGCGGCTTTGGAAGAAACCACTTCCAGCATTTGTAGACAGGTAAACGTTAAAAATTGGAATACATTACATATTGATCAGCTGAACATCACCAGGGGGATCAGCACTTGACCTTTGAAGATCTTGTACATTCTTGCCATGATTATGAGGTTAGAATGTGTATATGTGCTGTTACTAACATGCACATCACTTGTTAGGAACACCTGCGGCTGATTTGCAAAAACCTTGTGAAGTCAGGCTTCTTTGATGTTTACATTCAAGGAAAGCGTGATGGAGTGTTTAGCTCAATAAATCCTACTGAGCTTAAGTCTCTCTTTAGGAAGTGGCCCATCATTAACTGCAAAGTGGTATGCTGTAGTTATGCATTTATCAATTAGAAACTGTTAAATTCTTGATGAAGGTTGAAGCAGTTCAGCACTTTTTATATGGAATTGCCATTGATGAGGGATATGGAGGCAACAGAGCAAACATCCTTGCCTGGGATGTTCTGTACCCAGAGGTAATCTATTCAGATGTTAATTATGCATAATGCTTTTAATGTAATGTTTCTGTCACTTATAGCTGATGATTTCAATTATTTCCAAGAGCAAAGAAATGAATTATGAAGAAGCAGAATTATATTATGTGGACAACCTTTTGAACTGAAAGCTTGGATTATGAACCTTGAATAATATGCAGTAATTCCATGCACGAAGCCATTAATTATCACATGCACATCAGCAGCAGATAAAAAATTATGTGGAGAACTTTAACTCACACATGGAGCAAAGTACGATGCACGAGCAGTGCACTATATATAGCTGCCGTAATAAATGTGTTAATGGAATAGTGTGATAGATCAATTCAAAATAAGAGTCCATGTTGCCTCCAGATGATGTTTTACTTCTGATATCAGTGGTACACACGTGTTGCTACCCAGTATACACACGCACGTACATATTAGTTCACGAGAGAGAGAGAGAGAGAGAGAGAGAGAGAGAGAGAGAGGAAAGAGAGGCGAAGGGAGAGAGAGACGAAGGGAGAGAGAGAGAGGAAAGAGATACGAAGGGGGAGAGAGAGAGAGGAAAGAGAGACGAAGGGAGAGAGAGAGAGGAAAGAGAGACGAAGGGAGAGAGAGAGAGAGGAAAGAGAGACGAAGGGAGAGAGAAAGATAGGAGGGAGAGAGAGAAAGAGAGAGGTGGGGGTGGGGCATGGGGGAGAGGAAGAGGAAGAAGAGGGAAGGGGGGGGGGGATAATCTATTCCGAAGGGGGATAAACTATTCCGGAATAATTTATCCGGAGGATAAACTATTCCGGAATAGATTATCCGGGGGATAATTTATTACGGGGGATAATCTATTTCGTGACACCGGCTCTTCATATATTTGACTAGATAGTATTACAGATGGGCATGCGCGTTGTACCTGTATTTTATTACAATTGATTGACAAAATAGTGTTGAATTAATATTGAAACACTATGCCTGCTATCTCAATAAAGACATGCACTAATAGAAGATGAAGTTACTACATGGCCAAGTCATGTGCAGCTAATCAGTGGCCATCCCAGCAGGCACTTGAAAGAATGATCACTGCCAAAGTTTTTGAATGTGGTGGCCAATCCCTACGTTTCATTCATCGTCACAATAACTTCACAAGGAATCTAACGCATACATTATAAGATTTCCGCAATAGAAATGTAACGCTTGCGTTGAAATGTTGGCTCAGTAATTAAAAATTCAGAGCCTTACAAAGTCGTAATATATACTCCGATTCTCAGTGCAATATGTAGAGAATATTTCAGACTTGTAGAATATCAAAGAATTTGAAATCTTGAAAAAACATGCGTTAGGTCCTTTTTCGCGGAAACGATCTAGTTTTGATTTGCTATTTTCCCTATGTACACCCCCCATTAGAATATGGAAAATTGCTGTACATTTGTATACCCTATAGTATACAGTTTCTTTTTAAGGCTACACTGACACTATTATTCAAAGAGAGAAATAATAAATACACACACACAAAACATTTTCAGCCCTCGCCCACTGAATGCTGAAACCTAGCACGGGATAGCAAGGCTCTGGCATTGCAGCGAACTAAGGTGAGGTTCAGTCTCTGATAGATGCTTAATGGCCTTTGACTTGCTGCACTGCAACTGCAAAGGAATTTAATTTTTCTTGTTTTTTCGTGTCTTTGTTCAGTTCTGTTGAGCATATGGTTAGTCCTGCAACATTCTTGTTAATTCAAATTGCATGCAAACGTCGTGTCTATAGAGTTGCACACTTTAATGATCAGTTTTGGCAGATAGCATAAATGGTATGAATTTATGAAGTATCCAAAAAATATAAAAATACAATTTCGAACAAACCTTTATCATAAGTAACTAATCATATCCCACACATAATTAACTGAACATCTTCTTGGACACGTATTCTCTGCGATGGACAGCCCTTAGAATGGCTGACAGCCATTTTTTCCAACCTATACAGTTTGTTTCTTTAGGGCAGTTTACACAGAAACAATATATGGGATTGTTTCCGCGAAAAGGGACCTATAATGCATGTGTTTTCAAGATTTCGAATTTTTGATATTATAGAAGGTCCTCTACACATGTGCATTGAGAATCAGAGTATCTGTCATGGAGTTGTAGGGCTCTAATTTTTTCATTAGCCATACATTTGAACGCAAGCGTTACATTTCTATTGCGCGTACTGGAAATTTTATAACGTATGCACTAGGTCCGAAACGATCCCATATATTTATATTGCAGAGTCTTCACAGTGCTAGTTCTGTATAAACTGTCCTAAAAAAACGAACTGTTGCAAAGGAAGGAAAAAATGGCTGCCAGCCATTTTAAGGCCTGTCCCATCGCAGAGAATACGTGTCCCAGGAAGATGTTGTGTGGGATATGATTAGCTACTTATGATAAAGGTTTGGCCAAACATTTTTGGATACTTTATAATTCATTACAAATTCATGCCCCTTTATGCTATACTATTTGCCAAAACTTATCATTTTAGTGTGTAACTCTATAGACACGATGTTTGCATGCAACGAGAATGTTGCGGGGCTAAAACAGAACTGAACGAGTTCACGAAAAACAAGAAAAATTAAATTAATTGCATATAAAAACTATACACAGTATGGTATACAAATGTACAACAACAATTTAGCATGTTCCTATATAGGGAGAGTACATGCACATCAAAACTAGATAATGATGCTAAAAGGGTGGCAAATATATGGATTTACCCAGAAGAGGAGGAGAAAGAAAAGGACGATGTGGAGGGAAAGAAGAGTATCATACTGTGGCAGAGAGTCAGAGAGCAATATTGAGGAGAGTAACGAAACCACTGGCACATGCAATCTCCCTGTCTACTTGTACTCTGCTGATTCAGAAACATGTAGTGGCTGCATGAAAGTGATGTGGTCTGTATGGTAACAACAATGTACATGCAAGTGCCTAATTTTATGTTTCGTATGTAACTTAATTTGAGGGTCTTGGCTCAACAGAGAAGCACAGATCTGTTCACCAGAGTGCAGTTTTTTTTTTATGCTGCATGCATGATGGAAACATACAACCTACAGCACAAGTTAATGAGTGACAGAAGCTGCCTTCACTAAAAAAAATTAGAGATTACAAGCAGAATTACATTTATTTAACACTCCTGACTTGCACCGCAAACGGTCCATGGCACAAGCTGTTCCAACTACATATATGCATAGCATGCTAGAAAAATCAAATTGAATACACCTCATAAAGAGATAATTGCAACAACAAGAAAATGGTGTCCAATAGCAGCAACGCTACTCAAGCAACATCATCTTCAGTATCATACGAATGTAAAACAAGATGTAACAGTGCCAAGTCCTGCTCTTGCAAAAAGAAAAAATATACCCTGCTTTGCCACTTATCACCCAGCGATTCATGATTATGAAATAAGTGCGAGATTTATTTTTAAACAGAAGAATCCAGTGAAAAGGATGTAGATTATGAAAACATGTGGGTTACTTTCTGTGATGTTACACTGAGAACGTACCACATTGCTATACTAACATACCTGGATAATCTTATCATTACTGCAGCACGATTTACGTTAAAACAGCCGTACCCATATATTGCTGTCAAAATTCTGATGCACGCTGTTTGACAGCCACCAGTGGAAAGAGCAATCCAATTATTTTCTTGACATTGACAATCTGTACAAACTGCCACTCTGGAAGAATCATCAATTGCTTTTGGCTAAGTGTCGGAGGCTGAATGCCATATGGAGGTAAACAGCTTCCTATGTCTAGCCTGAAGCTTATAAGTGACTGTCTTCAAACACAGGAATGACAATTTACTGTTGAATTTGTTACAAATGTTCAGATGAAGGGAAGGATCACATGATTGCGGTGGATTTTTGCTGTGGCCTTTATCAATTCTATTTGTAAAGAACAAAATCCAGCAGTCTTTTCATATTAACATATCACTGCAATGAGGAATTCAGCATTTGTTGATGCGTGTCTGGAGGATGGACTGATGACTGCCTCTCCATCTTCTGCTAGTCAACATCCTAAGGCATCTGTCAGGAAGAATATCCCAGTGTACTTTATTTGCTGACATATCAATGGCCATGGCAAGCCATCTTCCATTCCTCCAATACGTATACTGGTTAATGATGGTTTCAAAATTTTATTTTACTGATTCCAAGGGGTTCCAAGTTGTCTGCATGAAATTCGCCAAAATCGTGAAATTCACCAAAATCGTGAAATTCACCAAAATCACATGTCACAGTGGAGCTGCTCTTCATGCAGTACTAAGTGATTAATTTCTACTCGCACCACTTACATGTACATGCATGCGTGTATTTTATTTTTTCTAGCCTGTTACATAAAGGGATAAATGGTTACGTTACGTAACGGGACAGTACAGCCGGTTAGGTGACCGGCATCCGGCAATGTTACCATACTGGCGGAATATATCAAATACCTTTGAAACGTAGAAATTTAGCCGCAACACATACAATCGTAGATTGAAGACAATATATATGCCCATACCGACCGTCGCGCGTAGTATGTGTATATATTTCCTATTTCATCATGCTGACGTACATGGATCCAACGTCAACGATTAGTTAAATTCTGATTTTCGCGGAGCTGGTGGTAAAGCCTTGTTTTTAAAACTGAAATGTTTTCTTTTTTATTGAAGAGAGACGTGAAAGATGACAAATGGATGCATGGGATTAATGGAATGGCGAGTGCGGAGCGGGTTATCAGTCTCTCGTTCCCAACTCGCAACATACAGTTTAAGGGCCATTCTTGCTAATGCTAAGTTTTCTTGTGCAATCCTAGGATTTCACTGATGCGCAAGCAAACCTATAGATATGTTCCCGCGCAAAGTTACAGGATTGGTTAAATGCTAGGATTGCGAATTGGGTGTCGTGCGTCATTATATAAGAATAATTAAATTCATTACATGGACGTAACGTTGCAATAGTGTGCAAAGTGAAAAGGGGCGCGGCATCTAATGGCTAGTTCCAGCAGAACAATTCCTACGTATCAAATCGCACTCCTTGGCGATTCGAACGTTGGGAAATCATCCCTCTTCTCGCGTCTACAAACGGGAAACTTCGTTGATACCAATACCCTGTGCACGAACGGGCGAGACAGCTTTCTGTACCATCAAACTGTGGATCGCACGAACATTAACGTAAGATTGATGCGTCAGGGTCACGATTGCGGTGTTAAGAGGCGGGCACGGGGGAGTGGAGCCTTTTGTTGACTTTCATTCCACTACTTTTTCAGGTAATACTTTTTGACACTGCGGGGGGGGAGCGGTTTCGGTCCTTGACTCGGAGCTATCACAGGGGGAAGGATGCAGTCATACTGGTCTACGACGTGGAAGCAAGCTATACACTGGACCACCTCCAGTACTGGATAGACGAAGTGCAAACCTGCACCGACAATCCCGACATCACATGGGCAATATTTGGAAATAAATGTGAACTCGATCGGAAATTCGATGCGAGAATCTTGGAGACGTATCGGCTGGACCTTGACACAAACCTTTCCACTTTCGTGTCAGCCAAGACAGGCGACAATGTGGTGGAAGCCTTTGAATCCGTCTTTGCATACGTGCATAGGAAAGCAACGGCGTTGAATTCAGATTCACATGCAGGGTCCGTGGTCAGGGAAGACGACGACTACAACACTGTCGACCTACATAAAAATACAGACACGTCAGAAATCAGCAGGAAGCGAGCTTGCTGTTGAAGGTTACGCAGTGCGTACAGTGGGTGTGCGTCGCAGCGGAGTGTTGTACGGACTCCAGCAGGGGCTGTACGCGGATGGCTGTACGCAGATAGATCATTTTCATTTGGCACCCGCACCATTCATGCGGAACTTGCTGTGCGTGGGCGTGATTTGTAATTAGCGCATCAAAATTATAATATATGTACAGAGATTACTGTTAGAAATGCAGATTATGGGATTATGGTTGATGGGCCATCACCTTTGTAGTCGCGCGTTCTAGTCATGAGGATGCCACAATATGAACCAAGAGCTACAACACTGTCCCACAAAAATTACCATACCCAATATTTTATTGGAGCACTTCCGTTATAAACAAACACAACCATGCAACAATTCAATCATCTTACACGTTATATAGCGATTTTCAAGGGGGAAAAAAAAAAGACCACCCGGCGATTCGTAATTGCAGCCTTCAAAAAAGAGTTACACGTAATGCCTGTATGGCAAACTTGGAATGAAAAGAGCTTTATCTTTTTAGTTCAAACAAACCGCGTGCTGCGAGTTTTAGACCCAGGTGCGATTCGCACAGGCACACGAAAAATCTCTATGGCTCACGTGACGCGTTTCCAATCCTGTGCAAGCACTGCATAATTCGCGCGTGCATGTTAGCAAGATTTGCATGGACAACGCCTGTCTTGAAGTTTATTTTGCCGGAGGCACAGTTTAAACTTACCCCCACGTCTGGGAACGCGACGAGACAAATGTCAGAATATAATAGCACCTATCCATTCTAGGGATTAATTCATAAATGCGTTGTAATGACATGGTCATTAAAAAAAAAAAAACTCTTAGAGCACAAACACAAATATAAGCTTTGCTATTACGTGAGTACTACGTAGAGATAAGCAAATGGGGGCGGCTCCGGGGAGCAGCCTGACGACAAATCCAGAGTTACCATAGTATCTCTGACAAAAACCGTACAGGAAGAAAGGGGAAAAAAAGTGAGTCGACGCACTTGAAAGAGTGCAGGCAAGAGGCAAACAGAAACTCGTAAGACATAAAAATGCTAAAATTTCCAGTACGCGCAATAGACTTGCATCAGTTGAAATGTATGGCTAATTAAAAATTCAGAGACCTTACAACTCCGTGACAGATACTCCGACTCTCAGTGTGTAAGAAGCAATGTGTAGAGGACATTTCAGACTTCTAGAAAAACAAATTGAAAACTTGAAAAAACATGCGTTAGGTCCTTATCGCGGAACGATCCCATATAATTATACAATACAAACTATGAAAACATAACCCTCCCTTCCGCCCCGCCCCCCCCCCCCCTACCCCCCCACAGGGAAAAATAACGCGTAGAATCACTTTGGAATCATTGCGTGATTGAACAGTAAAAATCACACGCGTTTGATTTTATTGTTCAATCACACAATGATTTTACAGACGATTTATAAAATCAAAACTTTGATTCGACCCTTTTTTTTCCTGTGCCCCCCCCGTGGGAAGCTTGGGACTTCAGCCTATGCGCCACATGAAAAAGCGTAGGCTATACAAATCCGGCTTCATTTCGTGTGGTCCTATTTTTTTCCAATATGTCATTACTTTATGCAGAACATTGTTAAAATCAGCCAGACAGGGATAATTACAACAAGATGCTGTGTTGAAGAGTCTATATCAAGGAGTTCCTGAGAAGGTAGATGGCATCCTGGACGTGGAATCTCTGGAGCCTCTCTCCAAACAGGGAAAGATATCGTGTCTTTTCACCCAAGACATACACAATTGACTTACTCGGCTTGATATCCAGTAGGAGCACCTCAAAGTGTAGCATGAGCTGGTTTAGTCAATTACAACCCTGTGGCCATGGCTAGGATGGAATCAATGGTAATAGGAGTAGTGTAAATCCAGATTTTGATTGAGTGGACATTTGATTGATAGTGAAACAATACAGAAACGGACCAAGAGGGTACCTTTTTCAGAAGGAAGCAACACATGGCCCTCCGTAAAAAGTGATGAGGGAACAGAGTACACACTGTGCACACAGGGAAGTAGGTCAGGTGCCAGGGCCTTTACTGCCTGTAGCATTTTATCCCTATGGATAAGTGTTGAAAGTGATCTTGAAATCAAGTTTGAAAAGGAAATCACTGAACTTAAGATTGTGAAGAAAGGGACTGCACGCTCTGCATCCCTAGGAATGCCATACGGGGTCAGCAAAGCAGCCATGACTTCATCCCTAAAATAACAACCACAATTTGCACTAAGATGGCAAATGGCACAAAAATCACTCTACGTGCCACATTTTGCATACCACCATTGATGACGTGATTGATAAATGCAAGAGTAACATATATTTGACCTGCAGCTGTTTCTCTTTGCAAACCATATCGTTGAGATGTTGCAAGGTTAAGCCATCTGGCCATCAGAAGAACCACATGGACCACTCTGTAGTCACTTTCAACACAAAGAGCACCACTGAAACCAGATTAGGTTAATGACAGAGTTCTAAAAGGAGATGGATATCGGATGTACATCTAAATTAAATTGCCTTTGAAAATTTAAATCTAACTCAAACATTACTGATGAATGGGTGGAAACACTTATTTCACACTATACAGCATTAATTGGCTTCGCCCACGAGAGAGTTAAACATCATTCAAAGGGGAGGGGAGTGGGGGCAAATTGATGCTGCACTCCCCACTGAATGGAGACAGAGAACTGTTGTAGAAGATTTGCGAGTGACCTTTTATCCCCAGTGGTGTTCGCAATGCGGCGATCAACAAAACTGACAAACAGCACATGACTAAAATTAACACATAGTGGGCAGCAGCACAATATTGCGCCGCAGATACTGTACAAAAGCCACTTTGTTTTTCTAAATCATTAACGTTTTTGTAGTCAACAACAAAATGTTCAGAGGAAAGGTTTTTTGCTTTTTTAGGAAGATCTCCTCTCTGTTAGAATGCTAATACAGAAGGTTAAAATCATACGTGCATGTACATACCACAACTTCATTTTGAGTGCACTGATTTAAGAGATTATCTTCGGTTTTAAGTTACAAAATAATAATTGAGGCACCAGTCATATCTACAGCATCATTTTTATACCACATTTATTCGGTATTATGATACAGTGAGCCTAAGGTGCACGCATGGGTGACTTCTGTTGATAAACTAGCCACTGCTGCAGAAGCTCAACCACAAGCTGCTTATGCTGCTCTCTCAAAATCATTGCAATTTGAGTGGTCCTATTTGCAAAGAGTACTACCAAACTGCGAAATCTATAAAAAAGAGATTCTGGCCTTCAGTTTTTGGTGGACCAATCGCTGAATCTGAGCAGCAACTGTTCTCTTTACCTGCTCACTTGGGAGGAATGGGCATTTTTGACCCAGTGGAAGTGGCAAAAATAGCTTACACTACGTCAAGGGCATGTACAAACATGGTTGTGACTGCCATTAAAAACAATGTTGATTTTGTGATGAGTAGTTACATCGCGCAAGTCAACATGGTTAAAACTGAGAGACACAAGGAACATGCTATTGCACGAAAATTGGAGCTTGATTCAGTGCTAATTTCTTTGGGCGATGATATAAGACGTGCAATCCAGCGGGCAATTGATGGAAAAACATACTGTTATGCCAATTGCATGCCACCTCTCCTGTTATGCCAATTGCATGCCACCTCTCCTGTTATGCCAATTGCATGCCACCTCTCCTGTTATGCCAATTGCATGCCACCTCTCCTGTTATGCCAATTGCATGCCACCTCTCCTGTTATGCCAATTGCATGCCACCTCTCCTGTTATGCCAATTGCATGCCACCTCTCCTGTTATGCCAATTGCATGCCACCTCTCCTGTTATGCCGATTGCATGCCACCTCTCCTGTTGAATTTAGAGATGCACTTTCATTACGTTATCATCGACCTCTTCTTAAAACACCAATGCATTGTGATGGATGTGGCAATGAATTCAGCTTTCAACATGCTTTGGATTGTAAAAAAGGTGGACTCGTCACCCAGCACCATAATGAAGTGCGAGATGCTCTAGGTGATTTGGCAGCTATTATGTACAAAGATCTTGTAAGAGAATCCATTGTTCAGGAGGCAGATGATGCCAATGGTAGACCAGCTTAGATTGCTGACCTCAGCGTACGAGGATGTGGCAGCCACAAACTGCAGCGTTGCTAGATGTTCGTGTCATAGACACTGACGCCCAGTCTTATGCTAGCCGGACTGTTGATGCTGTGCTATGTTCAGCAGAGCAAGAAAAAGAAAACGAAAGTACTCAGCAGCTGTTGAAGAAAGACGTGCTACAATTACTCCCTTTGTAGTTTCGGTGGATGGGGTCTTAGGCCATGATGCACAACACCTCATGAAGCACCTGGGTGATCAAATTGCACTGAAGTGGGAGAAGTCACACTCTGTTGTAATTGGGATGGGTTCATGCCAGATTGGCCTTTGCTATTTTACGTGCGACAAACCTTTGCTTGTGTGGGTCCAGGGTCAAATGGAGAAGTGGACATGGCATGGATGATGGTGCAAGCCTCCCCCATTTTCCTCACTGATCTAAAACGTTTTGTTATCACTCAGATGTATAAATGTATGTGTTATATGTTATTCGGTTCTTCTAAAAAAACATTTAATATATAAAATTTCTGCTGGAAAAGTTACTCTAGGCCCCGTGTACCAGAAACTTACAAAAAAAAAACATTACGAATGTCTTATGTCATATTGATAATGAATATTGATAATGATATTTTTATCAGGTGCAAGACACTGTAGCACATACACGTAAATGCACATACATATTTCCTGTTTAGAAAAGATACCATTTACGAAATTTAGATACATCATATGAGAGAGGTGTGATTTTGTGCGAGTGTTAGCATCTTGAGTTCAATGATGGCATGATAACAATAATGTTTGCTGCTTGAATCAGCACCCACTCAAGGATAGTCTGGGGATCTGATTGATCAGTTGTGGTGTGCAAACCAATCACCAGTTGGGTCTCCAAACTACTCAAGGGAGAAAGGAAATGGAGTACCAAGTAGGTATGTACATCAAAAAGAACACAGCAACATCTAGTCTATTTATTAACCTTACTTTCATCTATCAGTGATTCACATCCAGCCATATCCTCGCGGGTCCTCGGAGAACTCTCCCTCCTCCATGCCCTCACCCACGTACCAGTGGACGAAGGCGCGCTTGGCGTACATCAGGTCGAACTTGTGGTCCAGGTGAGCCCATGCCTCGGCGATGGCGGTGGTGTTGGAGAGCATGCACACACAGCGTTGGACCTTGGCTAGGTCGCCACCAGGAACCGCAGTTGGCGGTTGATTGTTGATTCCGACCTTGAATCCAGTGGGACACCAGTCCACGAACTGGATGGTACGCTTGGTCTCATGATGTTCACAATGGCAGCGCTGACATCAGTAGGAGTGACGTCACCGCAGTAGAGCAGACAGCAAGCCCCTTACGAGGATCGCACTTCACCATCGAGTTGGCGAGCTCGAAGCAGGCCGCTGTGAGGTCGGCAACCGTGTTTTTCTCGTGGTACCCCTTCTCCGCCAAGATGATGGGCACGTAGGTCACCAGGGGGAAATGGATATGTGGATAGGGCACAAGGTTGCGGATCCAGGGGGGCCCCCCGCCAATTATATCTCATTAATTATTCATTGTGGCGTATGTGCATGTACTTGTAGACTAGTAGTTGACCTTTTCAGCAGGTGCTAACAAAGTACGTACCGTATTAGTTATTCTTGAACAGTACACGTGTGAATTTTTTTCTGAGCGCCATACCAGTAGCTATCTATCGTGACTTCAGTTCTTCCTGCTTCTTCCTGCCTCGACATTACAAGTGTTGCAAACTAAAGGTAGTAGCAGACTTCTAGCCCTTACCATGTGCATTTGATTATCATTTTAAAATTATAGGTCTTGCACGAGCGATGTCAATCAATCGCGATCGCAAGCGCAAACAAGCTGCTTCAGCGTGCGTTGATATTAGAACGTTATTTTGCCCCTCTAAAAGGACTTGTGAACAGGTTCAGAGTGATCCATTAATTGCGCCATCTCCACTACCTGCAAGTATGCCGGCCTTGACAAGCGAACCATCCCAAAAGGAACTAGCAGTATTGGAGGAGCGTGAACAACCTTCCAGTTCAGACGGGCTTATTGATGGTGCAGAGTTTAATGACGAACCTTGCTTTTCTCATTCTGCGTTTGTTCCTGATAACAGTGCCACAGTAAATCTGACCACTGATGGTGTTACATCAGATCTGCCGAATGACAATATTGGCCTTGTCGCGTCAGGAGCAGTCATCCCGGACGATACTATTGTGCGCCTCTTAAAGCAATCTCCACCTTTGCCATTCGACAAGCCAGAACCTGTATACAGGTATGTTAAAAATGGCAAAACATTGCACGCTTACTTTAAACACAAATCGTTGGAAGACTACCCTTGGTTGATATGGTCGCCTTCTAGACAAGGAGCATACTGTGCATTGTTTGCAAGATTACCAAAAGGGAAGTCTCATGGTGGAGGGTTTCTTGGCAAACTTGTAACAATGTCATTTCAAAATTTTAAGAAGGCCAAAGGGAAAGATGGCATTTTGGATACTCATGCCAATTATCAGTTTCACAAAGATGCTGTTCTGCACGGAAAGGAATTTGTATTGCAATATGATGATCCAGATAGGAGGATTGACGGAATTATTGATAAACAATTGCAAGAATCTGCGTCATTTAATAAGCTAGCGTTAAGATCGATAGTGGAGTGCGTAATATTCTGCGGAAAACAAGATATATCCTTTAGAGGGCACCGGGATGATGCTACCGCTAGTGACCCGACAAATCGCGGTAATTTTATTTCTCTGCTAAGGTTTAGAGCACAGAGTGATGATGTATTAAGAAGGTTTATAGAAAGTGCTCCAAAAACAGTACTTATACTTCAAAAACAGTTCAGAACGATTTGATAGACCTCAATGGACAATATATACGGGAATGCACAAGCGCACCGGTGATGAAAAATAAAAAATTTTCCGTAATTGCCGACGAGGTTACCGATAGTTCAAACAACCATAGCGTCCTACGAGTCTCTCACAGACTATGAGATATTTCTGATCCAGTCCATCCTAGAATAAATGAAGTATTTTTTGACTTTATGCAGCTAGACCCTGAAACATGTATGTAGGAAATTAGTGGAGTGTTATACATCACGAGGCATTGATTTAAAAAAGGTGAGAGGACAGACCTATGATACCACAAGTTCTATGTCATCAGCAGTTAATGGTGTGCACGGAAGATTTAAAAGCATTTACAGCAAAGCCATTTATTTGCCATGCAATGCCCACATTTTATATCTTTGCATCAGTTCAAGTTGTAAACTGCCACCTATCCGAAATGTTATCGACATGACCAACGAATGGTTCTTGTTTTTTCATAATTCACCCAAACGACAAGCTTTCTTCGAGACTGTACTAGAAAAATGCTTTCCTGACGCTACGCAAGTAAAGCTAAAAGGACTCTGCCGTACAAGGTGGGTGGAGCGTCATGAAGCTTATGAAAATTTTATGGCACTGATTCCTGCAGCTGTCATGACCGCTGATGTAATAGTTCATCCCCATCTCTACGAAACTCTATCCTTTGAAGACTGGTCATGGGATAAAGATACAAAAGAAAAGGCAAATGGATTGGCATCAAGTGCTAGACGGTTTGAAAACATAGTGTCATTTGTTGTTCAGAAAAATAGCTTGCATCCTTTAAAAGAAATAGCAGCTAAACTTCAAAAGAGAGATCTAGATATTTATGAAGCTTATCAGAGAGTTGATGAAACCATTTCTTGTCTGCAAAGCTACAGGACAAATGTAGATGAATTCCATTCACACGGTTATGCGGAAGTTAAACTAGTAGCAGCCAAATAAGTTCAGTAGAAGAAAGACCAAGAACAGTGCGGTGCCAGCAACATAGAGCAAATGTCCCAGCAGAAAGCACAGAAGAGTATTTTAAGAGAAGCATTACAATTCCTTTCCTGGATTTTTTGGTGTCGGAAATGGCAACTCGTTTTTTAGAACAGAACCGTGGACCAGTAATTGGCATTTGTTCCCTTATCCCCATAGAGGTTTGACTTCACTCGAACTGTCTGTGAATCAGCTCTGGAGACGAGGGCCCGAATGGTTGCAGACTGGATTTGAACCTAGTGTTCTGAGTGAAGTGTCTATGCCTCAGGAATGCATGTTGGAGCTAAGGGGTACCCAGTCGCACAGTCTTGCCGCCGTAGAGCACAGTGTAGTTATAGAGTCCATTATCAATGCCTCCAAATTCAGTACGCTATCCAGATTGATAGGTGTGACTATGAGAGTGCTTGAAGCTGTTTACAGGTTCAGAAAGAAAGAGGTACCTCCTGGGACCCTTATAACGAGATATCAAGAAGCCGAGCTCCTTTGGGTAAAATGTACACAGAGAACACTACCAGACTTCAACACTTTGATGAAGCAATTCAACCTTTTTGAGGATAAGAATGGTGTGTGGCATTGCAGAGGAAGGTTGGAGAACACACAAGGTTCATACTGCTCTAAGTACCCGGTACTGCTTCCTAAGCACCATCCACTGACAATCCTCTTTGTAAAGCAAGCCCATGAACGTGTTCTCCACAATGGTGTGAAAGAAACACTAACTGAGGTTAGAGAAAAGTATTGGATACCAAGTGGAAGAAGTGTCACCAGAATAGTCACATACAAATGTGGAATTTGTAAGAGGTTTGAAGGAGCTCCTCTGAAGGCTCCAAAACCACCACCACTTCCAGAATGCAGAGTAACAGAGTCTCCAGCTTTCTCCTACACCGGAGTTGACTTTGCAGGCCCTTTGATCATTCGCTCAGCACAATCATCCAAATCCAACAAAGTCTGGATTGCATTGTTCACATGTTATGTGACTAGGGCCGTGCATCTGGACACAGTTCAAGATCAGTCAACACTCACGTTTATCAGATGTCTTAAGAGGTTTATAGCCAGAAGAGGACTGCCTTTCAGGCAGCATCAAAATACCTAGACAAGGTGTTCAAGGATGAAGCATGCCCGTACCCAGGGAGGGTGCGCAGGGTGCTGAAGCACCACCCCGCCGGACTAGGTGGTCCGCTTTGGCACACATGAATATATTTAATAAAAGGTTACGTATACCATTAAATAATTTGCGGGCGAGTGCCCAACTGACAGGCCAGGGAACGCGGTACTCAATGAATAAAGGTGTTGATAAGCTATTGGAAGACGCCCCATCCTCTAGAACATTCTCTATTGAGCACTTATGCGGACTCTATTGTGTATGAAAATTGTTATAATGCAGGTGTAATTATGCACGTGTCAGTCTAATAATACTAGTGTTCATCCTGCAGTTGCTAGTGTTAGCGGCCCTATACGGGATTGCAGTGCAACCGTCGCGACGTGTGTATACTTCGTGATAGATACAATTGAATACGTTGTCCGCGAAGATATTTTCCAGCCCCCGAGTCGTGCATATTCAGTAGCTTGATGCTATGGGGTGTCATGAGCAGAGGGAAAGAGAGAGAAAAAGAGCTGCTTCAAGCTGCAAATCTATAGAGCATTTTTGCCTATAGTGAAAAAGAGCTGCAGTTCTGAAGGTCAGCCCAGTACTAGTCCCAGTGACCTTTCTTGTTCAACTTCTGTAAATGTTGTTTCTGATAGTGTACACCCTTCTTTAAATTTGGTTCAAAATTCAACCACTTGTTGCACTACTAGTGATATTGTAATCCAGGTATCACCTACAATCACACCTAGCGGTCCTGAATCTAGTGTAGGCTTATCTACTGAGCCATGTTCATCGTCATCTGTTAGCACTAGCATACTGTTAGATCCACAACTTCACCAGCCTCCTATTATAAGTCAATCGGACAGTTTTCACCCCGACATTGGAAAGATATATGCTGACTCTAAGCTGAGTTCTCTCAATTTTTGCAGTACCATTCAATCCTTATCAGCTTCTGAAAAGTATGCTTTGCTTAAAAAGCATGATAAACCTTCTGAGCATCATTTATTTCCTTGTACTATGTTTGGGAATTACAATAGACAATTTCAGTTCAAATGGTTTGATATATACCCTTGGATTGTGTACAGCACTGTAGTTGAGGGTATCTTTTGTATTTTTTGCGCACTCTTTTGCGTTAACCGTGATGGTATGGCCAGCCTTGTGAATAAACCCTTTTGTTCATGGAATAAATTTCATGAGAAGTGTAAAAATCATGGCAGCTCTAAAATACATCATCAATCAATGCTTGCAGCTGAAACATTTGTCAACAGTATAGAGCATCCGGAAACTGGGCTTATTGGTACAATGGATGCCAAGCGCATAGCTAATATAGCCCAAAACAGGGTGATTCTGAAGTTTATAATTGAAGCTACTCTGTTTTGCGCTAAACAATGTATAGCATTAAGAGGGGATTGTGAAGATCTGGAATCTAGCAAAAATCCTGGTAATTTTCTTAGTATTTTAAAGCTCATGGCAAATCACAATGATGTTCTACATACTCATTTATACTCACCTGCAATGAAAAATGCTACCTACATATCTCCTAGAACACAGAATGAATTGCTTAATATAATGGGAAGGCATATTGTGTTGTTTGGAATTGTACAAGAGATCAAAACAGCTAAATTTTACAGTATTTTAGCAGATGAAGTTACTTCACATAATACAGAGCATTTGGCACTTTGTACTCGTTTTGTTGATGCCAAGGGTGATATCAGGGAGGAGTTTATGACATTTTTGTCACTTGAACGTCTAACTGGGAGATACATTGCTGAGAAGATAATAGAATTTCTGAAGGATAATGATTTGAATGTTGAGAATATCCGTGGTCAGGGATATGATGGTGCCAGCAATATGTCTTCCGAGCGTGTAGGTGTTCAAGCACAAATAAATGCACTGGTAACTTGGCACACAACAGGGTATGCAGAAAAGGTCGAAGTATTGGTAAAAGGTTTTCCAGAAGTGTTTAATGACAACCTAGGCGAGATACATCCCTTTAAAGCAAGACTAGTTCTAAAAGAGGGAGCCCAACCAGTTTTTTGTAGACCAAGATCAGTACCTTTTGCAATCAAAGAGCAGATTGAAACGGAGCTTGAACGGCTGGAAAAAACGGGGGTTATCTGTCCAGTTAAGTACAGTGAATGGGCAACTCCCATTGTACCAGTTGCGAAGCCAGACCGAAGTATCAGAATATGTGGGGATTTTAAAATAACTGTGAATTCTGCCCTGCACGTAGATCAGTACCCCCTTCCGGTTCCAGAGGAATTGTTTGCTACGTTAGCTGGGGGGAAACAATTCACGAAACTTGACCTGTCTAATGCATATCAACAACTTCTTTTGGATAATGATTCGAGAAAAATGTGCACTATTAATACACACAGGGGCCTGTGTCAATATACTCGATTACCGTTTGGAATCGCGTCGGCTCCCGCTATTTTCCAAAAACTCATGGATTCCGTGTTGCAAGGCATGTCAAGAACGGTTTGCTACATTGATGATATTTTGATCACGGGAGATAGTGAAGATGAACACCTGAAGAATCTGGAACTAGTGCTGGGACGATTGAAGACTCATGGCATCATGGTGAGAAAGAGCAAATGTGTTTTCATGGCCAACTCGGTTGAATTTTTGTGGCATCGTATAGACGCAGAAGGTTTGCATCCACTAGAAAGCAAGATAGAAGCAATGGTAAAAGTTCCACCACCTAAAAACATGGCAGAATTAAAGTCATTTTTAGGAATGGTGAACTATTATGCGAAGTTTCTGCCAAACCTGTCGACAACTATTTCCCCGTTGTACACATTGTTGAAGAAGAATAGTCGATGGCAGTGGACGGAAGAATGCAGTCAAGCCTTTTTAGCAGCCAAGGGCATGTTGACATCTTCTAAAGTGCTAGCGCATTACAACCCCAAGTTATCTTTGATACTAGCTACAGATGCATCGAGTTACGGTGTAGGGGCGGTGTTGACGCAGGTGAGTGAGGAGGGAACGGAAAGGCCAATAACGTACGTGTCGCGGACGTTGTCAGATGCTGAACGAAATTATGCACAAATAGAAAAAGAAGCCCTAGCCATCATCTTCGGGGTAAAAAGATTTCACGTGTATTTGTATGGACGAAAATTTCTTCTGTTAACGGATCACAAACCATTGACGACTATTTTCGGTCCGAAGACCGTGGTGGCGGCGTCCAGACTGCAAAGATGGGCGTTAGTACTATCAGCTTATCAGTACGACGTAAAGTTTAGAGCAACGGAAGAACACGGAAACGTTGATGGGTTGTCCAGATTGCCGTTGAAGGGGGAAACACACGAAGAAGAGGAAACAGAAGCTAGCATATTCAACATGGTGCAAATAGAAACGCTTCCAGTAACTGCGGGACAGTTACGAAATGAAAGCCGACAAGACAAGGAGTTGAGCAAGGTGATGAGATACCTTCAAAACGGCTGGCCAGAAATGGTGATGGCTGAACTACAACCGTATGAAGCAAAAAAAAACCGAACTAACCATTGAGAATCCCACTTTGCTGTGGGGAATGCGAGTCGTAATACCTCGTAAGTTACAGGCAAAGGTCCTTTCGGAGTTACATCAGAACCATCCAGGAATGTCCAGAATGAAAAGCCTAGCGAGAAGTCATGTGTGGTGGCCTAATATAGATAGAGACATTGAAGCATGTGTAAGGGCATGTGAATGTTGTCAGGCCATAAAGCAATCCATACCCCTCGCACCAATGCAACCGTGGACGTGGCCAGAGAGACCATGGCAAAGAGTTCATGTTGATTTTGCTGGACCGTTTCTGGGGAAGATGTTCTTTTTGTTGATGGATGCTCACTCTAAATGGCCAGAGGTGTACGAGATGACGAGTACAACAGCACAGAAGACGGTTGATATTCTTCGTCACATTTTTGCAGCATATGGACTACCAGAACAGTTAGTGTCCGATAATGGCCCTCAGTTTGTTGCAAAGGAGTTCGAAGACTTCATGTTGAAAAATGGAATAAGGCACATTCGAAGCGCTCCATATCACCCGGCTACAAATGGACTAGTGGAACGTTTTGTACAGTCATTCAAAAGAGCGATGGAAACAGGGAAGAACAGCGGACAGACATTACAACATAGATTGTCTTCATTTTTGTTAGCATATCGTAGTTCACCACACAGTGTTACTAATGTGTCCCCTTGTAGTCTTTTTCTACAGAGAGAACTGAGGACCAAGTTGGATCTCCTTCGGCAAACCACAGAACAGATTGTGCGGAAAAAGCAAGAAGAGCAAAAAGAGGGGCATGACAAAAATACGAGAGAGAGAGTGTTTGAGCAAAATGATATTGTGTGGGCAAGTAATTTCGGGGTTGGAGAGAGATGGGTAAAAGGGAAAATAAAGCAGAGTTCTGGACCCTCATTGTATCTAGTGGAGTTAGCGGATGGGAGAGAGTGGAGACGACATATCGATCATTTAAGAAGAGCAGAGGGGGGAGTAAGAAAAACAGAAGGGATTAAGAGTGAAATTGATGATCAACAAATGATGCAGCCTGACAAGGAAGTGATAAATAAAGAAAAGCGTGCAGTAGAACCAGCCCCGGAGGAAGCAGGGGAAGTACAGATAGACCAGGATGAGACTCCGACTGAAGTGGAAGAAAATGAAGATAAAACAATGGAAAGAAAACCAGAGGTGCCAGTAGCCAGACATCGGTATCAGCTGAGACAAAATAGAAGACCACCAGACAGATATTAATAAGGAGAGAGGAGTGTCATATTATTATATGGACGTTCGCGCATGCGTAATACAGAGTACTTAACGAGATGATATCGTGTAATAATCAGTTGATATACTCAAATTGTCAGACTCCGCGATAGCCTACGTGGGTATATCACAGCTGAGATCGAAGCAGTTCTCAATTCTAGACCATTGTCCTATGTATCAGGTGACGATATGGAAGAGCCCATCACTCCATCTCATTTGATTGTTGGCCATCGAATACTGAACCTGCCAGATGACCTAAGCTTCGTGTGTGATCTAGATGATGATGAGTTCACTCTCAATGCCATTCAAGTCACCCACCGAGTCAAACACTTGAATAATGTCCTTAACCACTTTTGGAAAAGATGGCGTAAAGAGTATTTAAGTGGCTTAAGAGAGGCTCATGCTTACGTGGCAAGGAAGCATTCGGACCATGGCAACCCTCATGTCACCGTGGGAGACATTGTGATTGTAAGCGATGACAGTCTGCCACGTGGACAGTGGAAACTAGGCAATTGTGCAAGAGCTCCTCAAGGGAATGGATGGTATGGTAAGGGCTGCCACAGTCAAGATAGCCTCCAGAAGAGGCCTATACAGTTGCTTTACCCACTCGAGATACGTTGTGAGTCAACAAGTATCACCCAACCTGAGACAACATCTGCTCCCAAACCTGCAGAAGATGCAACTGAGCAAGTTCGCCCTAAAAGGACAGCTGCAAAGAAGGCAATTGAGGCTATTCGGAACTGGGTTACAGAGCTGGATAAAGATGACTGAAGCTGTAAACATTGCATTCACCTGTTTTGATTTGTACTTCGAGTTGACCATCCTGGTCAATGGGGGGAGTGTGTAGAAACTGTAATTAGATATTCATTGTTGTACCACGTGACCTCGCCTGTATTATGATAATTTGTAAAACGAGAATCGCGTGTAACTAGGCGCAGTTCGCAAATCGATAGCGATACTCCTCTGAATTGTAGTAGCGAAGGAAAAGGCGGCAAAACCAGGGATAGGAAGTAGTACTTTTCATATACGTTTTGATTTGATTAATTTTCTTTTCCTACGATTATAAAAATAAAAATAAGAATATGCGATCGTCACAACATGTCATAAATATGCGGAGTTATACAGATAGTTTCGTGTTGCATTCACTCTAAATACACTTGTACGCTTGTTATCATCTCCATATACGGCATTATACACAGTTGTTATCTATCAGTTATACACTAGAGTGTAAGACAGTCTCCTTCCACTAGTTATCCACTGCTGTATACGCCGTGTTTACCGCAAGTGTTAAACACGTGTAAGCAGAGTGCATGCATGCATTCTACAGGGTTGGAAAACATCTAATTGGCACAGTGGAAAAGTTGGTAAGCTCATGTTGTAATATAGTACAGCATGTACTAGACATCATTGCTGACAAAAGGCTTGAAAAAGACTTCCATAAGAATGAAGGACCTTTTGTAAAAGCTCTTGATACTGCTCTTGCTTCATTTCACGTGCATCGACAAGCATATTATAGTGGCACATTTGTTGGTAACCATGTCCACAGAGCATTAAAGGTAAACATTGCCTGCTAAATTCATTTATACATTGTAGTACCCTTCTCTATACAGCTCAATAACACCAAAAAGCTGTGCTGATGTCTAGTGTCCATTGCTGAAAAGCACTGTCCCTTACTCAAGGCAGAAGTTGAATCCATTAATGATTACCATTTTTTCTTTGTTCAGAAAGTGCAATGCATTTATGACACAAAATATAGTTACTGACATGGAAATCAATGAACTGGGTAAGTTATAATATTTGGAAAACAAAGTTCAAGAATATCTCTTTCTGCAGAACTAAATAGTCGAAGTTTTATGCACTTTTATTGGAACAATTTCCCTACCCAACTGTGATACCTAAAATGCATATACTGGAAGCACATGTTGTTCCATTTCTAAGATCTTGGCACATTGGGTTTGTATTTTTAGGTGAACAGGGTGTTGAGAGTATCCATCACTATTTTAAGAAGCTTGCATTGTCATACAATGCTGTACGAGACCCTGCTCAGAAATTATTGCTGATGCTCAAAGAACACATGCTTCATGAAAACATTTCTGCCAGGCCAAATGTGAAGAAGAAAAGGAAAAGCAAGTGAACTCCTACCATGGTGTTTTTCAGTTATGCCGTATGCTGTACATACGTGGGCTCATCAATGACTTGTATTACTCATAATATATCTCTGTGAAAAAAAAACTCATAACATTTGGATCGTTTTATTCTAATTGGACAGGTTAATTCGTTTACGTTGTTGCTATATTCAGCAGCTTTGACGCTATAATGAAATGTGTAAAAAGCAGGAACGCGCGTTTTTTAAAGCATGATTACTTATTAACTTGTTCTTCATGATACCTGCTTTTTTTTTAAAAAGATGTGACAAAGGCGATTTACTCCGATGTATCCGACGCCATTGCTAGATACATGTCATAGGCGTAGGAAGCGGGGGGGCAATAGCCCCCCCACTTTGGACGGTGGGGGGGCTCAGCCCCCTCACTTTTTTTGCCCATATTTATGAATAAAATTATATTTAAATTGATCGATTAACTGATCAAGAAGCGATCGAGACCATGGCGACAAAGACAAAGCGGAAACTCAAAGAAAGTGATTGTCCATCTGTCCTAACATATTTTCAAAAGAAGTCCAAAGGTTGGCTTTCTATCGTAGCCAGCTCTTGGCATCGTGCATTGTACGAATAGCACCACAATGGTAATCAGTATTACTACGCGCTTTGTTTTACAGTATACACTGTAACCAGGTCACTTCGCTTCATGCTTCTCAGACAATAGTATTGTCTAATGTATGTTCGAACGGAATCGATCGGATGAAGCATTTTGTTATTTTTATAAACAAGTTGTGGAGGAGTCAAAGAATTTTACTGAACCACCAACTCTTCCTCGTATTAGGCGTCCCCCTCGACGGTATGACAGTGATTCTGACCCGCACTTCCATCAAACACCTGACGACTATTATAGGCAGATGTATTTTGAAGTCATTGATATCATAAAAAGCGAAATTGCACGGCGTTTTGACCAAGGTTCCTTAGGGCTACTACTAGACATTGAGAGTACCTTGCTGAAGGCAGCAAACTTTCAACAAGGACAGGAACATATTAGCATGAAAAACTCTGTACTACAATTTTACACTAAGGATATAGACAGTAAGAAATTGATAATGCAATTAAACCTAATTCCTGATTTTGTAGCAGAGATGAAAAAATGGATGAGTATAAATGCTTAAAAGAGATAACTAATTTGAAAACACTAGCCGGTCTCCTGAAGGGGTCAGAATTATCACGAGCACTGTTTTCAGAAGTAGTGAAGCTCATAAAAATACATTTTACAGTTCCTGTATCAACAGCAACAGCAGAACGGTCTTTTTCTACTCTAAGAAGGATTAAAACATACCTAAGGTCAACCATGACTCAGGAAAGACTTAACAATGTAATGATATTAAATGGACATAAGGAGCGAGCAGATGAGTTAGACTTAATGGCTGTAGCGAAAGACTTTTCACAAGCCAATGATCGTCGAAGAAATTTTTTTGGCAGCTTTTGAATTTAAACTTGATTTATATATTCTGTGCATTCGATGTTAAAATCATGATGTAAATTGTGCGCACACGTACATTTACCTACACTCGTATCACGCGCGCGCGTACATGTGAATATTTTTACTATCTTTTTATACAACGGAAGATATTAAAGCTTAGCGCTACCAGCAATAAGGTTTCAAGTTTGCATTTGCTTAAAAGGTTCACTGATACTGCTTCAAAATATTTTTTGCAAGGCATAAGTGATTGCTCAGTATTTCGATTACCACAACCACTTATGAATAATTGATTTCAGCCCCCCCACTTTTTGAACCGTTCCTACGCCACTGCATGTAAATTTTCTCGCGCGCACAACCGCAATGAAACAGCCATGAGCTTTTTAAACCATTGAATCACGTGCGTAATGAATCCGCCCGTGATTCGTGGGCAATATCGCAGGCGTAATTGAAGCGTTAGGCAACGGTGTCGTATGTGAATCGCTCCACCAAGACCCCAAAATTAAGTACAAGGCCAACTTTTGAAAAACGAATCACAACCGTTACGGCTTGTAACGGTTGTGGATAGGTTGTAACTAAGTGATTCACGTACCTGGGGTAGTGTCGCTTCAGATCTGATATAGCGCACGTGAATCAGCGGCTTTTCAGATCGTCTTCATGTATGAGTGATCATGAATAATCATAATGACGGATATTTAGAAATCGTGGCTTTAATTATTTTTCAAGCAATAGAGTACACAGAATCATGCACAAACACAAGTCTGTTGATGGATGTATCACACCCTTCAACCACAACTGATGCAGTCTTCTCAACAAATGAGCAGGTCGTAGTACACTTGTGGACCACTGACACAGCTGCGCAGACAGAAGATGAAGGAATGACATGGAAGAAGTCCACCATTGTTAGCAATGGGCAGTCAAACTCATAAAGTATACAGCCTTGAGGAATAGCTTTTTCTGGCTCCAGAACTTGGACAGTACAGTAGGAACTTTCAAAGGTTCGGAACCTCCCCAGAATAGACCAATTTCCTGCTGTGTAAACACACAGTATCACACACAAACAACACACAAAACACACTCACACAACACACAGTATCACCCACCCACACACATACACACACAACACACAAAACACACTCACAGTATCACCCACTCACACACAAAATACACTCACAACACACAGTATCATCCACCCACACACACACAAAACAAACTCACACAACACACAGTATCACCCACACACACATACACAACACACAAAACACTCACACAACACACAGTATCACCACACACAACACACAAAATACAACACACAGTATCACCCACCCACACACACACAAAACACACTCACACAACACACGGTATCATCCACACACACACATACACACACAACACACAAAACACACTCACACAGTATCACCCACCCATACACAACACACAAAATACACTCACACACACAGTATCACCCACACACACACACACAGTCTTACTGATGAACTATTGGCTGATTTGTACAGAATAAATTCACCAATGTTGATGAGCCAACCAGATCCATAAATGGCAGCAGAAATGGTTACACGAGTAGAGGACTTAAGAGATGGTGGTATCAACAGTGTACAGCTGGCAATAGCTTGACTGAGAAGGATGGTATCATGTTCTGGGATGGTCATCTTAATGGCACCAAGTTCCAAGGCTGCTGTTGATAACTGCATGAAGTAAAGCAAGACTGAAAGTTGTTCAATATCACACAGTCAGTCACATACACACCTTGCGCAGGGTTCCCTGTTGGTAAATACACTTCTCTGATTCCACATGTTTTCCCAGAAATTCAGACACATCATCAGATTTATAAAGCGTCACAAGTTCAGCACCAAACCTTGTTTACAGAGTAACATGACATACATTTTGTTTTTGTATTTAATACGCACTTTACCGTTCAGTATTATAAGCTAAAGGTGGTCCAAATTGAAGCATACTCTCACAAAGGTGCAACAGGAGGTGGACTTTCAACTTTCTTTTCAGGTTAGGAAAGTGAGCTAGAATAGCAGTAACACAGGAGCTACAATCTGACTCGTACAAACCAACCATCTCTGGGTCAAATAGCTGACAATATGCAATTCAAAAACCTGTTGACACATGTAGTGCATGAACATGTAGCTATTACAAGTGTTACCCACACTAACCTTTGATAGCTTAAGCCACACTCCATCATCCATATACAGCGATAATAAATGAACTGCAAGTTGAGCAAGCAGCTTAAAGTCTCGCCCAACAAAAGACTTGTAGTATCTGGTCATGTCCCTTGAAAAGTGCGCATCACAACCAGAAAAGGAAAAGGCAGATATACGTGCTCGCTATTCTTCCTTTTGGTTATTTGATAGCTTGTTTATTTTAAGCCTGAGCAGGTACTTATACAGTCCCAGTAGCAAAATATACAAAGCCTCAAAAGGTGTACTCCTTAAAATATAGGTTAGAGAGAGGGGACTCAAAGTTATATTACCAAAACCTATGCATACACGTAAGCTTACTGGTTTGCATCTACGCAGCATCACTGACACCAAAACGTTTCTTCAGTTGATCTTTTTGCCCTTTGGTTCTGGCAGCCATGATTGCTGATCTCTGCTGCACTGTTTCAGTCTTTGTACGTTTTTCATATACATGGAGTCCAACAGTTACATCAAGGTACTGTTTAGGGAACTAAACAGGTTTTAATTGGCACTAGTAATTCCTGTTTACATGCATAACCACATCACACTCCAGCCTTATCTTTGTGATACGGGGTAGCCTTACCTTTGTCATATGGCATTGGGCGATGACCCCCTTTGTTTGCTTATTGTTGTATAAGCGGACGGCCAGCCTCTGGGTGTATGTGTGTATATAGAGATGATGGCCAGCCTCTGGGTGTATGTGTGTATATAGAGATGATGGGCAACTCCAGCGCATGCTGCTGGTCAACAGCGCTGGAGAGCTTCACCTTTCCCACCCTTCCCTCCTCTTGTATTTGTACTTTGCTGTACGATGCATTTCCTGGTCATATTCAATTACAGTAAGGCAGGGTGGAGCCCTGCGGGCTTGTCCCTACAAAGTCAGCTAGCCAAGCCTGGACCAGCGTCCTGGCTTGGTACACAGGTCACACAGTTGGTGACCAGCGTCACCCTGGTGCCTGTCTAGCCAGCGGACTTTCCCAACGATCCTGGATAGCCAAGCCTGGACCAGCGTCCTGGCTTTGGTACACAGGTCACCCGATTGTGGTCAGCGGCACTAGCTGGTGCCATCACTGCCAGGGAGTTCGGGTACAGGGACACAGGCTCGTGGGGTACTCCTGCCCTTGCCCCCATAAAAACAAAATAAAGATATTATGAACTTAAAAGTAAATACTTACATTGCAATTTCCCCGTACTTGAGCCAAGATTTGTGCAGCTCTAGGATTGTCACACAGGAGACATAGAACAGGGCTGACAATTAGAACATCACATTGCATTGCAGCATCATAGGCAACTATTCCATCTTCCAGTAGTTTAAGTTCTTGCACAGGCGCAACTGCTAACTCCAGATGAAATGGATGTTCTCAAGCTTGGCATTTTCCTTCTTTGGAAGTCTGGCTAATAGAAAGCACCACGGATCAAACTTGTTACATACTTTTGATTTGTTGCCACCTGTATCATGAGAATATATCATCAACGGAACCATCACTACAGGCATATTTCCTAGCTCAATGGATCGCTTCTGAGGTGTTGTAAAGGCCATATATTCCTGTGCAATCATTACATATGCATGGTAGTCATCAGTACACATGCGTGCATATATTTTATTTTCTTCTTAAAATAACACGTCTAAAAACACAGCCAAAAGTATCCAAAATGAACATAACAACATACATATTTCACACACACACACAAACACACACAAATACTTGCACAATCAGTGAGTTGTTTTAATGAAGTGGTTCCGACAATTTGATCAGGTTTATATATGTGCTCAGCCCATGTTCCTGCTTCAGGTAGCACCCAGAATGGCATTCACTGGTACGCATTGCACTCCAGATATTATCCAGGAGCCACATTGGTTTGGATATTGCTCAAGAGCCTCTATATTAACAAAAACTCCTACTTTCTCTTCTAAACATATGAAGTCGTGAACACGACCTGTGACTTTCTTCCCAGTAACCATAAACTCCACAAAATCTTTCACAAACACATTGCCAATAGGTGACGCACACATAGGTGCATGATATCTCTCATCATTCCTCCACCGTAACAGCTGCAACAGCAAGCACCACCACCACCACCACAACAGCAACAGCAACCACCACCACCACCGCAACAACAACAACAGCCACAACAACGGCCACATCAGCAAGGATATCCCACTCCACAAGGATATCCACCTGGGCAACAGCTGGCTCAGCAGGGATATCCACCTCAGCAACAAAGGTATCCATCTCAACAGCAACTTCCATTAGGATATCCACTCCAACAACAAACTCAGAATGGATATGCTCCTCAACAGCTATCTCAGGGATATTCATCTCAGCTGCAACATCAGCAACAGCCTCAACAAATGGCTCAGCAGGGATATCCACCCCAGCAACAGCCTCAACAAATGGCTCAACAGGGATATCCACCCCAGCAACAGCCTCAACAGATGGCTCAGCAGGGATATCCACCCCAGCAACAGCCTCAACAGATGGCTCAGCAGGGATATCCACCCCAGCAACAGCCTCAACAGATGGCTCAGCAGGGATATCCACCCCAGCAACAGCCTCAACAGATGGCTCAGCAGGGATATCCACCCCAGCAACAGCCTCAACAAATGGCTCAGCAGGGATATCCACCCCAGTAACAGCCTCAACAGATGCAGCAGCAGCAAGTAAATCAACCACAGCAAGGATGCAATCCACCACCATACACACCTCAAGCCATGCCCCAACAAGCCTATATGCAGGCATTCCACAAGTGCAATACAAAAATGAGGTATGCAATTGTATATAATATTATTATCAAGTATGCATCAGATTTACATATTCAGCATGATACAACAATACAGATGAACAGTACTCATGTACATTCAACATTATACACGTGCATGTACTTGTCCAATACATGTGCAGGCAATAACTCGCACACAACATATAACATCCGATAATTAACTGGTATGTAATGATGATCAAACAACATATGCATGTATAATTTACGTGATATTTGAGAGACTGATTAATATAAAATTATATTGTAAAGTCGCAGTATTCTAAATGATCGTTTCCGCGAAAAGGACCTTATACATTTTAAAATTTCCAGTAAACGCAACAAAAATATAACGCTTGCGTTGAAATGTATGGCTAATTAAACATTCAGAACCTTACAACTCCATGACGGATACTCCGATTCTCAGTGCGTAAAAAGCAATGTGTAGAGGACATTTCGGACTTCTATAATATCAAAAAATTTGAAATCTTGAAAAAAAAAAAGATGGGTTAGATCTCTTCGCGGAAATGATCCCATTTATTATAATTGAAGCATTATGATTAACTGTGTTGCTAAAAACATGATGAATGTTGATAAGCCTCATATTTTCTATAATCACACTGCCACATCACACAGATCTTCATGCCATTTATAACGTATTGACTGACAACCACTGCCATCTTTTCTTTTACATCGTTTTTAGACGAAGACAAATACTATTACTGTTCAGACCCAACCAGTAGCAAGCACTACTGCGGTGTTCGTCCAGCAGTTCAAGATCGTTTCCTCACACTGTCTATTGGGATGACTATCATTTGCTGCATCTTTGGAGGATGGTGGACCCTGGCGCTCACCATTCCTGCCATTCTACTAGCTAATGCCGTAAGTGAATCAGCTTTACACAATGCATGCATCGACAAAGCTACACCTTCACCACTTCTAAACATTCGTTGTCCTCAATTATTCACGCTTCCAAGTTCAAACCTCAATGTACACAATGCTTGAACGTGTATTGGCGAGTAAATTAAGGTAAAATAAGATAAATAATTGAGACCAACCATCTAAACTAATTGTCATCTTAATTAGGTGGGAAGGAGATAATGAGAGTGACATGAATTATAGAGGCCTGGAGCGGTTCTCACCCACCTGTGTACACGGTGCCATGGTCAAGGGATCTAATCATTTCACTAACAATATCTCGGAACATGTCCATTAACTCATGAGGTAGCTAATACTGTGTGTTGCATAATCACATTCTGCCGTCATCGTGCAGGCACGAGGCGATGATGCCAAAGGAAATCATGTAAGCGCTGCACAGAAAGCCCGCATATCGCTATGGCTCAACATCATCGCCATCAAGTTATATGGATTGATATTTGTCATTATCGTCGCAATCAATATTTAAAGGAGCCACGTGTAGTGTTCTACTAATACCATGAGTTACACCATTTTACACTATTTACAAACTGCAGGATGTGCATGTATCGGTTGTTGTATGTAGAAACAACTAGTCTGTCTCAAAGTAGATCGCCTCTATAGAGGGGAAACGGTGAGCGTAATGCAGGATCCTACTACCATTAACAGCTGTACGCATGCATTCATGCATTTTTGTGTTTTAAAAATAATAATTGTGAAGGCCGAGTAAATAGACGTATCGACGTAGAATAATTTTTTGACACTTATATTATCCACTTAAGTAGCGAAAGAATGCAAGTAAAACGTTGTTCCAGTTAGGAAATCGATTCCTCGAAAGTAAAGCAGGTGAGATTGCCAGGCTCCATATGTCGCGTGCGTCACAACACGTCAAGTATAAACTCGGCAGGTGGTTGTCATTGTATTACGTTTACAGTGGATAACGTGATAATTGACCCTATTTTTTTTCTTCATCACCTTTATGTTTGCTCCTGTGTATTGTAGCAATATAATGTCGAAATGAAAATCTGATTGCACAGAAATGTTATGCCACGATTGGTCGCTCAATAGCCGTCCCTCACAGGATTAGGTTCACCACATTGCCAGTGCCACTTGGGAGGTTAGGGCTCCTCACGAATCGAATGCTATTTGATTCGATTCGACGAATTTCGAATTCGAACATGCCGCGTTTAGTATATCTCGAACTTACGTACGAATACGAACCTAGGGTCAAGTTCGATTCGAATTCGCACGCGTTTTAATCAAATAATCGAACACGCTATTAAGAACCGCATTGTTAGGTCTTAAAAAGCCTAACCAGTGCCTCTTTTATCTTGACGAAGTACGCGCCGCGCCTCTGCATGCGACAGAGAATCAGACTGATTCTCTGTCGCATGCAGAGGCGCGGCGCGTACTTCGTCAAGACCTAGGTTCGTATTCGTACGTAAGTTCGAGATATACTAAACGCGGCATGTTCGAATTCGAATCGAATCAAATAGCATTCGATTCGTGAGGAGCCCCATGTCAGAGATGAGATACACTGCTGGATCCAATTGGTGCAGGTTTGCAGACGCATCATAAAATCTTAACCATTAATAAATCATTCAGTATGTTATGTCGTGCAATCTCTAGCTGAGGCAACACCATCCAGTCAAATATACTAATACTTGATTTGAACAACAAACATAAATCACGCATAAGCGTCAATAACCGCCATCGTATAATGCGGGCAGCCGTAACGCCTAATGCAACGCGGAGAGAAACTTCAGAATTCTTCCTCGGCCCCTTCCGAAGGCGCACTGGAATCTTGTCCGACCTCTTCATAGTCCTTCTCCAGGGCAGCCAAATCCTCGCGGGCCTCGGAGAACTCTCCCTCCTCCATGCCCTCACCCACGTACCAGTGGACGAAGGCGCGCTTGGCGTACATCAGGTCGAACTTGTGGTCCAGGTGACCCCACGCCTCAGCAATGGCGGTGGTGTTGGAGAGCATGCACACACAGCGTTGGACCTTGGCTAGGTCGCCACCAGGAACCGCAGTTGGCGGTTGATTGTTGATTCCGACCTTGAATCCGGTGGGACACCAGTCCACGAACTGGATGGTACGCTTTGTCTTGATGTTCGCAATGGCAGCGCTGACGTCAGTAGGAGTGACGTCACCGCGGTAGAGCAGACAGCAGGCCATGTATTTTCCCTTGCGAGGATCGCACTTCACCATCTGGTTGGCGGGCTCGAAGCAGGCCGTGGTGAGGTCGGAGATCGCGTTCTTTTCGTGGTACGCCTTCTCCGCCGAGATGATGGGCGCGTAGGTCACCAGGGGGAAATGGATACGCGGATAGGGCACGAGGTTAGTTTGGAACTCGTTTAGATCGACGTTCAGGGCACCGTCGAATCGCAGGGACGCCGTTATGGAGGAGACGATTTGCCCTATCAGGCGGTTCAAGTTGGAGTACGAGGGTCGCTCGATGTCAAGGTTTCGGCGGCATATGTCGTAGATGGCCTCGTTGTCGACCATGAAGGCGCAATCCGAGTGCTCCATGGTGGAGTGAGTCGTGAGGACGGAGTTATACGGCTCGACTACAGCCGTAGCAATCTGGGGAGCGGGGTAGACGGAGAACTCCAGTTTGCACTTCTTACCGTAGTCGGCGGAAAGGCGTTCCATCAGAAGCGATGCGAAGCCGGACCCGGTACCGCCACCAAAGGAGCGGAACACCATAAACCCTTGCAAGCTCACACACTGCTCTGCGATCTTACGAAGACGATCTGTTGCCTGATCGACCATCGCCTTTCCGACGGTGTAGTGTCCTCGAGCGTAGTTATTTGCGGCATCTTCCTTGCCGGAGATGAGTTGCTCGGGATGGAACAGCTGGCGGTAAGCCCCAGTTCGAACCTCGTCCACTACGGACGGCTCCAGGTCGGCGTATATCGCTCGCGGCACGTACTTTCCGGCACCAGTTTCGCTGAAAAACGTGCTGAAAGAATCATTTTTGGACACTGTCCCTGTGGGTAGTAAACCGTCGGGCTGAATCCCGTGCTCGAGACAATACAGCTCCCAGCACGCGTTGCCAAGTTGGCATCCGGCTTGGCCTACGTGAATGGACAGTACCTCTCTCATCCTCGAAGTTTCAGAGATAGAAGAAAAGGTTACAATATCGACTTAAACGTGTAAAAGCAGACAGTGTGAGCAACGTATCCTACCTGCCTTTGATTGGACAACGCGCGTGTTGCACGACCTTTTAAAAGCGCATCCGGTGTCGACATTCCAAATAACCGCAAAGGGCGTCATTCTATTGTGAGGTTTACTTAGGCTATCTGGCAAAACCATCAAACCCTCAAGTCTAGGGAACGGCGATAGATTGAGAGATAACACAAATAAACAAGGCCAAAACAACATGGTCAAAATAACAAGCAGCGAAACATTTAGCATGTTGGTAAGGGTCATAACCTTTAATTGTGAGGCTTTTTCCGGAATAGTTCTAATTTGATTACACGCCAAGCTGTACAGCAGGATGTGGTATACCAATGTACATGTATGTGTTTGAATAACTAGTCCGTTTGTGGCCTCTGTTGACAAAAAAAAAACAATAACAGCCTTGTGACACTTTTGATGTGCATGGCACAGTCAACAGTGCAACAGTGATGCACTGGAGACAACAGGTCAGTACACTAATGGTCCAGAGATTGCTTAGAACTAGGCAATGCAGCTTCACTTGTAACCTCATCCTCATTGGACGACAGGGCTGACTGGAAAGAGGATACACTCTTTCTTTGCCGTACAGAGATTTTGCTATTTGACTAGAATCATAAGGGCCTCATTTTGAAACATTGGTGGTGAAGGTTTAAACCTGTACTCTTAACTCAACTAGGCCACTGCCTCAAACATGTATTAGAGACACACATTACTGAAGCTGATGTGGTTTGCAGCAGTGAATACAATCCTATATTCAAGAGGCAGCTCAAACTGATGTCCCACGCATCATGAATATATTGATGCACTGCAGGTGTATGGGAGATGTGCTCCACAACACGTGGTCAGTCACTAGACACAGTCCGATCTGCTGCCTCTAATCACAGCAGGGAATTTCCTGCGCTTTCTAATACTCCCTGAAGGACAAAGCAGTTTGGTGTGGACATGTAGTTCCCTGTAACAAGCTAGCCCATGACTTGTGCTGGGAACCACTCTATGGATTCCAACAGCCACAGGTGTTGTGGTGCCTAGTGTATCCATTTGAAGTTACTGGGCAGTGAAAATATTTAATATTAGGCAATTAAATCTCCACCTCCAATCAAGGAACCTGACAATTCAGATGCATTAGAAGCAAAATGTGACAATCTATAGATGTAGCACATGACTCTATATCAACCTAATGAGACAGGCAAAGAGATCCGATTCACGAATCCTGAATACTTGCCCCTTTAATGTTCACTGCTTAATTTCTTGAAGCCAAGGTAGTGATTGATACTCACTATTGGACATTTCTCAATGTGCTAACAACAGAGCCAAGCGGGACATGAGCAATGCTGATACCTTGACTGAGAGGAGCAAGCAATCAGAGGTACACATAGTCATTTAATTGAGTACCAGTGGTTTGATAAAGGCCTTTCGTAAGCATAGAGCCAAACAGAAGCACAAGTACTCCTCAACACTAAGGCGTGACAGGTGAAGAGAAACTGCGCCACAAGAATTTGGTGTTGTAACAGATGCATTACTAGAAAAGCATGTTTACTTTCCGGGTTATGAAATGGTCGTTACTATTTGTGAAGACAAACAAAAAATGACTGGATACAGCCTGTGATGTGCCTCCGTCTCTTACCCCTCCCTTCTCCTTTCCTCAGCCACACCCCTATCTTTCCCTCTTCCTCCTCATCCCTCCCTCCTGGCTCTCATGCCATCACATACCGTGAGAGACTCGCCAAGATCTTTCACCACCCACAGAGGACTTTTGCCAAGGCTTGGCACAACTTTTTTCATGCACGACATTGATGGTTTCTACCTAGTAACCAACACAAAGTGGGTCTACCTGATGAAGATAACATATCTGTTTTGCTATCAGTTTGCCATAACTGAATGTGCTCACAAAGCTCCAAAAAAATACCCCACTATATGTAAACAAACAGCCAAACTCACATTTGACAACACTAAAGAAAAGTTAGGCATTGGCCACATATAGACTGCCAATACCTTAATGTTGACCAGTACATTCGCATTGATCAGTACGTTCACATTGATCAGTATACCAATCAAAATGAGCAACAGGGGAGGGGTCAATTAAAGAGGTGCACACACACCCCACACAGACACACACACCCCCACACACACAACGAACTGATCACTGAAAAGGTCCGTGGTTATCCTGTGTAATCCAGATCTCGTCTAGCAAGCTCATGTCCCCAGCAATCACTTGCTCCCAGTGAAGGTGAGTTCCATTGACCACTTGCAAGCGCCCATAGCCATGCAGTAGAGGGAGCCAGAAACGAAGGGCTGACCATGGCCCTGTGGAGGTGTAGATGACAGCTGGCTGGCAGTGCTTAATGGATCTCAACACTCAAAATATGCTTCAATGAACACTTTGTGTCTCCCTCCCCCCCTCCCCTCCCCCCCCCTCTCCCCACACATACACACGCTCCAAAAATGCTCGTATCAACTTCTTGGCACAAGGTATGCTAAATGGACCCCATACAGCGAAGACATAATATTTCCATGATGTGTTGTAATTGGAATGGCAGAGACACAGAGAGAGTGGGTATTTATCAACTGGGCAAGCCTCCTTGTGTCTCAACCCATGCACAAGTCAAATTGTCCAACATCACAGCAGACATGACAGCATGTCAATAGGACCATTAATCCGCTACATGTCGACTGTGGTTACACAGGTGTGGTCTTGTTCGTGCACAGATATAAACTATATTGAGCCTTGACAAATGCTGTGTGTCTACAACTGACACTCCTCACTAATGCACACAACAACCACGAGTGGAGAAAGTGGCAAAGCGAAGAGGGGTGTGATTGGACCACAAGGATAAGTGAAGTGGGAGGGGCACATGAGAGGATGAGAGAGGGGCACATGAGAGGATGGGAGGGAGTGGGAGGGGCACATGAGAGGATGGGGGGAGTGGGAGGGGCAAAAATGGAATGGGAGGGAGTGGGAGGAGCAAATATGGGATGAGATGGGTAGAGTGGACCGGGGTGGGGGGGGGGATAGAAAGCAGGTGGACCTCAGGTGTGAGGGAGAGGTAACAAAGTGAAGAACATGAAAGGGAAAGTGGCAAAGGGAGGGCAACGGGACAATGAGCAAACAACAACAGCATGCATACAAGGCCTAGAGACAAACTGTTTTGCGATTTGGGCACGGCACAGTAAACTAACAGGTGCACATAAACCCACACACTAAACCACACACTTAACCACAGCACTTAACCACAGCATTTAACCTCTTCCTCATTTCTTTAGACAGAAAATATGATTACATTAATCTAATTATGCATAGGAGCGGTGCCTTGTAAGGCTGAGTCCAGTGGGAACGAAATGACAGAAAAGGTGAAGGGCCAAGTGTAGGTGGATGAGGTGATAATGGAGGTAGGAGGAAATGATGGTGGAAATGAAGGTGACAAAGGATATGTAATGGTGATGTAATGGTGAGTGAGCAGTGCAGGTGATGTAATGGTGAGGAGTGAGCAGGTGATGTAATGGTGAGGAGTGAGCAGGTGATGTAATGTGAGGAGTCAGGTGATGTAATGGTGAGGAGTGAGCAGGTGATGTAATGGTGAGGAGTGAGCAGGTGATGTAATGGTGAGGAGTGAGCAGGTGATGTAATGGTGAGGAGTGAGCAGGTGATGTAATGGTGAGGAGTGAGCAGGTGATGTAATGGTGAGGAGTGAGCAGGTGATGTAATGGTGAGGAGTGAGCAGGTGATGCAATGGTGAGGAGTGAGCAGGTGATGTAATAGTAGCAGGTGCAGGTGATGTAATGGTACAATGGACAATGGGTGGTGAATGAGAGAGAGGAACAAGTACGCACACATACCACGCACACAAATAGCAGAACACAATCACACTAGTACCCATCCCTCTACTGCTCCTCACCACCACACCTCCCCTTGTCACATTATCCCTTTCCCCACTACCTCCCCTATCAGTGTGTGTGTGTCATCCTCACCCTTCCAACTCCCCTTGTCACATCAACAACTCCTTCACTTTTCTGTCGCGTCAACTCCTCCCCTCACCTTCCCATGCCTCCTCCCCTCACCTTCCCATGCCCCCTCCTCTCACCTTCCCATGCCTCCTCCTCTCACCTTCCCATGCCTCCTCCCCTCACCTTCCCATGCCTCCTCCCCTCACCTTCCCATGCCTCCTCCCTTCACCTTACCACGCCTCCTCCCCCTCCCTCCTCCATACCTCTGGCACCCAGCATGGGTACAAAGCACTCTCCGTACTCCTCATTGCACCCGGCAAAGCCAGAGATGATGTGGACTGGGGCCTTGGGATTGTCATAGCTGTCGGCAGTGACAGTCTCGTTGTAGACGGGCCACATGCGCTCATAAGCGTGCTCGTGCCCTTCAAAGATGACATCCACACCATAACTGTAGAACAGTGTCTCCAATCTTTGAGTGGGGATGGATAAGAAAGTGCATGTGGCTTACGAGCTGGTGTGGTCACCTAGTGTGAGCGAACACAGCACTGTGTCACAGACACAGATTACGGCATAATTTCAGAAACAACAATTGGGATGTCCAAAACACTAAGCTACAAGTGTACTTCATCCGTTCGTCATGATACAGACCTTCTGTCCTCTCCACTTAGCAACGTCCACCCTCTCATTCATTGGCTCCCCTTCAAACGCCAACCTGTGCTCCCTGATATACCAAGTCACCTGTGCACCGACACCAAGTCACCTGTTCACCCACACCAAGTCACCTGTGGCACTGACACCAAGTCACCTATGCACCGACACCAAGTCACCTGTGCACCCCACCCAGTCACCTGGGCACCCACACCAAGTCATCCTGTGTCACCCCCCTCAAGTCACTGTCACCCACACCAAGTCCCTTTACACCGACCCAAGTCCACCTGTGCACCCACCCCAAGTCCCTGTGTAACCGACACCGTCACCTGTGCACCGACACAAGTCACCTGTAGCACCCACACCAAGTCCACCTGTGCACCCACACCAAGTCACCTGTGCACCCACACCAAGTCACCTGTGTACCGACACCAAGTCACCTGTGCACCGACACCAAGTCACCTGTGTACCCACACCAAGTCACCTGTGCACCGACACCAAGTCACCTGTGCACCCACACCAAGTCACCTGTGCACCCACACCAAGTCACCTGTGCACCCACACCAAGTCACCTGTGCACCCACACCAAGTCACCTGTGCACCGACACCAAGTCACCTGTGCACCCACACCAAGTCACCTGTGCACCCACACCAAGTCACCTGTGCACCGACACCGTCACCTGTGCACCGACACCAAGTCACCTGTACACCGACACCAAGTCACCTGTGCACCCACACCAAGTCACCTGTACACCCACACCAAGTCACCTGTGCACCCACACCAAGTCACCTGTGTACCGACACCAAGTCACCTGTGCACCCACACCGTCAGACACCAAGTCACCTGTGCACCCACACCAAGTCACCTGTGCACCCACATCAAGTCACCTGTGCACCCACACCAAGTCACCTGTGTACCGACACCAAGTCACCTGTGCACCGACACCAAGTCACCTGTACACCGACACCAAGTCACCTGTGCACCCACACCAAGTCACCTGTGCACCGACACCGTCACCTATGCACAGACACCGTCACCTGTGCACCCACACCAAGTCACCTGTGCATCCACATCAAGTCACCTGTGCACCGACACCGTCACCTGTGCACCAACACCAAGTCACCTGTACACCCACACCAAGTCACCTGTGCACCCACACCAAGTCACCTGTGCACCGACACCAAGTCACCTGTGCACCCACACCAAGTCATCTGTGCACCCACATCAAGTCACCTGTGCACCCACACCAAGTCACCTGTGCACCCACATCAAGTCACCTGTGCACCCACACCAAGTCACCTGTGCACCGACACCAAGTCACCTGTACACCGACACCGTCACCTGTGCACCCACACCAAGTCACCTGTGCACCCACACCAAGTCACCTGTGCACCGACACCAAGTCACCTGTGCACCCACACCAAGTCACCCTGTGCACCCACACCAAGTCACTATACACCCACACCAAGTCACCATGTGCACCCACCCAAGTCACCTGTGCACCCACACCCAAGTCACCTGTACACCCACACCAAGTCACCTGTGCACCGACAACCAAGTCACCTGTGCACCCACACCAAGGTCACCTGTGCACCGACACCAAGTCACCTGTACACCCACACCAAGTCACCTGTGCACCGACACCAAGTCACCTGTGCACCCACACCAAGTCACCTGGTGTACCGACACCAAGTCACCTGTGTACCGACACCAAGTCACCTGTGCACCGACACCAAGTCACCTGTGCACCCACACCAAGTCACCTGTGCACCGACACCGTCACCTATGCACAGCACCAATTCACCTGTGCACTCACACCAAGTTCACCTGTGCACCCACACAAGTCACCTGTGCACCCACATCAAGTCACCTGTGCACCCACACCAAGTCACCTGTGTACCCACACCAAGTCACCTGTGCACCCACACCAAGTCACCTGTGCACCGACACCGTCACCTATGCACAGACACCAAGTCACCTGTGCACCCACACCAAGTCACCTGTGCACCCACACCAAGTCACCTGTGCACCCACATCAAGTCACCTGTGCACCCACACCAAGTCACCTGTGTACCCACACCAAGTCACCTGTGCACCGACACCAAGTCACCTGTACACCGACACCAAGTCACCTGTGCACCCACACCAAGTCACCTGTACACCCACACCAAGTCACCTGTGCACCGACACCAAGTCACCTGTGCACCCACACCAAGTCACCTGTGCACCCACACCAAGTCACCTGTGCACCGACACCAAGTCACCTGTGCACCGACACCAAGTCACCTGTGCACCGACACCAAGTCACCTGTGCACCGACACCAAGTCACCTGTGCACCACACCAAGTCACCTGTGCACCGACACCGTCACCTGTGCACCCACACCAAGTCACCTGTGCACCGACACCAAGTCACCTGTGTACCGACACCAAGTCACCTGTGCACCCACACCAAGTCACATGTGCACCCACACCAAGTCACATGTGCACCCACACCAAGTCACCTGTGCACCGATACCAAATCACCTGTGCACCCACACCAAGTCACCTGTGCACCCACACCAAGTCACCTGTGTACAAACACACGTCTCTTTTGACACATGCCCCACAGCTCATAAACAATGGGTGGTCTTGTAGAACTCAGGGATTTACCACCAAGTTTGCAACAGGGGGTGGGTTTCAGAATATAGGGGGTGGGCAAAAATAAAAGTCTTCCCTCTGCACTGTTAAATGGCATGTGTGTAAACCAGGGGGTGGGCTAGTCAAATTAGGGGCAAACCAGGGGGTGGATAGGGGGTGGGAGCGGTAAATCCCTGCAGAACACATAGTGTCTTATATTCCTCCCAACTATGTGACTCACCCTGCCCGTACGAGGGACTGGGGACTGGTGCAGTCATCATTGCCAACAGTGGAGCAGTACATGGGTCTGTGCCCATAGGCAATGATCCATGGTCTGGCAGTCCTGTTCTCTGGAGTGTTGGCATCTTTGAGGTCCTGCTCCAGCCATGTGTACTGTTCCTCCACTCCCCACCCATTGAAGTACACCTCTGTGGAGTAGCTGGTGACAAAGGGAAAGGGAAAAGGAGAGAGAAAGGAGGGGGAGGGGAAGAGGGGGGGAGGGGAGGAGGGGGGAGGGGAGGAGGGGGAGGGGAGGAGGGGGGAGGGGAGGAGGGGGAGGGGAGGAGGGGGGAGGGGAGGAGGAGGAGGGGAGGAGGGGGAGGGGAGGAGGGGGAGGGAAGGAGGGGGGAGGGAAGGAGGGGTGGGAGGGAAGGGAAAGGAGGAGAGATAGGGAGAGAAAGGATGGAGAAGGGGAGGGGAGGAGGAGGGGATGGAGGGAAAGGAAATGAGGAGAGAGAGGGAGGGAAAGGAGATATAGGGAGAGAAAGGAGGGAGAGGAGAGGATGGGAGGAAAGGAAATGAGGAGAGAGAGGAAGAGAAAGGAGATATAGGGAGAGAATGAGGGAAAGGGGGAGGGAGAAGAGGAGGGGATGGGAGGGAAAGGAATGAGGAGAGAGGGAGAGACAGGAGATATGGGGAGTGAAAGGAGGGAGAGGGGGAGAGGGAGGAGGAGGGGATGGGAGGAAAAGGAAAGGAGGAAAGAGAGGGAGAGAATAGAGAGATAGGGAAAAAAAGAGGGCGAGGGGGAAAAGGAGGAGAGAGGTAGGGAGAAAAGAGGGAGAGGGAGAAAGGAGAAGAGCGGTAGGGAGAGGGGGAAAAAGGAAGAGAGAGGTAGGGAAAAGAGGAGAGGGAGGGAAAGGAGGAGGTGGAGGGAAGGAAGGGGAAGAGAGAGGGGGAGAAGGAGGGGAAGGAGGAGGGAGAGGGGGAAGAGGGAAAGGAGAAAGGAGTAGGAGAGAAAGGAGAGGGAGGAGGATAGAGGGGGGAGAGAGGTGGAGGGGAGGAAGGTGGGGTGGGGGGGTGGGAGGGAAATAAGCATCTGATAAAACACTTTAAGGAAGGCTGGCAATAAGGCCCTCCCTATCAAACACCAGGGAAAGGACCTTCCCTCTCCCTAATTAACAGTTCAGATAAAATCTCCATTTTAACCTCTTCCCTCTTATACTCAAACTATACATACACACTGACACACATAACATACACAGACACACACATACACACACATTGACACATATAACATACACACACATACACTACACACACACACACACACACACAAGCACACACACACACACACACACACACACACACACACACACACACACACACACACACACACACACACACACACACACACACACACACACACACACACACACACACACACACACACACACACACACAACCTTTACCTTATGAAATGGACATTGCCTATGTTCCATGAGTACCAGTGAGGGCTTGAGTCATATGGCATTGCAAATCGATTTAGATACTGGCTGAAGTTGCTACCACTTTCTGCAAAGATAACCATTCATCACTTCACTCACATCATACAACATATGCTAGTCTACATGTTCACTCCATCTACATACACAAATTAATAGACACACATTGCAAGTTTCACTCCAATACACAAACACACACACACACACACACACACACACACATACACACACACACCCACACACAATCACAGACACTCCCTCCAATATGCAAACACAAGCACACACAGTCACACACAACACTGTCTCACCATGATTCCCTGGGCATGTCATGTAGGGCACATATGCCGCCAGCTGTTGGATGCGATTCATGAACCCATCTCCATTCTAAAGAAGGCAAAAACCATCAGCTCCACACTGTACGATACATGACATGAAGAGTGTAAGTACGCAATACCATCACAACATTTGGTACCGTCCAGGACTGCGATGGATTGGATGCAAAGAAACATGTTTTGGATGCAAATGATTATTGTGATGCAAGTACCACGTGCCGTTTTATTGAGGGTAGTGTGCCAGTGCAAGTACCACGTGCCTGTTTTATTGAGGGTAGTGTGCCAGTGCAAGTACCACGTGCCTGTTTTATTGAGGGTAGTGTGCCAGTGCAAGTACCACGTGCCTGTTTTATGAGGGTAGTGTGCCAGTGCAAGTACCACGTGCCTGTTTTATTGAGGGAGTGTGCCAGTGCAAGTACCACGTGCCTGTTTTATTGAGGGTAGTGTGCCAGTGCAAGTACCACGTGCCTGTTTTATTGAGGGTAGGTGCCAGTGCAAGTACCACGTGCCTGTTTTTATTGAGGTTAGTGTGCCAGTGCAAGTACCACGTGCCTGTTTTATGAGGGTAGTGTGCCAGTGCAAAGTACCACGTGCCTGTTTATTGAGGGTAGTGTGCCAGTGCAAGTACCACGTGCCTGTTTGTATTGAGGGTAGTGTGCAGTGCAAGTACCACGTGCCTGTTTTATTGAGGGTAGTGTGCCAGTGCAAGTACCACGTGCCTGTTTATTGAGGGTAGTGTGCCAGTGCAAGTACCACGTGCCTGTTTTATTGAGGGTAGTGTGCCAGTGCAAGTACCACGTGCCTGTTTATTGAGGGTAGGTGCCAGTGCAAGTACCACGTGCCTGTTTTATTGAGGGTAGTGTGCCAGTGCAAGTACCACGTGCCTGTTTTATTGAGGGTAGTGTGCCAGTGCAAGTACCACGTGCCTGTTTATTGAGGGTAGTGTGCCAGTGCAAGTACCACGTGCCTGTTTATTGAGGGTAGTGTGCCAGTGCAAGTACCACGTGCCTGTTTTATTGAGGGTAGTGTGCCAGTGCAAGTACCACGTGCCTGTTTTATTGAGGGTAGTGTGCCAGTACAAGTACCAGTGCCAGTGCAAGTACACGTGCCAGTGCAGTAAGTACCATGTGCCAGTGCAAGTACCACGTGCCTGTTTTATTGAGGGTAGTGTGCCAGTGCAAAGTTGTAAATTACAAGCAAATGGCCCTATAGCTTGGAGGGAGGGACACCCCCATTGCTTGGAGGGAGGGACATTTTTCAGCCCACTCATTAGTCATGTTTCAACTCAATGTCTATTCCCTCAACGGGGGGGGGGGGGGGGGGGGGGGGGGGGGGGGGGGGGGGGGGGGGGGGGGGGGGGGGGGGGGGGGGGGGGACCAGTTTGCCCCATGCTGGACAGTAATTCAGATTGTAGGCATTCATGTGAAGTAAAATTTCCCAAAGCAGGTTAATTCTTCATAGAGTTTCAGCTTTGGGCCCAAGAAACCATGGTTGTAGTGTCTTACTGTTAATTATACACAGAGCGTTGACTGTTATCTGTTCAAGCGCAACGTGAAAACAGCTGACCTTCCCTATTTACATGCATGGCGTTTTTCTTTTTTTTGAATAGGCCATGTGTATTTAGTTCACACAACTGACTCCTGTTGTTGATTGGCAGTCCATATTTTCATCACTGAGCTGTACTGCAACAGCCTCAACAACGGAATTCAATTGGTTATCAACTCGTACTCAGATCAAAATTTACGCATTGTAGCAAAAAATATTTCGGTGCACATGAACTATGTGACCTTTCACGGTCTGGTTAAAATAGACTCTAGCCCTGATTATTTTCGCCCAGGATTTAAAATGCTTTAAAAAATGGCATTGTTTTCAGAATGAAGTGCCATCGATCTCAAGTTGCATCCAAGACATCCAGGAAAACAGACACTAACCCAGCAGACATACATGTAGCACTCCCCATAACCAATCCATCCACAGCACATGCCACACATTCGCAGGCATGCAGCACTCGATCATGAGACTTACCACGCCGCCATCAGAGTCCAGGTCGTAGGCAAAGTCCCCAACATGCAGTATGGCGTCGTAGCCACCGGATGCCACCTCCTGTATCAGTGCCGGGAGGCTTGGTTCCCCTCCTGTGCGACCCATGTCCCCATAGACAATGAGGCTGGGACCCCAATCCTGTGTGTAGTAGTGTTCACGTGTGTTGATATCCATTCACATACCAACACAGACACATGCCACACACACACACACACACACACACACACACAAACACACACACAACACACACACACACACACACACACACACACACACACACACACGCACACAAAAACAAACAATATACTGTAATTCAAGGTCTAGTGTACCAGGGATATAAAATGATATGAATTGGCAATGAGTTTACTATACAGACAAAATAAATTGCTCTGAAGGGTGACTTTTAAGTTTCAAGATGTAGTGAATGAAGTTCTAGGCTTGGTGTTTAGCTAATGTGATCAGTGAAATTCAACGTTTAGGCTTGCGTTGTACACCCATAAAAGCTTCCAATCTCCTTAAGCTTTCAGTAACGAGGAGCTCAAGAAACCAAGCACGCCAGTCATGTATGAAACCATCCTAGCGGCATCCCAGAGTGTCTTTGCACCGGGATCAGGTGGGGTCTTTTTTAAGAAGGGGGATACAGAACTTTAGTTATTTCCTCATTGCTGTCATTCACATTTGGGCTAGCCGCTTCCTTTGTTTCACACCAGTAAAGTCATGCTCACCAGCAGGGAGCGACATCTTGTATTTCTTCGATTGCAATTTTTGATTCACCTTCACCCTCGCACACATGCTGCAACGCAATGTGTGAATGGTTAGCCTGTTTGATGCAGATAACTGAGTTGCTTCCAATCCACACACAATGTAATGTACTGTAAACCACAGATTGCTACATTCTTTGTGCCATTTCATACAAAAAAACTCCCCAAGGAACATTGTTGTATTTGTGGCTTTCTCCCAGGGGACCACACTATTTCAAACAAAGACTTCTATGTCTGCTAAGCAAAACTTTGGTCAATTTATTTAAGCACTGGTAATGGCTACATGCAAATACCACAAACCAGTGCCCCCTTCGTTATGCTGCAACAAGTTGTCACATGGGCTGATTGCCAGCTGAGAAATAAAACAAGGACTGCCTGAGAAGGGGTAGCGCATGGACTCCATGTTCCTTAGGCATGGGGTCACATGACTAAGGAACATGAGGTCATAGTGCTAAGGAGCATGAGGTCACAGAGCTAAGGAGCATGAGGTCACATGCTAAAGAACATGGCATGGGGTCACACAGCTAAGGAAGCATGAGGCCACAGGGCTAAGGAGCATGAGGTCACATGGCTAAGGAGCATGAGGTCATAGAGCTAAGGAGCATGAGGTCACATGCTAAAGAACCATGGGGTCACATGGCTAAGGAGCATGAGGTCACATGCTAAAGAACATGGGGTCACAGCTAAGGAAGCATGAGGCCACAGGGCTAAGGAGCATGAGGTCACAGGGCTAAGGAGCATGAGGTCATAGAGCTAAGGAGCATGAGGTCACAGGGCTAAGGAGCATGAGGTCACATGGCTAAAGAGCATGGGGGTCTCAAGCAATCACGGCTGAGGACATGGGATCACATGGTTACACAGATTTAAACATGTTCTGCCCACTCATACAATAATGCCAACGCCCTTCCCCACTACTTAGTGATCTCAACACGCCCGTTCACCTACACCTACTTACCTGTCCTTGTCTCATGGCTCTGAAGTGAAAGAGCTCGCTTGTGTAGCTGTTGCTCTGCACCACATACCAGTATTCTGTTCCTGGAATGAGGTCCTGCGTGCATGCACAACCAGCACACGCGCGCCGTTAATGCAATCTATTCTCAGGCGATGTGGCTTCTATATTACCTGCAGTACAACCATGTGCACGTAGTGCAGGCCATCCGGATTGTCTTCAGTAAATTCCCAGCACACTCCCGTGTCGCTGCTGTCCAGGTTGTACGGCGTCAGCCCGTATAGGACAGTGGAGCTCGAGTTATCAGGCGTGGACCACACCACGGTCATCTGCGAGGGGTCATAGCCATAGGACAGGTGTACCTGCTCCGGTTGTGCATGGGCAACGGCCAAAATGCACGCCCACAGCCACAGCGACACCATCCTAAAAGAATGACAACCTTTGATCCTGTTAACCCTTCTCTCACATGCTACCAATGAGGAAAAGGCGCGTAAAACTTAACTAGGTGGTTGAACAATACACACAGGAGAAATGCATCGAAACAACAGAGTTATGATTAGTTTTTTATCCGGTTGGCACTTCAAAATTCATCCCCTCCGGCTTCTTCTTGATTATCGGCAGAATCTCGTCCAACCTCCTCGTAGTCCTTCTCCAGGGCAGCCATATCCTCGCGGGCCTCGGAGAACTCTCCCTCCTCCATGCCCTCACCCACGTACCAGTGGACGAAGGCGCGCTTGGCGTACATCAGGTCGAACTTGTGATTCAGGTGAGCCCAGGCCTCAGCAATGGCGGTGGTGTTGGAGAGCATGCACACACAGCGTTGGACCTTGGCTAGGTCGCCACCAGGAACCGCGGTTGGTGGTTGGTAGTTGATTCCGACTTTGAATCCGGTGGGACACCAGTCCACGAACTGGATGGATCTCTTGGTCTTGATGTTCGCAATGGCTGCGTTCACGTCTTTGGGCACAACGTCCCCACGGTAGAGCAGACAGCAGGCCATATACTTGCCGTGTCGCGGATCACATTTCACCATCTGGTTAGAGGGCTCGAAGCAAGAGTTGGTTATCTCCGCTACCGTCATCTGCTCATGGTAGGCTTTCTCGGCCGAGATGATGGGCGAGTAGGTCACCAGGGGGAAGTGGATACGTGGGAAAGGCACGAGATTGGTCTGGAATTCTGTGAGGTCGACGTTCAGGGCACCGTCAAACCTGAGGGACGCCGTGATGGAGGATACGACTTGCGAGATGAGGCGGTTCAAGTTGGTGTACGAGGGTCGCTCGATGTCCAGACTCTTGCGGCATATGTCGTAGATGGCCTCGTTGTCCACCATGAAGGCGCAATCGGAGTGCTCCAACGTGGTGTGCGTCGTAAGGACTGAGTTGTAGGGCTCGACCACGGCTGTAGCGATCTGCGGAGCGGGGTAGACGGAGAACTCCAGCTTGGATTTCTTACCGTAGTCGACAGTAAGGCGCTCCATCAACAGGGACGCGAAACCAGACCCGGTGCCGCCGCCGAAGGAGCGAAACACCATGAAACCTTGGAGACCGGTACACTGCTCCGTGAGTTTGCGAATTCGATCCGTGACTTGATCGACCATTACCTTTCCGACGGTGTAGTGTCCTCGAGCGTAATTGTTGGCGGCATCTTCCTTTCCCGTGATGAGCTGCTCGGGATGGAACAGCTGGCGGTAAACACCAGTCCGAACCTCGTCGACGACGCTTGGTTCCAAGTCGACGAAAATGGCCCGCGGCACGTGCTTTCCCGCGCCGGTCTCGCTGAAAAAGGTGCTGAATGAGTCGTCCCGTCCACCGACGACTTTGTCAGAGGGAACAAGTCCGGAGGGCTCGATTCCGTGCTCCAAGCAGTACAGCTCCCAGCACGCGTTACCGATCTGGCAGCCGGCCTGTCCAACATGAAGAGAAATTACCTCGCGCATTTTGTGTCAGAGACTGAGAAAGAAGAATCACAGTGGTAAATACACAAAGGATATAGATAATCTGAGCAAACAGTAAGCGTAACGATTCTGTTCACCCGAATGAAAGAATATAGCGCGTGGTCGTATTATATGGTCTCACGCTTACATCCGGTTTACTGGAATAAACCTGTATTAGATAACCTAAAAGCGCGCTCTTATTATTATCGTACCTTGCTATCCTTAGTCCTTATGGGCTATAAATGTCATTACTAGCGAACCTACTCATCGGTCATAGGTACACTTAGCTTTTCCTTTTCTCTGAGTGCATGATTACTGAACATTTTTACTCAATTAACTTATTTCTGACCTCCTGTCCTCTGCTCCTTTCAGACACATTTTTTAAGCTAGTGTGTAATTATCAGGTGCTGGAGACATGATGCCTGTGGTCACATTTCACTCGTCTAGTCAGCCCTAAACAATCTGGAGATACATGTATGATAACACACTCCCCCCTTGGAGCTGTGGTCCCAGCTGCTGACCTGCTATGATATGGCTTCAGACCCCTTTATGCATGGTGCAGCTGCCCACATTTGGAATCACTAAAGCTTACTATGTAAGTGCCAACCTACCCCACCCATCACCCCGCCCATCACCCCGCCCATCACCCCACCCATCACCCCGCCCATCACAGTCAGACTAATCCATGAAATACACATAAATGCTTTAGAGAGCAATGGGAATATTCCCATTGCTCATTCATTTTTTTCCTTCTCTCATAGAAGTACACAAATTTAACTGGTTGAGCATTACTGGATAAAGTATACACAACATTTGAAAGGTGGTAGTGCAAACATCACATAAAAATAGCAAGCATTTTATTGTCCATCATGTAGCTGCATTCTGATCTCTGAGAGAGAATTGCCAAGGGCTGTCTCATGGTTCAGTTACATTTGGAGCCAAGAAGAATCAAACGAAGTTGTACAACTTTAAAGAAAATATGCATGAACAGGCTTTTATTTCAGTGTCAGAGAAACTGAGAAGGTTACTTGCAGAAGGGTTGAGAGGAGCATGTTAAAGCCATAGGCATAGGAACTGGGGGGGCAGAGAGGGCCTTGGCCTCCCCAATCTTGGGAATTATGTGTATAAAGTATGCTGAATTTATATTAGACACACCCTTTGGGCCCCCCTAATCCTGTTTATGTTCCTACGCTTCTGAAAGCGAGTAAGGAACATGTGGGAGGGAGCTTGGGTCTGGGGATGTGGATACTTGATGAATGGGCAAGGACAGGGTCTTGTGCTCCAGGATATGCAGAGCTGTGAGGACCTCCATGAGGTTTTGATAATGTTGCAATAGATGCATTTGAGGAGATTGTGTTGGACAGAAGGGTGGGAGCAAAGCTGATTCCAAGGGAGATAAGGAATATATGTAGGGAGACCCTTTGGCTTTTTGTGGTGTGAAAGTGAGTCCTCACCATTGAGAACATTGTCAGAGAAAACAGATCTGCTCATATTGCATGTGTATAGATAGGTTATTGAAGTGTTGGGTGCAAGTCAACTAAAGGGTGAAAGAAGAGAGCCACAATGAGATGATTTGGTGGAGAAGAAGGGCAGCTCAATATCAAGATATCGGTACTTGAAAGAGCAATGTACATTTTCATCCAAAAATTGGGGTTGAGGGATGAGATTAAAGAGATGAGAAGTGGACTGATGCCCGCCTGGAAACAGAATTTTTGGGTAGAGGGAATAATGCACTGCAATTATCACCACGCAAACACATTTGGCCACCACCTTGACTCAGTATGCGAACACTGTTTATGAAAACAATATCATGGGAATGCTTTAAGTGCAGGGAGGTCACCATTATTCCCTCATGATGTCATCCACAGGTCGCCTCCAATTAGAGCCATCTTTACTGGTTGTGATGATGGAGGACAGACTGCTGCAGATGCCTGTCCTGTGGAACCTCTAATAACACACACTAACCACTTTGTTCATGCCAAAAGAGATTGGGTGATGCACATGTACAAGTACAAGCCTCCCATTCACCACTGATTGTCAATTGTTCTACAGTCCTGCCACCACTCATCGCCTGGCTCCATCTTTAGTGAACTAGATGCTCTTGTGAACTTGTCGTTCAAATTATAGTAATGTTTATGGTGGAATTATAGTAAATGTTTATGGTGTAATTTTCAATGGGATTAGGAACAGTCTCTTCTTTTACTGCAATAATATTGTTTTTTAACAAGTCACATTCACTCTCCACAGCATTTTGCACAAAGGCATCAGTCCATTCAAACGCGAAAGTGCTCTCAATGTCATTGTGATACAATGGTGAGATCCACTAGCGGATATGCACTACTCAAATGGGCACACGGCTGTTATTGTTTTATAGGATTGTTTACTGCAAATGAGCAAGCACAACATCCTTCCAAAGTTTCAGTATTTGTATAGGAAATCCAGTTACAATTGAACACAGAATTATTGAATAATGGCCGTGATACACACAAAATGAAGTGTTTTGATTCAAAAAGCAGTCCAACACATGCACATCAGATCTAGAATTCTTCTCCACCATCGGCATCATGATCTTCAGCAGAATCTCGTCCGACCTCCTCGTAGTCCTTCTCCAGGGCAGCCAAATCCTCGCGGGCCTCGGAGAACTCTCCCTCCTCCATGCCCTCACCCACGTACCAGTGGACGAAGGCGCGCTTGGCGTACATCAAGTCGAACTTGTGGTCAAGACGAGCCCAGGCCTCAGCGATGGCGGTGGTGTTGGAGAGCATGCACACACACCTGTGTACCTTGGCTAGGTCACCACCAGGAACCGCGGTTGGTGGTTGGTAGTTGATTCCGACCTTGAATCCGGTGGGACACCAGTCCACGAACTGGATGGATCTCTTGGTCTTGATGTTTGCAATGGCAGCGTTCACGTCTTTGGGCACAACGTCCCCACGGTAGAGCAGACAGCAGGCCATGTACTTGCCGTGTCGCGGATCACATTTCACCATCTGGTTGGCGGGCTCGAAGCAAGAGTTAGTTATGTCCGCTACGGTTAGTTGCTCATGGTAGGCTTTCTCGGCCGAGATGATGGGCGAGTAGGTCACCAGGGGGAAGTGGATACGAGGATAGGGCACGAGGTTAGTTTGGAACTCGGTTAGATCAACGTTCAGGGCACCGTCGAATCGCAGGGACGCCGTGATGGAGGACACGATTTGCCCTATCAGGCGGTTCAAGTTGGTGTACGAGGGTCGCTCGATGTCAAGGTTTCGGCGGCATATGTCGTAGATGGCCTCGTTGTCCACCATGAAGGCGCAATCCGAGTGCTCCAACGTGGTGTGCGTCGTGAGGATGGAGTTGTAGGGCTCGACCACGGCCGTAGCGATCTGCGGAGCGGGGTAGACGGAGAACTCCAGCTTGGATTTCTTACCGTAGTCGACAGAGAGACGTTCCATCAGGAGCGATGCGAAGCCGGACCCCGTGCCGCCGCCGAAAGAGCGGAACACCAGAAACCCTTGCAGACCGGTACACTGGTCCGCGAGTTTACGGATTCGATCCGTGACCTGGTCAACGAGTGCCCTTCCGACGGTGTTGTAGTGTCCTCGAGCGTAGTTGTTGGCGGCATCTTCCTTTCCCGTGATGAGCTGCTCGGGATGGAACAGCTGGCGGTAAGCGCCCGTTCGCACCTCGTCGACGACGCTTGGTTCCAAGTCGACGAAAATAGCCCGCGGCACGTGTTTTCCCGCGCCGGTCTCGCTGAAGAACGTGTTGAACGAGTCGTCCGCTCTACCGATAGACTTATCGGAGGGCATCAAGCCATCGGGTTGAATGCCGTGCTCGAGGCAGTACAATTCCCAGCACGCGTTACCCATTTGGCAACCGGCTTGGCCGACATGGATGGAGATGACTTCTCGCATTTTGAAAAAGAGTTAAGAGAGGGGGAGCGAGGGTACAGAACAAACAGAAATGTAACGATTCCGTCTGCTCAAATGACCTTTCCCAAACTCTGCGAGGCATTTTAAATTTTGCGGCCGCACGCTGTTGCCGCGGAAGTTACGTCAGGGGCTGGTGGGCGGAGTTTAGGTGATGAGTGTGCTAGAATAATACTCCATTCGTTAATTGTACTGCCATGAGTATCTTCAAGAGGTTGAGGCGCAAGAATCAAGACAATTCACCATCACACGATCCGAATGAATCAGGCGTCCCCGAGGAAGAAGGGGATGTACCTCAGGTTTGGAGGGCTGCGAACTCGGGTGTTAATGTAGTCTGGAAAGGGCCTGGCTGAGCAGCGTTAATCACCGAACGGCTCAGATTTGCCGGCCAAAATGAACCATCTCTGCATCTCATGTTTATATGTGTGTATTTGACTAAGTTAGAGGTCGGAAGTGGAGGGGGGGGGGGGGGGGGGGGGGGATATGGACTAGTACCAAAAGATCGCTTCTCTACGTCTTCCCCCACTTACGGACTTGCACGTACCCGCCTTGTTCCTTATCCACGCATACAAAACCTAAAGTGCTTTCTTCACCCCCCCCCCCCCCCCCCCCCCCCCCCCCCCCTTTTTTACAGGGTCAAGGTTACCAACCCCCAACTAATATGGTCCTTCAACATTATTCAGCCACTGAACAGCCCCCCGCGGGACCTCCGCCCCCTGGAGCTCCCACGTTGTTTGCTGGGCTCCAGTTGTCTCCAGCCACAACCATTGTGGTGCAAGTGTCTGAGCAGCCAAGTACCAATCAGCCTGACAATGGCCTGATCTCAGGTTTGCCATTTAACCTTTCTAGCACCTGGCTATTTAACCCTTCTAGCACTTGTTCATTTATACACTTCTAGCTCATGTTCATTTAAACCCTTCTAGCTCCGTTCTGTTTAACCCTTCTATATGTTTCCACTTTTTTTTTTGTACAGGGTTTGGGGCTAATAGTGAGACCCAACTGGATGGGGGAGGAGGAGGGAGTGCGTTTTCCTTCCTTAGCAGTGGTGAGTTCTCCCATAGGGTTGGTGTGTGTGTGTGCATGTTGTGCTTGTATGTGTGTGTATGAGTGGTGTGTATATGTGCACGTGTGTCTTTGTGTGCACACTTGCAGCTTTTAGGGGCAAACTTTTGCATATATTACTGCTGTCCAGGATAATTGTTAACTACTTGCATCTAGGTAGTGATTCTAGGGGGGGAGCTGTTGCTGGTGAGAAGGAAGAAGAATCTGCAACACAGGGAAGTGTGTTCTCATTTATGAACGTAGAACAAACCTCAGATACCCATGTGTCCCACAAAGAGAATATTGCCATGCAAACCAACAACAAGGAAGAAACAAGCCAGTCTGCATTCTCCTTTCTTCAAGGCCCATCAGAAGGCCAGGAGGATCAGGAGGAGGTGGGTCTTTCAGCCGCACAGGGTGATCCAGATGCAGAGAAGCGGGCTTCACTGGAGGGGGCACTAAATGGAGACTCTGCTTTGGTGGGTGAACCCTCTGGCAGTGCCTTCTCCTTTCTCCGCAAGGCTGCAAGTGAAGAGGAATCCAATCAAGCAGCGCCGTCCCTCTTGCACTCTTTTGAAGGGACAGACACCTCTCTTCGATCTGCAACCTTGAGTGAGCCAGATGCAGGGATCAAGAGGAAGGATCCCGTCCCAGGACAACCTCATGTTTCAAGCACTCCGGCAGCCACGCCCACTGTCACACCCCCTAAAACCACAGGGCGGGGAGCCTCGATTCGTAATTTTCTTGGTTTTGGCAGGAACGCAAAGAAACAGAACTCTGCCCAAGCCGAAACTCCTGAACACACCACCTCAAACCCTCCTCCTCCTCCAACGATGAGCATCCAGGATGTAGCTGAACTCACCACACCCCCTGCAAGGGAGGAACCAGTTGAGCCTGTCAAACAGGCAGGAAGGGATGAGGTCCCCAGACCTTCCCAGCAGGAGGGAGGGGAGCAGTACCAGGGAGGGGCCACACCCCTCCCTGCCACCCTAAGTGCATTGTTGATGGGTGATGGCGCGCCCACCACCACACCCACTGGCACGCCCTCAGCCATACCTACTGCCACACCCACAGCAGCCTTTACTACCAAGAAGTGGGCACTACCTGCCAAAGGTTCGGTTTCAACTCCCGCTGTTGCCATGGATGCACCTGGCAAGGCGGCACCATCACCCTCACAACAGCCTCTCACGCCCACCAAGTTGGTTGTGGCTCCTCCCACCACCACCTCAAAGGCGCCCTCGTCGGTCGGCAGACAGTTGCCGCCAGCGGGAAAGAAGAAGAAGAGGAAGGCAGTGAGGCCGGGCCAAGGTTGGGACGAAGAGGATGCCGGGAGCCTGGAAGGGGGAGGAGGGCCTAAGGAGGCCGACACCCACTCCCTGGGAAGCGAGTCATCGACCACTGAGGGCAGGGGGGTAACTGATGAGGCCAGGGGGGCAGCAGACGAGGGCAAGGGGGCAACAGACGAGGGCAGGGGGCCGACTGACCTGTCAGACGAAGCAGCGAGCGAAGTAGCCGGATCGCAGCAACTCGTGGAGATTGAACCTGTCACCAAGGAGACGCTGCAGGTGACACCTCCGATCTCGAAAGCGCAAACCGACGACCAGGAAAGGCGAGTCCCTGAAACGGGAGGACACAGGGGGGAGGAGGCGGTCCGAGCACCGCAAAAGAAGGAGACCATTCCTTCTGGTCTGAGGGCTGCGTACCAACTGGACAAGGTGGTCACACCCCCAATATCACTGATCGACGAGGAGCATGCTCGGGGGGAGGGGCCCGATCACCACTCGCGGGGTTCTTTGGAGGTGCCCCCCGGGGGGAGTGGTATGGGGAAGGCTACCCCTGGTGGGGGGCTGACCGGAGCCGAGAAGCTGTCTGCCGCAGTGCAGAGTTCAGAAGGCGAGCTGTCTAAAGTCAGGTGAGTTGGGGGGGGGGGGGGGTGTTGATGTGAGTGTGTGTGTGTGTGTGTGTGTGTGTGTGTGTGTGTGTGTGTGTGTGTGTGTGTGTGTGTACATCCACGTTGATGTATGTATGTCGTATGCGTGTTTCTGTGTGTAAGTAATAGGTTGCTGTATACACGTGCGTGTATGTGTACATGTATGTGTACATGTATGTGTGTGCATGTGTGTGTGTGTGTGTGTGTGCTAAGGCTTGTTGCATACACATGTATGTAAAGTAATCTGTTGCTGTGTTTGTCACATGTGTGCATGTGAATGAGCAGAGACTGTGTGGAATCAAATGCTTGCTGTTTGCTTTACTTGCTGTGGTTTTGGTGAATGTTTTCAGGTCTGACCAGAAATATGTGCAACAAAAATACACAGAAATATTGGAAGGTCATCTGGCAGCTATCAAGAAACGGATCCAGGTAGGACCAAGCGGTGTGTGATGTGTGGAGTGTGATGTGTGATGTGTGGAGTGTGATGTGTGATGTGTGATGTGTGATGTGTAATGTGTGATGTGTGGTGCACGTGTGATTAGCGGATACTGTTGTGCACCACCAGACGCGACTTCACATTGAAGATTTGAAGGCAAAGGAAGCACAGGCGCTTGCTGATGAAAACTATGAACTTGGTGGGTGGTATTC
>JABACO010000018.1:5804487-5899206 GCA_013339895.1 Ephydatia muelleri
CCTAACTCTACTGCTTTCCACACCTCGACAGTGTTGACCCCTCCCACACAAGATGCTGCTACACCAATGGCCACACAAAGTGACGCAACAGATGTAGGTGACAGCCAAGTTCTCCACACCGAGGCAAAGTTGGAGGTACTTGACATGGATGTGCAATCCTTCCTTGTAGTGTGTTTGATTTTCTTCACTATTGCACTCCATTACATTCCCTCTTCCTGTACCATTCAGGAGGGTACTTCAGGTGAGCTTCTAATCGACACATCAGCGGACAGTACAGTGATACAGGCTCTGAATGAGAAGATAGAAGATGTTGAGGCACAGATTGCCCAGGCTTGTGAAGCAGAGAACTTTGAGCTGGCTGGTATCCTTTAGCCATTGGATACATGTAATGATATTGCACGTCATATGGTTTATGCATGTGTCTGCCATGCATGGATACAGGTGGTGGTACTGTGTGACTGTGTGTGTGTGTGTGTGTGTGTGTGTGTGTGTGTGTGTGTGTGTGTGTGTGTGTGTGTGTGTGTTATGTGTGTGTGTGTGTGTTGTGTGTGTGTTGTGTGTGTGTATGTTGGATGTGATGAAAAGAAAGTGTTGATATCCTGGGAAAGTACCATGTTTAAGAATGACCACACCCACTGTTGTCCCCCCATAAACGTACCCCCAAGCCTTCTGTCATTCTTCTCTCTACAAGGTGTATAGTGTTCGTGCGCAGAGTAAGCATTTTTGCACCTCAAACTAGTTCCCTTCCTTAGCTGTTGTGTAGCACAACTCGAGGAGCAGCTGCAGGAACTGAAGAAGTCGCTGCAGACAACAGCTAGGCACTAGCAAATATGAATATCTATTTCAATTTTTGGTGTAGCTTTGTGAGAACGTTGAACAGTTTGTAATTTTATTTGTGTGTGCTTGATGTTTATTATGGGCACTGTTCTATTTGTGCCAGATTTTTTTTTAAACAAAAGGTCACTTGCTGTAGTGAGGCCTGTGCCTGTGCACGTCTCCCACCAATGTACCTAGCCTGGGATGCTAATCAAAGGAGACCATTCAACTAAATGTCCTCCAATTCCAAGAATGTGGAGATATAATACTACTAAGTCTCAATACATTAAGCTACTTTCTCCAAACTGTCGCCTATCACTCCTTTGTTATCCTAAACACCATTCCCTGCTTATTGTGAGCTTTAAATAGAACAATTCTTGACTCTTCTTATTTGTATCAGATTCATATTTTTTCCCTTCAGTAAACTGTAATTTCTGTGACACACAACAAGATGGCAATCGGAATATGAACGGTGATTTACATCAGGTTTAAAAAAAAAGATAAAAGAGAAATGAAACAGAGCGAGGATGTGGCTTTGCAAATGAACACACAATACGCTTATACTTGAGATTCAAGAGAAGGAGACTTTTTCTCTGACTTGGACGAGTCCAAACCTTCTCCATTGCACACAACATCATCAGGTGACCCCTCCTCAAAGTCATCCTCACTGTCATCAATGGCAAACTGGACAAAGGTGTCATCAATCAACCATTGAAGGTCCTGTATCCTCTCCTCTGCAGCCAATCTGAGAACAGACATGGAGGAGGAGGAGGAGGAAAACGAAGGGGAGGGAAAGACAATGAAAAGACAGGATTAACAAAAGGATATAGAGGAGGGAACAGAGAGGAAAAAAAAAGGCACACAAGTTCGAGATTGCAATGGTACAGATAGCGCTCCAGATAGCGTGCCACCACTAGATTATAGAGTGGACCATGCTGGAGGGAAAGCACACAAATGCAGGGATGGTGTTACAGATAATTAACAGCCACATTGCACCCAAAGTTCTCACACAAAGGACTCTAGCATTGAATTACCTAGCTCTCTTCTCTTGCTCATATCTGGTCTTCCACAGTCTGGCGGCCTTCTTGTATCTCGAGAGCTCTCTTTGACGTAGAATAACTGTGTCTCTAAAGTCCCAACCTCTGCAATGGAGAGACTGCAACATAATCTACAACACTGCAATGTGAATGGAACCATATGCCTACACACACCACACACACACACACACACACACACACACACACACACACACACACACACACACACACACACACACACACACACACACACACACACACACACACACACACACACACACACACACACACACAGGCATGCAGATCGAGTGCCACTAGAGAACTGAATGACATACACAGCATGTGAATTTAATTGTTTCTTTTTTTCCTTCAATATTTGGATGCAGGGTAGTTTCCTTTTGGCCCCTGAAACAAATGTTTTTCTAAACACAAACCTCTAGTTATGTGATTTGAGATGGCTTCTGAGTGAGCAGGCTCTGCAGTCCCCTGAGAAGGTTGACGGTTCAGTCCTGCAAAGATGCAAATGATGATGTCGATTCAACCCCCTCCCACCCACCCCCTTCTCTTCCCCCACCCCCACCCCCCTTCTCTTCAACCCCTCCCCCACCCCACCCCCTTCTCTTCAACCCCTCCCACCCACCCCCTTCTCTTCAACCCCTCCCCCACCCATTCCCTTCTCTTCAACCCTCCCCCTTCTCTTCTACTCTTCTACCCCTCCCCCCCCCCCCCCACCCCACCCCCTTCTCTTCATTCACTCCTAGTGCTGACATCACTCTAGGTTAGAGAGGGTTCTTACCATCCATCAATGCAGATAGTTTCTTGGAGAGATCACTAAGTTCTGTTTCATCTGAGGGAATGGACAAGGTGTTGTGTCGTAATAGGTACAAGCAACACGTATGAGTTCATCGTGGGAGCAATATACACACACAACATGACCTACATGTAGTTAGTGTGCAATTCTAAATAATGCAGCTTTGCCAGCAGAACTACACCCACCATTTTGACAGAGAACAAAAACAAAAACACTGCTGCATTCTACATACTGGTCAGCAACACTGTGACCTCAAGTTATGTACAAGAATAAAAATGCATCACTTCAAAATGGTGTGTGATACTTGTCTCTACAAGCTGTGGAGTCTTTCTGTTCGTACAATACCAATGCAACCATACAATGCACTCGTTTCATTATTTTCTGGCTCTACATGTGTACAGTATAATGTACATTGAGCTCTGGTTCCCATGTAATATGCTAGGTTTATCAAAAGATAATGTCAAGTGCAAGTTAGTAGCCCAAGTAGGCCAAATGTAATGCAGAAATGATTGCTGCCGGACCAATGGAATACAGACTAATGCAACAAGACTAGTGCACATTGGGGCAAAACCAGTTGCACACACCAGCTGCCCACACACACACATCAGCTGCCCCCCCACACACCAGCTGCCCCACACACACACACACACACACCAGCTGCCCCACACACACCAGCAATCCACCAACCTTCTTCGGTGATAAGCAGCTTCCTATCAGATGCCAGGGTACAGGTGGTGGCTGTTCCCCTTCTGAGAGAGGAGGAGGAGGCCTTGGAGGAGGGCTTTGGTGACCCAGACATGGGGACCAGGGTGGATGGTGGGCTTTGACTGGAAGAGGATGGCTCAGACTTGGGGGGATGAGGTTCCATTGATGATTTACGATTGGCTACAGATGAAAATGTGGTACCAGTCGGTCATTAAATTTTGCAGGGAATGGGAGGAGGGTGAAGGGAAGAGGTGGGGAGGAGGGTGAAGGGAAGAGGTGGGGAGGAGGGTGAAGGGAAGAGATGGGGAGAAGGGTGAAGGGAAGAGGTGGGGAGGAGGGGATGCAAAGCTTGATGTATACAAATATTACAGTTACAAAGTTCTGTGTAGAAGTTGTGTGCTGCACAATATATAAGTACTGATGGCCAGCTTTTGCAGGGACACACAAATTATCAGTATGACACACACACACACACACAACACACACACACACACATACACACACAACACACACACACATACACACACAACATACACACACACACACACACATACACACACACACATACACATTGGGCAGAACATCTGTCCGTATAGCTGACATTTTGAGTCATATCCCCACATAAATCTGACCAGCTGTTGCTTGTGGTCATCTATTTTTGGTAACACACACTGCATACCTTCTGCAAGGTTCTTGAGCACAGAGCTGGGGGCGGAGTTCTTCCGTGGCCTCGAGGAACTCCTGGTCTCTGCAGAGTACAGCGACCTGTTGGTTACCATGGCGTTCTCATGCCACGCGTGCTCCTCCTCAACCACTGGTGGCACAATCACACTTTAGGGAAGGGAGGGGCAAATGTTGACAAGATAGAAAGCGTTATATGACGTGTGTGTGTGTGTGAGTGTGTGTGTGTGTGTGTGCGTGCGTGTGTATGTAATTTATTGAATTTTCTCACACATCCAATGCGTCAGGTATTGTTCTTCTCCTTGACAATCATGACCATGATGAAACAGGCTGAGTAAACATCACTAAACTGCATTCTCAGCAATTGGATTGTATGCCTTATCATCATCATCATTATTATTATTATTGTTGTTGTTATTGTTGTTGTATTTGTGTTGACAGGGCCAGTGCATTTAAGGTTGTTTTCCCTCACCTTCAGCGAGATTTTAGTGAGATTTCCTATAAGGGGTGTGGCTTCCTAACTGAACAGCTAATAGGTCTGTGTGTCAAGGTTGCTATGTTGGTTTTCATGTAAAACATGACAACTAATGTGTCGTCATGTGATGGGATGAAGGTGTGCAGTATCGGTGGGTGGCCATAAGAGCACACTATACACTGGAGCGTATTGTACGGTCCCCCTCCCTCCCCCTCCCCTTCCCCCTCCACCCTCCCCTTCCCCCCAACAAGCAAGGTAAGAGAAAATTTAAAGATGGGTTGGTCTCAAGGGGCCCTAATAATTAATCCTGGGTCACACCAGCTTGCATTAATACCCACACAAACACACGTACACTGTACGCACATAGGCACACATACATGTACACACATAGAAACTGTACACACAGGCACACATACACTGTACACACATAGGCACACATACATGTACACACACAGGCACACATACACTGTACACACATAGGCACACGTACATGTACACACATAGGCACACATACATGTACACACACAGGCACACATACACTGTACACACATAGGCACACGTACATGTACACACACAGGCACACATACACTGTACACACATAGGCACACGTAAGCACACGTACATGTACACACACAGGCACACATACACTGTACCTGTACACACATAGGCACACGTACATGTACACACACAGGCACACATACACTGTACACACATAGGCACACATACATGTACACACATAGGCACACGTACATGTACACACACAGGCACACATACACTGTACACACATAGGCACACGTAAGCACACGTACATGTACACACACAGGCACACATACACTGTACACACATAGGCACACGTAAGCACACGTACATGTACACACACAGGCACACATACACTGTACCTGTACACACATAGGCACACATACACTGTACACACATAGGCACGCGTACATGTACACACACAGGCACGCATACACTGTACACACATAGGCACACGTACATGTACACACACAGGCACACATACACTGTACACACATAGGCACACGTAAGCACACGTACATGTACACACACAGGCACACATACACTGTACCTGTACACACATAGGCACACGTACATGTACACACACAGGCACACATACACTGTACACACATAGGCACACATACATGTACACACATAGGCACACATACACTGTACACACATAGGCACACGTACACTGTACACACATAGGCACACGTACATGTACACACACAGGCACACATACACTGTACACACATAGGCACACGTACATGTACACACACAGGCACACATACACTGTACACACACAGGCACACATACACTGTACACACAGGCACACGTACATGTACACACATAGGCACACATACACTGTACACACATAGGCACACATACATGTACACACATAGGCACACGTACATGTACACACACAGGCACACATACACTGTACACACATAGGCACACGTAAGCACACGTACATGTACACACACAGGCACACATACACTGTACCTGTACACACATAGGCACACGTACATGTACACACACAGGCACACATACACTGTACACACATAGGCACACATACATGTACACACATAGGCACACGTACATGTACACACATAGGCACACATACACTGTACACACATAGGCACACATACACTGTACACACATAGGCACACGTACACTGTACACACATAGGCACACGTACATGTACACACACAGGCACACATACACTGTACACACATAGGCACACGTACATGTACACACATAGGCACACGTACATGTACACACATGGGTGCACATAGTGTACACACACAGGCACACATACACTGTACACACATAGGCACACGTACATGTACACACACAGGCACACATACACTGTACACACATAGGCACACGTACATGTACACACACAGGCACACATACACTGTACACACATAGGCACACGTACATGTACACACATAGGCACACATACACTGTACACACATAGGCACACGTACATGTACACACATGGGTGCACATAGTGTACACACACAGGCACACATACACTGTACACACATAGGCACACATACACTGTACACACATAGGCACACGTACATGTACACACACAGGCACACATACACTGTACACACATAGGCACACGTACATGTACACACATAGGCACACGTACATGTACACACATAGGCACACGTACATGTACACACATGGGTGCACATAGTGTACACACACAGGCACACATACACTGTACACACATAGGCACACATACACTGTACACACATAGGCATACAAGCACATAGGCTAACAAACATAGCATTGGGCGCACAGAGAACAGCTCAATCATGTGTGCATCAACTACACTCAAATTCGAATAAGCAATGGCTTTTTCACTGTAATAATCAAAGCGCAAGGCAAAGTACAGTCATCAGTGCTATACTGGAAACCCCAATGCTTAGTATGTGTACATGGTAGCTGACTTGCTCATTTACAGGAAATGGATAATTCTTTAACCAATGTGTGCACACAGATGCCCAGCAAACCTTAGTCTCTTTGCTGGCTTTTCATCAGCTGTGATGGGAAACAGGTCGTCGTGGTAACTGATCATAGCAGACATGAAGTCTGTGGAATTGTTGTTTCGCTCCATAAGTACTTGTGGATCATTTGTCTGAAGGGAGTGTATGTGTGTGTGTGTGTGTGTGTGTGTGTGTGTGTATTTGTGTGTGTGTGTATTTGTGTGCGTGTGTGCATGTGTGTATTTGTGTGTGTGTGTATTTGTATGTGTGCATGTGTGTGCATGTGTGTGTGTATGTGTGTGTATTTGTGTGTGTGTGTGAGCGTGTGTGTGTATTTGTGTGTGTGTGCGTGTGTGTGTGCGTGTGTGTGTGCGCGTGTGTGTGTATTTGTGTGTGTGCGTGTGTGTGTGTGTGCAAAGAGTGGACATGAAGTGACCTATACACACTGCACACAACAATACCACATGATGTGTGGCAAACAGACATTGGTCAGATCTCGTTGAAACAAGCTTCATTACCTGGCGAGTGACCCGCTTTACATATACACACACATGCCACACACCACAATGCACACACTATCACACACACATACACACATGCACACACACTCATACACACACATGCACACACACATGCACACACACACATGCACACACACTCACACACACACATGCACACACACACACATGCACACACACGCACACACACACACACATGTGGCCATAACACTGCGGTTGTGCACGAAAACGAAGGCTACCTTTGGTTTGAGGATGTTGTGTCCGAATACCATCCCCAAGTTACGACAGTTCATCTTATTCTCATCCGAGTGGCTCTGTACCTCATAGAGAAACCGGCTGTGTGTGTGTGTGTGCGTGTGTGTGTGTGTGAAGGTGGAGATAATGGAGAGGGGAGGGCACCCCATGTATGGACATACACTTGTGAGCACACAAACACACCTCTGTCAAAGCTGGCCAAATACCATCACAACATGTCACTACCATAAATACGCAGCTTCATCAGAACCTGCCCTTATTGGATTATTCATTCACCAATTCTGAACGTAACTGGAACATTCGTTGAACCTCACACATTTCATTGCTATTCCTTTCTTTCAAATAACCATTCCCCAATAACCAAATACAGTAGGGCCAACTAATTTGAAATGGTGCAATTCTTGGAAGATGACTCCATATGGAGGTACCTGTGTAGTGCATCTACATCCTCCCATCGTACAACTGAGCAGGGACACTGTTCCAAAATTAGTGTCCAAAATTTAGTTGGGCCTACAGTATCCATCCCATCATCATTAATAACATGCCCTCACCTTTGATAAACTAACACCATACTCACAACATAATTATTAACAAAAATCATATTTCATTGTTAATAACTATCACTCCCCAATTACCATTTCCTCATCACTATACCCTCACCTCATCACTAATAACTAAGGCATTACCTCATCACTATTAACCAAGGCATTTCCTCATCACTATTAACTAAGGCATTATCTCATCACTATTAACCATGGCATTACCTCATCCCTATTAACCAAGACATTACCTCATGTACTTCAAAACATTAAAGTTTGCCTTTGGCAGCTTGCCCAGCAGGGACTTGAGCTCATTCATTCCTGCTTCCGAGTTGCTCTCAAACACTGCATACAATCAGAATGTATTGAACGGCCTTAGCTGCCAAGACAGCGCCCCTTATAGAGGGAACTCCCACACACCATGCAGCCACTTGGCACTACAACTGTCCCATGGAAGGGGTGGGGGGGTGGGTGGGGTGGGGGGAGGGGGGGTGTGGTGGGGTGGGGGGGTGGGGGGCAGTGATGTTATTCTTCTCAGTGTGTCCTATGTACAGTTCAGAGAATTACCCATGCAGACTGGTTGATGAGCTGCTACTATTTAAAAAGGTCCACTGTTCACACTACACACACATGCGGATGTGATGGGGATGTGTTGCACACAACGCTGATGAAAATTACTGCAACACACACACACACATACACGTACACACACAATCACACACACATACATGTACAACACAGATGCACTCTGTTCTCCTGGTACTGTGTGTGCGCGTGCACCCTCCCTGATTCTGCTGCTGTGGTGCCCCCCCCCCCTCCCCCTTCCCCCTCAGGCTGCTTTAACTCACGTTCAGTGGCTTTGCAGAAGTCGTAGTACATGGAGTAAGGTATGAGGGGCTCCGGAAGCTCTCGAAAGTACAGCTTCAGCAGTGATGACACCGAGTGGATCTCCTCTGTATCACTGAAGTCATTCTGTGAGCCTGTAGTGTTGTTGTGTGCGTGTACACAAATGTGCGTAGGTGGGTGTACATGTGTCACATGTGTGTGTGTGTGTGTGTGTGTGTGTGTGTGTGTGTGTGTGTGTGTGTGTGTGTGTGTGTGTGTACATAGATGTGATCCTGAGTGTATGCAGGTATGCACCAATACACATGCTATAATGCAAGCAAAACTCAGGAGGGGGCTTTGGGGGAGACGACTGAGGTCATCCCTCCTCTCCTCCCTCACCTTGGTCGTACAGCTCCTTCAGTGCCTGTACCCTGCTGCTCTGGCCAGGCAGTCTGAATATCCCCACCTCTTTCAAACCTTGGGCATCAACAGAAGGTTTTTATGAAAGAGAACGAAACAATAACACAGAACAGAAAACATGAAAGGTAGGTGTTTGATAACAGGCTATTCTTACATCAGCACATCATTTAACAACACACCAACCTCTCCACTACACAATGACAATCAAAGTTATGCACATCTCACTCCTTATCCAAACCTCATCCCTTCATGACACGCTCTGACAACTCTATTTAGACACATTGACATGAAGTGCAGTATGCATACCCAAACCTCATCTGAGATCCCTCCCCTCCCCCCTTCCTCCTCTCTCCCCACCTCCTTCCGAATAAAACACACCTTGTGAATCTTACCGTGCTCTCGAATGAACAATGCACACCTGTGCACAAACACTGGGATGTAAGAGCCACCCAACCTGGCCTCCACCTGCAAGGTCTCTTCCAGGGATCGTCCAAACATGCCTCCTCCATAAGGCTACAGGGTGGAATGCGTCCCCTGTCGTTACTAAAGCTACATGACTTGGCATTCCAACAATGATATGCAAGTAGCTACGCAAGGCAACACACACATGGATCTTCGTACGTGTACACATACTGCAATATCAACCCGCTCTTGAGGCTCACCTCGTGCATGACACGTTTGATCGTGGCTACCCATTGATCTGCAGCCTCGGCTGACTCGGCACTCATTAAATAGGTATCATGGGTGCTGGAGATGACCCTCTTGTCATCCCCCGCTAAGACAGCAAAGGGGGAGCAGGGTAAGAAAAGGGAGGAAAGAGGAGACAAAGGGATGGAGGGGGTCAGGTAATGAGAGAGGGGAGAGGGAGGGAGGGAGAGAGGGAGGGGGAGGGAGGGAGGGAGGGAGGGAGGGAGGGAGGGAGGGAGAGAGGGAGGGGGAGAGAGGGAGGGAGGGAGGGAGGGAGGGAGGGAGGGAGGGAGGGAGGGAGGGAGGGAGGGAGGGAGGGAGGGAGGGAGGGAGGGAGGGAGGGAGGGAGGGAGGGAAGGAAAAAAAGAGGGTGAGGGTGAGAATGGTGGACACTATAAGAGTACATACTTAGACAAAATCTGTCCCTCAACTAGTTTACAGGTTGTGACAGGCACTCAAGCATCCATACATGCTACATGTGGGGAATGCCACAATCAATTGGTATGCCTAACTCATTACACAAGCCCACTCCACACTTGGCTAACCAGATTACACAAGCCCCATACAGAATGCCATTGGTGGGACAACACAGTACAGTACTGCCCATATAAGGACACACTCTCACATGCCTGGGGAGCTGAACTCCAAACCTGGAGACCAACTTCAGATCTTTAATATCTCCTGAATTGAAGGCATCTCACCTTCTATCTCAAATTTGAACATGTTGGGTTGCTTTGGGTCATCAGGGTGCCTTTTCACTTTGTTCCCAGCCAGAGGGATGGTACCAGTTGGCCTGTCGTCCTGGGAACATGGTATTACTAACTCTATTTATGCAGCACCCCGCCATGACTAGTACATGTACACACCCTCTGTCAACACACGTCTGCATGCATACATATATAAGTATGTAATACTGTACATACATATTTGCATACACACATACACATACATACATACACACACACATACACACATACACATGCATGCATAAATACATACATACATACATACATACATACATACATACATACATACATACATACATACATACACACATACACACATACACACACATACACACATACACACATACATACACATACACACATACTGCATACATGTACACACTGTGCATCTCATGTGTGCAATTGTGTGGACAGACAGTAGTGACTTACAAAGGAACAGGAAAAAAATGTGCACACATGACAAATGCCACACATGACAAATGCCACACACCGCAAACTGCACACACTTCACATGACCTGCAAACTCCCTGTGTATACATGTTGACACAGCACACCGACACAGCACATGCTAACTAGACCTCATAACAGCCAAATCTGGTGGCATCAGCATAATACCAATGCATAACTCGAAATGAAGTGTTATCATAACATCCCTAGCCCCCAATACAGTCACAAGATACGACACCTACACACAAAACATATACTAGGATATCTGATCACGCAAGCACAGAAGACACTAAGCACACTGCACACACGTGTAGAAAGCTGCAACGTAGACATACACAATTTGTCACATGCGCAAGTAATTAAAGCACAGGACACCCACACATGTCCATAAAAAAAGAGACGCCTCTTGGTGAAGAAACCTTGCTGAGAGATGCATCAAGCAAATAGAGGTGTGGCCAGACTTACATGCTGGTTCTTGTAGTAGAATATCATGTCTCCTGTAAGCACAAACCACCTTTTGTGCCATGTCTGTATCCTCCCCCCTCTCTTCTGGAGCCAACCAGACTTACGGACCTGCTCAAGAAGTATTCCAATCAAGCAAACACACACACACACACACACACACACACACAGATGTACACATGCACAGGTGCCAACACACACACACACACACACACACACACACACACACACACACACACACACACACACACACACACACACACACACACAGATGTACACACAGAAGATTTGGAATTGGCGTTTGTGATAAAGGGATTTTTTAAAAAGCACTCAGAACGTGATTACGCACATTACCAAAACCCCCTCCATTGATAGGTCCAATGGTAACACATTTACTGACAAATAGCATTACAAGGTGCACTACACGACATTCTGTGCCTGCAGGCTGTGTGGTACATATGCCACTTCCACGCTTTTCCCGATGCCATCGCCATTTTAATTAACCCGTACATGTACATGTACGTACATATAGAACGTATACGTTAGTATTAGGCAAAGATAGTATAGACAGGTGAGATTCGAAGCACCCCAACATGTATGTGTGTCATTGGCACCGCTTATCGCGTCCCTGTATCTCTCTCTCTACGCCAACGCACTCGTACCTGACTATTGGTACGCCTGTACAACTGAGATGAGAAATGCGATTTTCCTGCCGCGCCCTCGTTACCAGACGTAACAACCAATTGATTTGCCGCGCTAGCTTCGTTTGGCGGATTATCCATATTGAAGGCTGAACGAATATGCAGCCGCGCCTACAAATTAAAAGAACGTCGCTACAAACCAGGCCGAACGCGAAAAGTGGCTCTATATATTTACATCGGAGCGTGTCACAGGTCACACATACACTTGCTCGCGGCGGGCGCAGCTGATTGAGATCACCGACGAAAGGTGTGCGGTTTCAGCTTTTGCGGAGGGGTTGTGGGAGGGTCTTGCAAAGAGTACGCTTTTTTGTGCGAAACGCGTGCTGCTGGTCACTATAAACTGTTTGCGCGCGCAATGAGACGCCACGCGAAAAGCAACACAGACGCCAATTTGCTTCCAATGCAACTCGTTCTGTTGCAGTGCTGGAAGCTAGCATAAATTTAAAACCGAACGCAAATCTTAATGACGCTGACCAAAAGCGAGTCCCATAGTCACAAAATTAGTTCTTACCCCCATTTTGGCTCACGGAGAAGCCTATGTTTACGCCCAGATGAATTACAGACTCACTCCTTTTTGCTTCAGCCTCGTCATGGTCGGAGTGGACATTGTCGCCTCACTGGACCGTTCTGATACACGCCCACAACTAAAGGGTGAAGCGAAGCCATTCCGGGCTATTACGTCATGTACTTAGCTCATTAACTTACGCTGGTGGGCAATATTTGGTGCCTTGGAGAATGGAAAAACAATCTGAAATGACGGTAGCGCAGTTTGATGAAAAAACCACTGAATCTGAAGGTGTAGGAACTATAGAAGCTGTGCCTAACGTTAGCGACGGTCTAACTAATGACATTGAAGTTGAACACACAAGCCTTTCACACGTGGAGGTGATGAAACAAATTAAACAACAAATATCCGACCTGTTGGCGGATCCCTTTCTCCAAGACCTCCCCAAAGACGTCTCTCTGGACGAGGCTAAGTCCCAGCTTGCGCTCGAGGAGGGCAAGGCAATCATTCTCTCTCTGCGACGATACGACGGCGAGAGAGTCCGTGAGTTCACTACATAAACAGTAGCCTCAAACCACTAGTGCCCCTGCAGGGATGTGTGAGCATGCACCTCTGCTGTTTGTTGCGTATGGAAGCATTGCACCCGACATTAGTACACTGACAGTGTATTCATTTCCCTCTTCCCCCTCGCAGCCGTCATTATAATGCAGGGGGCAACGGTCCAGGACTTAATGCGAGCAATAGAGAAGGAGATTACGAGGAAGTGCAACAGAAGCGGGAAGACGCAGTACATCAGTTGGTATGTTCTTACGACTTGGTTAATTTGCCTATTGTCACAAAGGCTTTGCTGTTGAATCATGATGCCAAATTAGGAGATGATTTTAGAGTGTTCACCTGGCTGCACAGCCACTTACACTGTGGGGGGGGGGGGGGGTTTGGGACTACGTTTTGGCACCAGTAGTTCTCTTGTTTTTGTCAGTAACAGCTTCTGGAATTGCTTGTCCCCAAATTGTGTTGAGAGCTTGCAACTAACATGACATGTCATGAAAGTAGTCTATTTGTAAAAACGTATCCTCATAAAACTCATTATAGGAAGAAATCAAGTACAACTGTGCAGGATTATGCATCTTCATTTGATGCATCCATATTGATATGTCCATATTGATCCATCCATATTGATCCATATTGATATACATCCTATTTGATGCATCCTTATTGATACTGCAAGAAATGTTGCCATGTTGTTTGCCTTGTACTTATAATTAGACAGCTTATTCATTCTTGCATTTACTCCCAAGAGGAATATCCTGTTTCTGTCAGCCCTACGTTTGAGTAAGATAGAAGACTTGCACTTTTGGATGCATCTCTAATAAAAAGTATAAGCACTTGGGCATGGCTAGCAGTACACGCTATAAAGTATATCGTTCATGCTTTATAGAATTGTTTGAATCACAAAATGCATTACATTTGTAAATGGGAGGCTTTTAGTTGGAAAAGGCCTGATAATCAATGAGTGTATTACCCAAACCCTTCATAATTATTGTTCCTGTAAAGGAGTAGTCACAGCAAGGGCATCGTTACCTCCTTCCCTGTCATTTTTTTGGTAAAGGAGGTATGTCTGGCGCACATATTGGTTAGCTCATGGACAACAGAAGCTGACTGATAGATCTGGCAAGCTTGTGAGGTATGGTGGATCCAGTAATGGAGGGGGGGGGGGGGGGGGGGGGGGGGTTGGTCTTACGTTTGCATCATTTTCTCATCATGCTGCAGTTATGGTGTTGGAAACCATGACGAGATCACCTTTGTGAAGAAGCTTAGGGAGAGCATGGGGAAAGCCCCCAAGCGACAGCAGTACTTTGAACAGTGATTGCAGATGCATTATTTCACAACTTGGCCACATGTCACTGCGAGCCCCTGTTTGTAGCTACTAGACAGAAGAAGTTCTACGCATGAAGCTGTCTTATCTTCAAAATCTTTTCACCAGAATTGGCCCTGTCCCTCAGATCAGTACTATTCATTTCCATACAGCTTGGGCAGGTGCACCTGATCATTGTAATGACAACATACAATCAGCGTTGCAATAGATATCAAAATGTCATCTTCACCCAAAAGTGAATGCCTTCAGCAATATACATGTATGCACATTCCTACAGTGTACCAAATATTATTGTTCTACAGTGTTTGTAGTCGAGGTGGTGGATTGAACTGCCTGTTCGTCTTTGATTGTCTTTGCTACCCAATTCAACGCATCCCTTCCCTGTTTGATACGTGTATGTGTGTATGATACATGCATGTGTGCACACTATCGTAATAGTGAGCGCTGTACGGCTAACCTTTGCAACAGTCGAACCATAGTGGTCAATAAGAAGGCCCTCGAGCACACTGCCAAACAAGGGCACACCAAATACAGCGATTTTGGCACTCTGCGTTAGACATGTCCTGTAGAGCACGTGCAACCCTGGAGTACCAGCACATAGCTATGTCATTGTTATTAAGGCCTTACTTCTCTGGATTCTGACGGTCAACGGAGTACACCAGCTTTTCGTCCAGTTGAAAAAGGTGACTTAACGTGAGCTACACGTGCGAGTGTAGGGACAGCTAGGGTTTAAAATTAACTACCTCACGTTGAAACTAACGTTTCTTGCGCATATAACGAGCGTTTTGGTTTCCAAGTCGCACTGTGACTGTTCATTAATTTGCATCGAAGGGTTCGAGCCAACAATCTGATGGGCAGGAGAGAAATTCATAAATACCGCGACCTACGATATTGCTTTCACCTTCAGTACTAGGCTGGGTACATTCCATAATGTGCAGAACAATCGGTGACTGTACAGCTTTCTAGCAGATGCCACTCTGTTCAACGTATCCAATGACTTTACATGCGGATTGTACGGGTTTGGGTATTTCCTGTAGGCAGCCTGTACAATTAGCTCCCACGGGTGGCTAAGACAAAGATGGGTGCGTAATTGGAGTGTGTGCCTGCGCGCGAGACTCACTCGAATATAACACTATCCGACCATTCCTTCGGCATTTTCTGAATAATTAACCCCTTGACGCTTGATTTTACTAAAATTCAATTGGCATATATGATGCAATATTAATTGCCATGGTTACGTTGTTTGACATTAATTATGGCGGTTTCGTCTGCAAATTGCGCGGCATACCTTGAGTAGTTATGTCCACTCCTAAGGAGCATGAGGTAGTGGACGAGGTTTCTACTTCAAACAAGAAATTGGCTTACAATGTGCATAAGGGGCCAAAGGTCACCAAGCTGGTCCGAGGTCCAAAAGATGTTACGAAGGTGAGTGCACGAGTGCTATATCACTGCCATTACTTTCATGCATGGGGCCATTTAGTACACCCCCTCGACCTATTTGGCTGAAATGAGGCTCACCACGGAGGAAAAGCTTGAAAAGACCTATGAAATGCACATTCCCAAGATAGTGGAACTTCTAGACACAGCAGAATCTTCTCAAAAAGTGAGTTTATTGGTATTCTGTGCTGGGAAAATAGATGTAGCAGCAACAGCTTAAATTTAATGTACCAACTTCTTGTCACAGGATTCATTAGTGGAGGTTGATGTTCCACTGTTTCAGCCATTCCCTTCAGAAGTATTCTTTCAGCAGTATGAAACCCACCAAACCTACGAGTTCCCCATATCCTTCAGAAACAATGATAATGTAGGATGGCCTTGTTGCGTTCCATTTGCCTATGTGCTCTCCTTTTGCAGGTGGCACGAAATATCAAAGTGACTATTGAAGAGTCCCCTTATTTCAAGGTCACTTGCCATAAGGCAGTTGGTGCCAAGGTTGCACCAGGAATGGAGATTACCTACATAATAGCCTTTACCCCTGATGAAGACAAGGTTAGCTAGGAGAGACAAGGGGGAGGGGGGGAGGGTCCATGACGGAAATGAGGGGGGGGAAGTGAGCTGGAGAGTATAGGAGTCGGCAGGGGAGCAGAAAGAGTGGAGAGAAGTGGGTTGACCTGATGCCCTGTGTTTCTCAAGGACTACACAGTGCAGCTTGCCTGCATCACAGAGCGGGAGAAGTTTGTTGTTCCAGTAGTGGCCACTGGTTCCAGGGCACTCCTTGACTTTCCCGATGAAATTAACTTCTCCTTGGCACCAGTCAAGGTACTGTATGCTCACGGCTGGCCTGTGGCATCTTAGGTTTGTTATTGTCTTCTTTCAGTACCCATCTAGCAAGACTGTTCTTGTACGAAATGTTGGAAGAAGAGAGGCAAAATTCACTTTGGAAACGGAGAGGTGTGATGATGTGTATGTATATACAATGCATGTCCAGCCATGTGTGTGTGGCTGTGGTGCTTGTGCACATGTATGTTTTTGCCTGCATGCGTGTGTAAAAAAAGTACACAGGCATGTACATAATACTAATCATGCATAACTGTGGTACTAATCATGCATAACTGTAGTACGAATCGTGCATAACTATTACAACTACTTCCATGTGTGAACATGTGGTATTTGTGAGTCACAGGAGTTAAACATATGTCACATATGTCCTTCCCTATGTGCAGGAATTTCATGGGTGCTGTACATGGCTGTACACATACAGTGTGTGCAATGTGGATGTGTGTTGTTTGCATGTGACCCCATTTGCATCCTGCGTGTTCTTGTGCACATGCCCCAGTGTTTTTTTTTTTTTTTCTATAGCGTGTTCATGCATGTTATGAAGCTTCTTTCTGTTTAGCCCCTTCTCCGTAAAGCCCACCTCTGCATCACTGGCATCCAACACATGCATGCAAGTGGACATTGAGTTCCTCCCTCGGACCGTTGGAGAGCATAGTGGAACTTTGGAGATACATCACAACACTGGTGAGAGAATAACCATCGTCTCTCTTGGTGGCCTGTTGCAGCTAACTGGTCTCTACAGGAGAGGTCCTGTACACACAGCTGCATGGCAGTGCCAATGACGTGAACGTCCGATTGGATCGCAGTAGCATCATGCATGAAAACACTTACATCGGCCTCTCATCTAAGAGGTTCGAACACGGATGTGGTGTTTAATGGTCAATCGATTGTTCCTCCATTCTGTCCTTTGTGTATTAGATCGCTGACCATTCTGAACAGAAGTGATGTCACTGTGCATTTTGTGTGGAAGGCATTTGGTAGCGAAAGTGATGAAGAAATGCAGAAGGAACTGTAAGTCTTGGCAAAGTATCAGAGGAAAGAGAAGCATGTTTTAGGTTAACTGGTGAATTATTAATAAGGGTAAGAGTGATGCAAGTTAGTGCAGCTAATTGTATCTCACATTGAACAAAAACAAGCAACATTAGCACAATCATTCATGTACTGTGGTATTTGAATGGCTGGGTGGCATTATCACTTTTCTTGTAACTGACCTCTTTCTCCCTCACCTTGTACATGGTATCTCTATGGTTGTACAGTTATATTTCCCCCCATCCCCATTTGAAATGCTATCATTTATGCATTGTGTTTTTTTTTTTCTTTCTCCAGGCATATTCAGGAATTGGCAGAGGAGGAGTCATTCTCTAAGGAGAGCTTCTTACAAAGATGTGTCCACAATCCCACCATGCGTGACCGCTATCCAATCCTTGTCAGGCACTTAGAAAGGAGTAAAAAGGTTTGTTTTTTTTGGTGGTATCTGATGGATCCAATTTTATCTGCTATTTTTAATTTTCACCCACTCTTGTAGCATTACCTGGAGACTGAGCATTTCCATTTCTGCAGTGAAGTCTTCACTGTCGACCCAATGGTAAGTCTGTGTGTTCTGCAGCATGATGTAGAAGTATGTAAGGGAACAAAACATGCTTGCATGTGTGTGTATGTTTATGCTTGTGTGTATGTATGAAAAGGGGTTTCTGTATGTACCATGCATGTACCTGTATATTCTGTGTGTGTATGTGTGTGTATGTGTGTATGTGTATGTGTGTGTGTGTGTGTGTTTGTGTGTGTGTGTGTGTGTGTGTGTGTGTGTGTGTGTACACGCTAAGAAAAGATGCGTGCGTATGTCGTATTAGCCAGCACTCTTCCACTTCAGGAAGGGGACATATGGCCCAATACACAGGCTGAAGTATCCATTACGTTCAGCCCCTACAAGGCCATAAGGTACATCCATCTGATCATTTTGCAAGTGGCTGCCATGGTGCCTGCTCTCCCGTTAGCTACTCCCAGGTTGCCTATTGTGATGTCACAGGTCGAGAGTCTCGCCTGCCCCTCAAGCTAAAGGGAGAGGGGATGGGACCGAAGATGGGATTCTCCTTTGACACGCTTGACATTCAGAACATTTTTGTCAACTCATCGCATGTGTATGAGGTAATGCATCCCAGTGAGTTTTCCTGTGAATATTGCATAACTCTGATTTGAACAGGTTGTTTTGGAGAACAAAGGAGACATTGCTGGCTCTTTTGCTATGCAACCCCCCAAGACCTTGTTTGGACCCAAGTTCACTTTTGTACCTCACACAGGAACATTGCAGCCAGGGGGATTTCAGGCCATTCAGGTGGGAGGCACATGTGTGTGTATGTGTGTGTGTGTGTGTGTGTGTGTGTGTGTGTGTGTGTGTGTGTGTGGTTGCTGGTGTGTTTGTGTGTGGGTGTGGGTGCTGGTGTGTTTGTGTGTGTGTGTGTGTATGTTTGCGATGAGTACATCATACATGTATGCAATATTCAAAGATCAAATCCAAATCAATGTCACGTACATGTATGCTTTCCTTGCATCAGTCCGAGTATCATCACTTGTATTGCATGTCTGCTTGCATGTAATCGTGCCATTATGCTTATATGTAGTGCTATCAACGTAGCATGACTGCTTTGTGTCAGATGGTGCCTGCTGTATTTATCCTCTTTATTAGATTTCATTCTCATCATCTGTGCTGGGAGAGTTCAATGAACAGTTCCAGTGCAAGGTTGAAGGCTGCCCTCAGGACCTGTGCCTACAGATCAAGCAAGTCCACTGCCTTTTCAATGCCACCATTTAGGGCCTTTTGTTTCTTTCTCTCCAGGGGAGCTGTTATTGGCCCAACATTCCACTTCAATGTTTCTGAGCTCAAATTTGGGGATGTAGCTTATGGTAAGTGCCATATACAGATTGCACTTTAGTGTCCCCTTTTTTAAATAAGTGAAAACTAAGTACATTGCTAATATTCATATTTGATAACCATTGTTTAGTCATTTGATCTTTCAGGTGTGATAACTAGCTGTTATATTTACTATTCAGGTTTTCAGACTTTGCAGGAGGTTGAGCTCACCAACACATCCGAAGTTCTTATGACGTTTAACCTCTCTGTGCCTTGCAATGAACCTGCTGCAGATAACAAGTTTAAGGAGTTTGTTGTTAAACCTCGTACAGGCACCCTTCCTCCCAAGTGTCGAGAGACCATTACAGTATGCCAAATCAGCGGATGCTACTCACAGACTTCATACTGTTTCCCCTCTCTCCCCCCCCCCCCCCCCCCCCCCCACTGTCTTTTAGGTTCGGCTCACACCTTCCTATGTTAAATTCTATTCAGCTGCCTTGGTGGTGGATGTAGTTGAAGCGGGAAAAGAAGTGTTTTCCCTGCCCATCACTGCACAGTCTGTAGTTCCCTCCATTGCTCTGGCCACCCTACACATTGACTACGGGCGGTGCTTTGTAAATTACCCTTATACCAAGAACATTGAACTGAAGAACGAGTCCAATCTGCCTGCAATATATGAGACTCTCACACCTGCAGATCTGCAGGGCCTGCTCTATTCTACTACAGCTCCCAAAGGGGTTGTTGAGCCACACTCAACCTTGCGTATTCCACTGCAAGTCAAGGCTCAGGCACAAGGGGAAATAACTTCATCTGTGGCGATCAGTATCCTTGGGAGTATCGATCCTCCCCTGAGGGCAGAAATCTATTGTACTGGGGAGGGCCCTGTCATTAACGTTACGCCATCGGAGTTGGACTGGGGCGTGTGTCCAGTCCTAACCTCTATTGCAAAGAAAGTTGTCTTGGTCAATGAGTCTCTCATTCCTGCAGAAATCGAGTGTGTCCTAGTGAGTACAGATGTGTCTCTAGCCAGTTTCTAATGTGCATGTGTGTGTCTGTATGTGTGTGTGTTTGTGTGTGTGTGTGTGTGTGTGTGTGTGTGTGTGTGTGTGTGTGTGTGTGTGTGTGAATGTATTTTCAACACCAAACTACTTCCTCATCCAGGCACAAGAGAGGACAGTCTTTACTGTTGACCCTTTCTCTGCGGTTATTCCACCTGAACAGAGGTTGGAGCTTACTGTTACAGCTTTTGTGGATGATGCTCTAAAGTGAGTAAAACTGATAAAACCTCTGACCACCCATCAATAAATAACTCTCCTGCATATATTTATATTTCAGGTTCAGTGACAAGCTGACCATTGTTGTGGCCCAGGGAGTGAGTGTGACTGTTAGTCTCTCTGCCGAGGCAAAAGGGACGACTATTGTCAGCTATCCATCCCTGACGGAATGCATAGACCTGGGACCACACTTCAGTAAAGGGCTTTGTCAGAAGCAGTTTACCCTCATCAATAAAGGGAGGAGGCTTCAGGCACTGTCTTGGTCAACAGATGGTTTTTCCCTGTCCAAACTGAAGAGACTGGAGCTCGAAAAGACCTCCAAGGATTTGCTTGATCCAAATGCAAAGGTAGTGGAGCTAGATGATTAAGTAAATAGATATTTAGTATTGGGATTAGAAAACTAATGAAGAGTGTGGAGACATTTTTTGGCAACCAGACTAAAACATTGTGCAAATTATTGGGACAATGCAAACTGTCTGATTCATATCATCTAACTGACACATATGCAGCATCAGCCTCACGGTCACACTGAAGGCATGAAGAAGCCACTGTTTGAAATGATTCCAGATAAGCTAGTTTTGGAGCCCTATCAGTCACAGACGATCACTCTTAAAGGATTCTCACCAATGTTAGTTCCAACTTTATGTAATCAGTTGCAATAATTTATCCTGCATCCTGTTCAATTTTTAGCCCTCAAGTGGTGAATGAGCGTCTTCTGTGCCATGCCCTTATTGGGAAGAATCCTCACAAAGAAAGAATTATGACTGTGGATGTACACGCTCAATTCATCTCACCATTACTTGAGTTCAGCACATGGGATGTGATATTTGTGGTTCATCAGGTAGATGGATTCTTTATGATAATGAAAAACAACATGTGATAATACACATTAAGTAATCATACTTGATGCATTTGTAATCGATCTTTTTTCTAAATGCAGCCCTGTGGCAGCAAACTTACTCAGCACAAGGAAGTGGTTCATGTGAAGAATGTGTCTCCATTACCAGTGACTGCAGTGTTCTCTTGTACCCACCCATTCAGCCTGGCAACAGACAAATCCTCAATACCGCAGATGGTAGGTTTCATAGACCAATGCTGTAATTTATTTATTACTACCTGGTATCACTTAATTTGAATTATGAATTTTTTTAGGAGATGAGGCTCTTGGAGGGCGAAGAGCTTGACATCGCAGTGTGTTATGATGCCACCTACTGCATTGATAAGTACAGCAGAGTTGAAGAGAATCAGTTGACTGTGTCCTACAAGGAACATCCCCACAAAGTACTGTGACATGTGATTATCCCATTGTGGTTTGAGTACATAATGCCCCCATTATAACAGGATAAAATATCCTTGAGGTCTGAGGTGCACTTTCCAAACTTGAGTTTCGAAGCAATGGAGGTACATAGATTTGTATTATATGTATTGCGCATTGAATATGTTGGGGGGGGGGAGGGGCCTCACACACAAATTTACACATGCACATATAAACTCCTTCCACTTGCACAGGTTGACTTTGGATGCATCCTTAATGACACGGAGACCACAAAGCAGCTCACGATGACAAACAGCAGCCCTCTGGAAGTACACTACATATGGTCCTTTCTGAAGCACCCCCCTGCTAGGAGGGTTGACCCTGAGCAGTTGGATGAGGGGGTGGACATGCAGAGTGAAATTGAAACAGACTCACTTGAAGAACAAGAGGAAGAGGAAGAAAGGGTGAGAGAGGAGGAAGGAACTGGTGAGGTGGAAGGAGAGGATGTGGAAGAGACCTTCAAAGTTGAGAGAGAAGATAAGGAACAGGAGGTAGGGGATAGAGAAAAGACTGGGGATGAGGATAAGGCCAAAGTACAGGATATAAATATGGAAGACAGCAGAGCAAAGGGTGATGAGAGTGAAGTGCAGCAAAGCTCAAAAGAGACTACACTTGCCACCATCAGTGCACCTCTGCCCATCAAACGTGTCAGGAGAAAACGTGCCTCAAAGTCAAAAAAGTGCAATGGAGCTCTTGAAAGGGACCCGTTTACCCCTATCAGCATAGAGCAGGTGTTTGACATACTTCCACTTCACGGTGCACTCCAGCCAGGGCAGAGTGAAGAGGTTCAGTTCACCTTTCATGGCCACACAGGTATCGCCACTGAAGTAATGGCAGTGTGCAGGGTAGAGGGTGGGCCTGCATATCGGCTGCGGCTCATGGGAGAGTCATCGGTGGTGCAATACAAGATCAGCAGGACCCACATTGAAGTAGGAAAACAGGTTAGTATTATTTTTTACATGTTTCATTCACTTACACAGGTAATTCGTATCTCTCAGCTGTATGACCAGGTCTTGACAGCAGACATTGTGGTACAAAACAGGGGAAAGGTGGCTATGGATTTTATTGTTTCTGGAGCTGCACATGGCAGCATTTGCACACCGGGTCAGATTGTGGTGTCCCAAACAACCGTGAGTGAAACAGCAAAGCTTCTATTTTTTGTGTCATAGTTTGAGCCCCGTATAGGGCCACATTCCAGCACTGGAACAGCAGACACTAACTATTCAGTATCTGCCAGGAGTCCCAGAAACATTTACTAGATCATTCCAGGTGTGTGGTGCATTCTGTGTAATTTGGAACAGTGTAATCATTTGTGGTGTGCAGATTCAGGTGGCTCACTTTGAACCTGATACCATTGTGCTGACTGGAGAAGGCATCTTTCCTTGTATTACCTTTAATGTCCCTCGAGTTGAGACTAGCATGACAGAAAAAAACACACCTGCAGAAGGAGATGCGACAGACGCTGCTACAGATGAAAGGATGCTTCAAGTTAGCTTTTACTCCGCATGAAAGAGTTTTGATTGCACAATTGATCTATAGTTGGAGCGAGAGACACAGAGAGTGTTTATCAAGGAGTTTGCAGTCAAACATCCAGACAATTTGCACTCAAAGACCAAAAGGATAAGGTTTGACACTTAAGAAATGTAATCCTGTAGAAGGGACAATTTTTGCAAGGGATTTGTGTTATTCTGCAGTGCTATATTAACTCTTCCCATTTGCAGGCCAGTTATACCAGAGTTCCTCTTGGATTTTGGCCACACTGTGTATGGCCTGGTCACTTCAAATGCTGTCACACTAAGAAATATAGGGCACACTGCAGTATCATTCAGCACTCAGCGAAGTGCTCTGCAAAACACCGGGTTCTCTGTTGATCTTGGGGACAAAGTCAAGTCTCTCCCTGGAGCACCTGAGTTTGAATCACTACAGTTCAACGTGAGATTTGATCCTGCATCAGCAAGGTGTGCCGAAGGCCATATAGAAGCTAAGCTACCTGTAGACGTAAGCTAGAAATGCCAAAATCTGAATCCAACTGTTTTGAGCTGTTCACATTCACGCAGCTTGTCAATGGGCCTAGTTACATCATCAAGTTGACTGCACTTGTTGCTCGTCCAAAGATTGAACTCTCTAGCAGCATGATTGACTTTGGGACTGTGCTGTGTGGCCAGTGCAAGGTTGTCACAATCAGGCTGCACAATCCTTACTTTGTGAAGTGAGTTGTCCTGCAATGTTGCCCAACTCAATCCAAAATTGTAGTAGTGAAAAAATTATATTCTATTTTTTGTCAGGTGTGAATGGTCTGCTATAAGCAGTAAACCTCCAAAACAGGTATGCAAACTAAAACTATTGCCAGTGTTTTGAGGCTATAAGGTATTTCACCCAGATTCCAAAGCATGTTCCCCTCCACTTGAGGAAGAAGATGAAAGAAAAGCCAGCACCTAAGTACTTTGAAGTAGAGCCAAGCTCAGGCATTTTATTGCCAGATCAAAAGAAGGAAATTCAAGTTTGGTTCATGCCCAGTGAAACGGTGGGAGTAATGCAGTCAAGTGCTTAATTTTGAAAAAAAATTTTATTACTTTTATCACTAGCACCACTATGTAGATACAATTCCATTTGCAATTAAGCACAACACGGAGAACCAGCTCTTGCTCCATGTTGAAGGACTGGGGAATGAACCAAAAATCTCATTTGATCGTACTCTAGCTGAGTTTCCACCAGTCCTGCCATTCTCCCCGGGCTCAGAAGTACAGGTGACAATTACAAATCCTACTGCTTACCCCGTGGAACTCTACTCACTCGAGTTTGATAAGCAACACATTGAAGAAGAAACTGTTAGTCTTGTTTACTCGCGCTTATCAGCATGGATAACTATATAGCTTGTGTCGCATTGCTTTCCAGATCCTAATTTGGTTGAAGGAGCGTTACAAGTTGAAGAAGCTGTTCCTGCCGCCAGTCATCCCTGGAGGGAAGCTCCCCCAGGAGATACTGGAAGCTTACAGCAAAGAGCGTGGCGTGGCTAAGACAGCTGCTGCTCCTGCTGCTGCTGTAGAACTCGATGCGGACGACACAGGCCCAGCCAGAGAAAGCGCAATCTCTGTGGAGCAATCAGAATCGCAGTTGAGACTTCCCTCTGCTCTTAGTCCATCCAGCACGAACGTCGAACAGAAGGTCGGCGCATATGAGACCAAAACCAGGCTTCCGAGTTGCACCGCAATTACCCCTGTTTCGGGTGTCGAACTCTCCGTCATCAATTCTCTAACGGTTCTCAGCCAAGCCACTCTCGGAACACAGCACAGCGACACGGAATTGGACACCAACAATCCCGTTACGGCGGCAATCGCCCGCCATCTCGGCCTGGACACCTCTCCCGACGCGATCTTGGCGGGCAACCGGCGGGGAATAGCCGTGATCGTGAGCGGACCCCCGCAGAGTGGCAAGACGACCCAAGCTAAAGCTATCGCTGAGCTGTATGGGGCAGCAGTGCTGGGGGTGGACGACGTTCTCATTGACGCCATATCTTCCGCTTCGACTCCCGCCGGCTGCAAGGCGCGGGAACATTGCATGCAAACGATAGAAATCACCGTCGAGGAAGAAGCATCCCCGCTAGTTTTGCAGAAAAAACAACAGAAAGACGCTGCGAAGGAGAAGGAAGCCGAGTCGCTCTGCACGGTGGTCGAAGGTCCCCAGACCTTCCCTGTCGGCAACCACGAAGGCACGCTGTTCGCCGCCCCCACCGGGACGCTCCCGTTCAAGACTCTACCGGAGGACGTGGTAGTTGATATCCTGGCCGACAGGATGCAGCAGAAGGATTGCAGCCGAGGGGTCATCGTGGACGGGATCGAGTCTCGCTTTACGACGGGACCGCTCATGACGTCAGCCTTGGTTTTGAAGGCGTTCAACAATCGCAAACACATTTATGTTGTGGAACTCGCTATGGAACTTCCCGCATTGGTGGCCCGGCAGATTGAGCTCGAGGTAGAGAGGGAGAGGAAAGCGAAGGCTGAGATGGATGCGAGAAGGGAAGCGGAGGAGCTCGAAGAACAGCGGATTGCGGCGCTGCTGGATTTGCCTGAGGACGAGTACGAGAGTCTCGATGAAGAACAGAGGAAAGAAATCGATGCGAGGAGGTTAGCTCTGTACAAGGAGAAGAGGCGAAAGAGGCAAGCAGAAGAGGAAGAGCGTCAGAGACTGCAGCGGGAGAAGGAAGAAGAGGAAAGGCGGCTGGAAGACGAAAAGCAGAAGCGCAGAGGGAAAGGAGGACCTAAGGAACCAAAGGAGACAGGGAAGCGATACAGTGTCGTGGCAAAAGCAGGCGGACCGTTTCAGAAGGGATCGCCGACGGGTAACAAGGACAGGACGACTCCCAACCTGTCGGACCAATTACTCGGCGGCAATGTTCCCACCGCCTCGGGGTCCAGCCTGATGTTAGGCATGGATACGCCCACGCTAGCCTCCAAGCGCAGAAGCAAGAAGGACCCTGCGGCCATCCTGCAGGAGCAGACCGTCGCCACACCTGGTTCGAGCTTGAGTAGAAGGTATACCCTATTTGAGGGCGGAGTGGCTGCAATCCACCAGCTGTTGGAGGACTGGGATCGCAACACAGGGGAAGTGAGGACCAAGCCTCAACCCGAGCCGGAGGAAGCCAAGACCACCCCTTCGAAGAAGTCCAAAGTGAAGCCGAAGCCCGCGTCGAGGTCAGAATCGCTCGAGCGGGTTAACGCGACGAGCGGTCAACCTGCGGAGCCGCCCATCCAAGAAGATCGAGTGGGCGTCGGCGTGCCTCTGATTACCGTAGATGGTAACCAGAGCATGAAGGATGTCACAAACCGTATATTGGCCGCTAATCTTCCCACTCCAGTAGAGGTATATCTGATATGAGCATTACATGGTCGTTTTTACTACGGTGTACTTATAGATACTGAACGATATGGGTCTGGGACCTAGTGGAAGTCCCATTCCAGCTCCTGCTGTGTTCCAGATGTATCCGTATTCTCTTAAGAGAGAGACCATCGATCCCTCACACTTGGAGCAGTTTGTATTCATTGCTGCTTCTCCTGATGACCCGTAAGTCAGTACAAAATCAACCATAGTCTTTGATATATCTGAACGCTACGCATGCAAATGCATTTAAAATCTTGAATTTAAGGCCCTTGTTTATTCCTGTTTCGTACCAGTTATATGTGTGTAGTGCCTGAGTTTTCCAGTTACAAAGCAAGGGAATTACTAATATATTAGTCCCACCCCAATTGGTGGATTCCTATATCGATATCATAAGTGCTAGTCATACACAATATTTCTCCTTAGAAGTTACTTAACTTTGTTACTGGTGCTTCGCCATTTCAACCACTTTCCACTTTGCACCTGCTGTATCATAAATACAGATTAGAACCGGATCACATGATGATGTAGATTTTATATACAGTCTTTTTTCTCTTGTATTGACCCAGTCAATAGTTGGTCTATTTTTTTTTGCTAAGAAATTACATAGGCGCTAGTTCCACTATTTTATTGGCAAAACAGTACTTGTGTTACATAGGTAAGAGTATTAAGCGGTTATCTTCATACAGCTAGTGACTACTGGTCTTTGACTGAGTTATTTCCATGGCCAGAGAAGTGTGTTGTTTGATCTATGTTGGCCCTGCCATGCATACTGACTGAGCTGCAGCTTTCTTCTTAACGTCTGCATGGTCTTATAAAGTTTTCTATCAGAACATACATTTTTCGTCTGTAATCACATGAAGTCTTGTGTGCATTAGTATGAATTTCAAGACAACAAGAATCTTATAGAAATGAAGCGAACATGGATTTGGAAAAAGCATGTGATTAAACAATTAAGGCTTTTTTTAATTTTATATATGACAAGGTCCAGAATTGTAAGGAACATTTAATAATTAACTGCACTATCTGAGCCTTCAGTGAACTATACCACAAACACATTCTCATATTGCAACTCGTGTGATTGCTGGTTAATGGTTAAGGGGTCATATCAAACTGCATGCAGTCTACTCTTGTAACTATTGAACTTCCAGTGCATGCTATTAGGCATTACCATATACGGTGCTGCAGATGTACATGTACGTGGTCAAGATCGCAAAACATCCTTCAAAAGGAAAGCAGTCAAACGTGCCAAATTATTGTGCCCTAATGCCTCCAAGTACGAATCGATATCGTATTCGTACCTTTGTACGGAGGCGCTGTAGATGTAGCCGCTTTCACATGTTCCATTGAACCACCAATATATGCCGCAGAACACCACGCCACTAGCATAAATCAACCACTGTGTTGGCTATATGCATGGAGCATTCGTCAGGACATGGACTGGCCATGTTTGCGATATCGCATTACATGAGAATTGATCACTCTCGAAGGTATTTATTTTTTATTCTCAGTTGAGATTATAATACATACATGTGCATGCAGATGGTATATGCATAGCACTGACAATAAATGCTGTACTTCTATAACGAAGTTAGCCAGTATCACGCACATTTTAGCAACCTCTGCACAGCTTGGAGCTGATGATGAACTGCGCGCAATCCGCTGGTAGCCAGGCGGCAAACGCCTCACGTGCGCTGATCTCGGCCGCCGTGCAGTTCACTTCGTCCTTGAACGGTGTGATGATAGAGACGTCGTATCCTCCTGGAAGGCTGTCCAGCCCCGTGCAATTTGTATTGTTCAGAGACTCGTCCGATAGAATAGCGATGACCTGGCACGTGTAGTACACGGGCGCGCCTGATAATGAAGCTACGGACGCGTTGTTGAAAGTGTCCATGCGAGGAATCGCGCTACCGATTGCAAGCGAGACCGAGCTGTCTAGCGCCACCACCACGGCCGCCAAGAAACATAGATTACAGTTTGAGGACATGACGATGTTGCTTTTCCGGCACAAAACACGATGCGAGCCGAGTGGTAAAACGCTCATTTTATAGATGGTAACCGTGCGATTATATTGCATTAAGAGTGTGCGAGGATCAATAGGAAGCCAATCTAACCATATGAGCCACCATAATGGCCATTTAGAACTGTGCACCATCACAGCATTGGGTATAGGTTGATCACATGTGTTTATTTAATCTCAATGCGCTTTGCACCATACTTTGGACCTTCAATAGTACTTAATGTAATTTGTACAGTACATGTTACAATGGGAATCACTTGGGAGATGGGCTACAATAGCAAACCCAGATTCTGCCAAAAGCAAAGGCAGTATAGTGTCAGTGTGCCAATGGTGACCCTCAACATATATGCTCATAGGAATTGCAAGCTCGAAGAGCCAGTGAAGCCTAGCACTGAAATTCCAGAAGACCCAGTGCCAGACATTCCTCCTCCCCACTCTCGCATGTCGAAAAAGGGGCCCACCACTGCCAAATCTGTGGAACCTTCAAATGACAGACGATCACCTCAGAAACCGACGGCCAAAAGGAAAGCAAGCCTTAAGCCTAATTCTCCCGTAGCACAGACAGTGCCACATGAAGACCAACAGCCAAGGTTAGTTGTTTTATGTTTACATGACACTCACCCTATCTATGATCCACTCCATCTATGATCCTCAAGCATCTCTGAAGAGCCAGCCAAGCCACATGGACCTGCAAAGTCTGTGTCTCAAGTTTTGTTGTTGTTATATTCATTGCCATATTTGTCCCTTATCTCTGCAGGTTGGTACGGTTTCGGTGGACCATACCGCCTCAGGGGCAGGCTGTGTTCAGGCTGCTGTTTAGCTCCTTGGAGGAAGGGCAGTTTGACAAGACGCTCAATTTTGAGGTGGTTGGCACCAGGCAACGTTACCAGCTGTTCTGCCGTGGGGTGTGCGTCGTGCCCAGCATCTGCCGAGAGCCAAGGTGGGCAGAGGGAAGAAAGTTTTCTCTGGGGTTCTAAAGTAGGGAGGGTCCTCCATGGTCCTGTGGTGAGGCTTCTTCATTGTCTAAGGTGTGAAGGGTCTTCAAACCCATGGTTCTAAGGTATGGGAAGCTTCTCCATGATTCTAAGGTGTGGAAAGCTTCTCCATGGTTCTAAGGTGTCTAAAGATGATGTCATCCTTCTCACATTCATCCTGCTCATATGTCTCTCTCATCATGTTTTTTCCCTTTCTTCCTTCCTTCCTTCATTCTCCCCAACATCAGGATAGTATTTCCTAACCGCAAAAAGACCATTGAAAATAATGAAATAGTCCATAAGAAGTATGTTTTCAGTGAAGAGACGTACTTCTTTGGACCTCTGCATTGTGGGAAGACAAGAGAAAGGTGAGTGGATGGTTTTCTATAACCTAGGGGCTGGGCTGATCCAACATCTCGTCACATTGTAAACATCTGGTAGGTACCGTGAAGGTCGCTATCCCGAGAATATGGAGACACTCACCATTAGCAACACAAGTGTGATGGAAGCTGACGTTCTTTTCAGTTTCAAGGACGACTTCAGTGCAGCCACCTTCCTTGTTGAACCAGCACAGATGGTTCTGAAACCTGGAGAAAGCAAGGTTTAAAAATAGAAATCAAAATTAATAATGATATGCACAAAACTTTAAACTTTGTATAGAGTTTGGCCATATGGGCATACCCCAAGACACTGGGCACTATCAAAGATGCACTAGTTTGCTGTGTTAAGAACAATCCAGACCCTGTGGTTTTCAATATCAGCTGTGATGGAGTTGAACCAGAGCTGAAAATTGATAAGAAAGTGCTCGAGTTCAAGAAAGTATTGCTGCACAGGTAGATCATTTTAGCATTGTATGTTTGGATTGAGGCCTTTGGTGCAACGGTTTGGTATGTACGGTGTGCTTGGGATGGAACCATTGTATGGAAAGGTCACAGTTCCAAGGCAACTCTGTCTTTACTTATCCTAAACAGGAAGCAGACTAATGTCCTTCACCTGCACAATAACACTCTCTTACCTGTGGCGTGGAAGCTTAGCGGAACAGAAATGTTGGGCGAAGAATTCTCCTTTGGTCAGGAGCGAGGTGTGGTCCAGCCTCGCTCTGCCTTTGCTCTTAATGTGCACTTCAGGGCAGCAAAGCCAGTCTCATACACAAAGCGGACTTTCAAGATTGAGGTACCTTTGGTTCCATAAAGAGAGTGGTGCTGAAAAGTGGCCCCCATCTTTGGCAGATATCGGATGTGGAGCAGATAATGGGGCTGATGCATGTGGAGGCAGTTCAGATACAAGCTGAGGCATACGATGTGGCTTTGGATGTCAGCTTCCCTCGAGGTGAGTTAGACTGTGCTGGATGTGTGACAAACGGTGTCAGAAGCCATGGGGCTCCCGTGCAGGCACAGACGGAGGGCTGGACTTCCAGTGTGTGAAGGTGTTTGATGAATCTAAGCTCACTCTACACTTGAAAAACAAAGGGAAATATGATATTGCGTATAAGTAAGCCTTTCATGATCAAATAGTGAATAGGTATTGACAAATAACCACTGTGGTATAAATACAATTCAAATGAAAATGATGCTGTAATTTGTTAATAAATGATGGCATGGTGGACAATTTATTTGCATCTGTTGTATTGGCTCATGATTTTATTACCATTGGGTTACTTCTTTGGGTCACAATATGTATTTGATTGTGTTAATTTTTAAGCCAACTATTCAGTTATATTTCTGTATGAACAGTTTCCTGAGCCAGTCTGTTCCAAATGTTCCTGACTGCTCAAAGATGTTCAGCATTATGCCAAACCATTCTACCCTGTACCCTGGAGAGAAGGCTCAGGCAGTCGTCATTGCCTTTCGACCTCATGCTGAAGTGGCATTGGTAGATCAGGCTATTCTCAAGTGCCAAGTGATCGATGTCCATGTTGGAGAGCAGGGCGAGGTTATTGCTAATATTCCAATTAAAGTTACTGCCAGGGCTGTGTTCTCAAAGTACGTTCCCTGAATGTGTGTATGTAAGTGTGTGTCACTGTGTGTGTGTATGTGTGTGGTGTGTGTGGTGTGTGTGGTGTGTGTGCGCATGTTTGTGTGTGTGGTTGAATGCACATGTGTATGTATGCATGCATGAATGTTTGTTACGAGGTTATGGCTAGAGATGGTTTTAATGTTATTGTGATATGTGTAAATGTAGGATGTACTGTGCAGATCCGTATTTACACTCATATACATAGTATACATCCATCACCGGTGTGCATTGAGCTTTCTTCATTTGAACTAACAAGGTTCAGCATATGTCCCATCAACGACCTCAACTTTGGGTACATGATGTTTGGGACGCGCAAGACTTGTACCTTCACACTAGAGAATAAGGGAGAATTTGAGTTCAAGTATGCCTTCATTAAGCTGCTCTCTGAGGCAGCAGAAGCAGAGAGTGTAAGTCCCACTGTTGACCTGCAGGAACATATTTCAGAACCCTGGGTATGTTACAGGGCCACTATTGCTGCTGTGGCTGCGGCCAAAAGGGCAAAGTCCAGAGATGGTGTGGCCTCTGCCCAGTCATCACAGGTGTTCAAGGGCAAGGGAAAAGGAGGAAATGGTCCAGGGGGGGTGGTCTGGGGCTGCAATGAGGTGGGCTTTGTAATGCAAGTCTGATATGTATTTTTTTATCTTTTCCTACTTCTTCGGCCATCTTATCCTCACCTACACTTTCTTTCACCAAATCCCTCTCTTCCTCCCTTCCTTCCTCTCTCCTCCCCTCCCTTCCTCTCTTCCTCCCTCCCCTCCCTTCTCTCTTCCTCCCCTCCCATCCTCTCTTCCTCCCCTCCCATCCTCTCTTCCTCCCCTCCCTTCCTCTCTTCCTCCTCTTCCTCCTCTCCCTTCCTCTCCTCCCTCTCCCCTCCCTTCACCCTCCTTCATCCTCTTTTCATACTCTTCCCTTCTTCCTACTCCTAGAACTGAAGTCATTGGGGGGAGCCAACGTTTAGTTCTAAGCTTGTTCACTGTTAACAGTGCTATAGGCGTGATTTCACCTGGGCAATCTGTGGTCATTAGTGTGGAGTGTGTGGCCGACAAAGCAGGCAAACATGAGGAGGTAGGATGGGAGGGCACCCTTATCAGAGGCCTTCACTCTGTTCATCTTTGCTGTACCACAGGATCTGTGTGTGGAGATCAGTGATCGACACAAAAATGACCCTCAGATCACATACAAAATACGTGGGGAGGTCCTGATTCCAGCCATCAATTGCAGTGACATTGCGTCAGTATTTGAAGAGCACAGGATATGCAAGCAACTAGGAGTCCTAGGACAGCACACATTTCATGAGGTTAGGAGAGGGAGTGGGGAGGGTTGGGGGGAGGAAAAGGAGTTTTTGAATTTTTTGATCCTCCTTATTCAGGATGGCTGCATAGGTGTCTATGGAGAGGAGGATGAGACCTTCCTGTACAAGAGTGTCATTGTTGGTCAGTCGGCAAAGGCTCGCTTTAAAATCAGTAACCCAAATAAGGTACATCAGTGCAGTCTTTTGCAATAGCGGGTATTTTAATCACTACCACATCCTCCATTTGTAGATACCTTGTGACGTGAATATACTGGTGAAGTCTTCCTCAGTGCAGAAGGTCAAGGGAGCAGCTGACATATTCGAAGTAGAGCCCAGCAAAGTGAACATCCCAAGCCACTCCCATGTGTATGCTGTGGTTACCTTCAGACCAACAGCCATGCAGGTATAGCTCCTATAGCAGTGTTATCCCGTATATGCATGTAGCATTTATACAGCAGCTATAGCAGTGCTATTCCATATAGTGTAGCAGCCATGCAGGTATACAAGCAGTGCTATCCCGTATAGTGTAGCAGCCATGCAGGTATACAAGCAGTGCTATCCCGTATAGTGTAGCAGCCATGCAGGTATACAAGCAGTGCTATCCCATATAGTGTTGCTATACAGTAGTGTAGCACTACTGTAAGTAATTTTTAACCACTAACCCAAATAACTTTCCCTTGCACATGACCCCAGTTGTACTCTGCAACGTTTGAAGCTGTTGCCGAAGGATCTCAAACATTGAAGGCCAAAGGACTGACCTTTGAGTTGCAGGGCGAGGGGAACCTCCCCCAGGTCTCCATAGAGAAGCCCGTGTTGCGCAACGCTCAGGGACACCCCCTCCTCCTCTTCAAGCGTCTCATGGTGGGCAATGCTCAGGGTCTTCCCTTGGTGGTGAGGAATGTTGGGACCATCCCTGCCACACTGGTGATGACACTGGGCAGCGGACATGAGTCCTTCTCCATAGCCCGGCCAAAGGTTGGAGAGGAGGAGGAGGAGGAGGAGGAGGAGGAGGAGGGGGAGGCTGAAGGGGGGGTGGAGGAGGATGAGGTGGCAGGAACATGCCAGACTGGGCCCAGGATGCAAAAGGCCCCACCCCCTCCCACGGCTATTAAGCTGGGAGTAGATGAGGTGAAAGAGCTGAAGGTGCTATTCCAGCCTGCACAGCCAAACAAGTGCAGTGGTGAGCTTCAATTGAAGATACAGGACAACCAGTTTGAGAACCTGCGCATAGTGCTGGTGGGAGAAGGGTACAAGGATGACGTTGCCATTGACAACATCCAGAGCATAATGGAGGAAGTGGGGGAGTCAGCGACATCCATGCAAGGTATATGTCCCCTCTTCCCCAGTACTATCACATCTCCCATTGATCTTTCTTCTTTTTACTCCACACTAGTTCACATCAACCACCTGCAGTTTGGCGGGTGTCCAGTTGGGGAAAGCAAGCAGCTGTCGTTTGTCTTGTCGAACCACTCTACAAGCCAGGCTATTCGCTTCCAGTTTCCCTCGCTCCCTGGACTCTCGTTTTCCCCATGCGTGGGCCATCTCCACCCCAACAGTTCGAAAGACATTGTGGTCACTTTCAGACCTGCCAAGCCTCAAACCATGACTGCTCAGAGGCTGTGTGCAAAGATCACCAAGATCAAGTTCTCCCACGAGATTAGCCAGGTACATGCGTGTGCATGTGTGTGTATGTGTGAATGTGGTATGTATGTGTATATGTGTGTTGTATATGTGTATATGTGTGAGTGTATGTGTGTGTGAGTGTATGTGTAATGTGGTATGTGTGTGTATGTGTGTATATGTGTGTATGTGTGAGTGTATGTGTGGGTGAGTGTATGTATGTATGATTTATCAATTTTTGGGCACCCCACACCTCTTGCTCATGCAGCAGTGATGTCACTAATACATGTAAGTGACCCACCCCTCTATACAGGTGCCCGATTGGGACGACAGGATGAAGTCAGTTCGATGGGTGACTGCTCCCCTCCAGGGTCACCAAGGGGTGCATGATGCTTCACCCACGTCTCCTGGGAGACCTCCACCAACCCCGGCAAAGCAGAAGGTGATAGAGACAGAGCCCGAGACCCCTCACGCTGTGGTCGATGGCAGCCACAGGGACCTGGAACTGACTGCATCAGGTGTGGCCGGATATACTAAGTACGAATGTTCTACGTCTGAAGTGAAGTTCAGGGACACCCTAATGTTTCAAACTAGAGCATTTAGGTAAGGAGAGAGGCTCCTCTGAGCTGATGTGCCTCTAGTTGTTATGCTGTCTGGGGTCATTTACTTGTTGACAGCTTCCCTTTGAAGAATGTGGGGCCGATACCACTGGCATACAAGTGGACGGCACTGGATCAGAATGAAAATGGGACGAGAGATGCAATGGAGCCCAAGTCTGATGCAGGCTCAAGCTGCAGTGTAGGGAAAGAGGTCTCGCCATTCTCAGTGACTCCCGCCAGTGGTGTAATTCTGGTTGGACAAGAAACCAACTTTACAGTTCGGTTCTCCCCACTGGACCTAGTTGACATGCAGTGCATGTTTAGGTGCAAGTAAGTCCCACCCACATCCCTTCCTCCTCCTCCCTAGAGAGCTGTTGATCCGAGTGTTTCTCCTTTTTGCCAGTGTCCCTCACTTGGATCAATCTTGTCGACCGTTGGACCTAAAAGTACAGGGGCTTTCCCTGATGCCGTACTGCCACTTTGAGCTGGAAGAGAACAACTATCTCACCATGAGACAAGCGGAGACCAGAGGTGGACTGGAGACAAGGACGGGACCGGCCATCGATTCAGCAACAAGGGTGATTGAGTTTCATTCTCGCGGCATAGGCGTGAAAAACCACAAGTGAGTCCACTGGTCCTTACGAGCCTATGAGCAGGATCGTCCTCACCATTAATGCTTCTGTACCCCTCAGGGAATTCAGCATAATCAACCCCACAGCGTCTGGTTATGAGTTCAACTGGACCCCTGAGAATTCCTCCATTGCACTGTTCAAATGCCTCACCCCCCGGGGCTACATCGCTGGGGGAAAGAAGCATGACGTTGCTTTTGATTTTACTCCAACCACCCTGGACTTGGTGGAGTCGTTCTGGACATTCTCTATTCCCTCCCTCTCCATCTCTCTGCCCTTTCTCCTGGTCGGTCAGTCCGTTGAACCCGCTGTCAACATGGATAGAGCCTACGTCAACTTCAGATCCATGTTTGTTGGTAAGTGAACGAATGGGCGCACAAAATCAAGCGTCACGCTAATGCGCATCTAACAGGGACGCAATCTCAAGAGACGGTCTACCTTCTCAACGATGAATCGATTCCATACCACTTTGCCTTTACGGAGCAGTCGTGTCAGTTTGATGGCCACTCGGCTCAGGTCCTGGTGGAACCAATGGCAGGCATCATTCAGCCCAAAACAAAGTACCATACACTCTTTTTGACACACAGCATCCAGATATCTTTACGTCTTTTTCTTTTTTTTTTTTTAGGCTTCCTATACAAATTCGCTTCACAGCAGCTCAGGAGCGCGAGTACAGCTTTAATCTGCTGTGCCAAGTCAAGCGCAAGTTAAAACCCCTTGTCCTTAATGTCAAGGCACAAGGATATGCCATCAACACCGCCATCACCTGCAAGGGACCAGATGGGAAGGAAGTGGACCTTCGCTTGGACAAGGCAGCCAAGAGAGTGATTGACTTCAAACAGGTTCACGTGAATGAGAAATCGCTGTGGGAGCTATGTGTGTACAACCATGGCCTGTACAGCTTTGAGTACAAGTGGACTCTTTCGGAAAAGTGCTTGCAGCCGGGAGGTGATGGAGGCCAGGTGATCATGGTACAGCCTGAGGAGGGCGTGGTCCCAGCCCACGACAAGGCCAGGTGCTCCCTGGTGTTCTCTCCTGCCGGAAAGATGTCCCTCAAGGGCTCCGACCTTACTCTCAGCGTGAGTAGATTGTTCTTAGGGGTCCATTTTTTTACGTGCCCTCTGTGTTGTGTCTTCAGATCACCAATGGACCCAGCATTGCTCGGCCAGATATAGTGATTGCCTTGCGAGGGCAGGGGGTGGAGCCTCTTGTTGAGTTCTCCTTCATGGAGTACAATTTTGGGTACAGCTTCCTGTACCGTCTCGACACGCCACTGAACAATGCCGTTCTGACCATCACCAATAAAGACACAAAGGATGTCAGGTTGGTTTATGTGTTGAGTTGCTTGTGGGGTGTAAAGTGTGAGGGTGGGAAGGGGGACTAGTGTGGGCACAACATTTAGGCCTGACATCCTGTTTTCTGGTGCACATAGCATCAACTGCCTGTATGCCAACAAGCAAGCAGTTGACGTGGACTTTGAACCCAAGCTGTTGACCCCTGGAGAGTCGTGCGAAGCATTGGTGGTGTTCAAGCCACGAGATGCCATCAAGTACTGCGAGGAAGTCCCCTTTGAGATTAATGGACTGTTGAGGAAGACTGTTGTGATTCGTGGAGAAGGGACTCAAACAAAGGTTAGCATTGGTACCGGTTAGTGATGGATCAGAGCTGTTCATTCACTGGGGCAAGGTCAGACCTCTTTCCCTCCTTCCCAAAAGGTCAAATCCTTAGCACATGTAAATTTCCATCAGTCAACCAAGTGCTGCTCACTTGGAAAGTAATGCCAATATGTGGGTTGGTGTAGAAGTGGCTCTTATTTGGGAACAGCGGCGCTGTTACTTGTGACTTTGAAGTGGATTACCCACTAGCTTATTTGTTTCTACAGATTGAGTTGGTCAATCCTGCACAAAGAACAGTCAACTTTGGTGCACTCAGGGTGAACCAGACAGCCACCAAGAAGGTCAAGCTGGTGAACCGCAGCCCCATTCCAGTGGTCTTCTCTGTGTCCATTGTGCCCAGCTCCAGTGTGCCTGCCCTCCAGGCTGATGGTGTGTTCTCCGTCAGCCCATCAGGGGAACTCACCCTCCCTCCCACTGCCATCAAGGAGATTGAGGTCACTTTCTCCCCCAAGTCTCGTGTCACCCAGTTCTCTGAAGAGGTTCGATAATCATCGCTCAAAGTGTGGTAGTGATGACTGTCTCTGTGGGCTCTCTTCATCCAGGTGACCCTAGAGTGTCAAGGTTTCCCACAGCCCCTGTTCATTGTGACTGGGTCCTGCCAAGGCTTGGAGATAACGCTGGACAGCGATCATGTTCCCTTTGGAGCCGTTGTCCTGAAGAGCCAGAGTGAGAGACGAGTCCTCATGCACAACAGTGGGGACATCGGGGCAAGGTAACAAACGATTGGTCGCTGAATTTCTTTGGTCAGGTGTCCTGAGTTGCATTGATTGTATGGTCAACTCTTGGCACTGCCATTGCCATTACTGTTGCAATGATCTTTTTGAGCAGCCCTTTAGTTTACCTCCTTACCTACCTCTATGTTCAATCTGCCTCACTTTATTTGCTGTGCTCTGTGTTGTATTGGTTCTGCTAGGTTTTACTGGGATGCGGAGAAATTTGTCCCTGATTTCTCTATCACACCTGTGGAGGGTTATATATCCCCAGGAATGGAGGTGAGTCAAAATCTTTGGGACACTGTTTAAGACGCTCACAATTGTTCCTCTTTCTTTTCTTAACACAAAAGGTTACATTTGACATTGTCTTTCATCCGATGTCAATCAATCCAGACATTCGCTATGAAAGGCTGGCCTGTCACATTGAAGATGCTGATCCTCTTCTGCTTACCCTCAGTGGAATGTGCATTGAACAAGTTCCACTTAAGGATGTAAGCAGGCCCTATTGCATTTGAATAAACAGAAGTCTACAGTGCTCACCATGGTTGCCTATACTATTCTTATTAGAGCTCCTGTAGACAATTTCAGTGTATGCACTGGTTTAGTATAGCAAGTAAAGCAATTATGGTGAAGTATTCCAGTTAAGCACAAGTTAATTTCCCATTATTTAAGAGCTTATCGTGTTGGTTCATACCCTACACAATGTGGCTCTGATGCAGTTTTCATTTTTGGATTTCTTTGCTACGAAGCATTCTCTCCATACCCCACTCTGTACTTCCTCCTCCTCCTCCTCCTCCTCCTCCTCCTCCTCCTCCTCCTCCTCTTCCTCCTCCTCCCCCCCTCCTCCTCCTCCTCCTGCCTCAGGTGATCCACTTCTTCACCAGTGTGCGTGGCAAAGAGATGAGGCAGCTGACCATCTCAAACAAGACCAATTCCACTTGGCTCCTTAAGCCCATCATCGACGGAGAGTACTGGTCTGGGCCCGAGTCGATCAGCATCCCTCCCAACCAGAACCACCACTATGAACTGACCTACCAACCTCTTGTCATGACACCAGAGCCCACTAAGCATCAGGTATGCACTAGGTTATGGTTTGTAGCCATTTTGCAGCATATCTGGTACATTGCTATAAAGATGTTTGTCTGCAAAGCCGCCAATGTTGTTCTTCCTCCACAGGGCTCCATCTTTTTCCCATTGCCTGATGGTAGTGGCCTGTTGTATAACCTGCTTGGGACAGCCGAGCCCCCAAAGCAGGCTGGGAGTGTGCAGCAGGAGATCCCGTGCAAAACACATCACACAGAGCTGCTGGCTGTCAAGAACTGGCTCAAGAGGCCACAGAGGTGCATGCCCCTCCCCCCCCCCAATTTTTGGTTTTCCCCCAGATGGTGCAGAGTTGGAAAATTGATTTATTTATCTTTGTGCCCATGAAGATTCAAGGTGATTCGAGAGGTAACAAAGCCCGAGAAATTGGATCGCTCCGTATTGCTGGATGGGATGGACTACATTGATGTACCAGCCCTGAGCAAGCGGGAGTACAAGCTCAAGTTCTATTCTTTCAAAGAATGCTCTATTTCAGCCAAGGTTATACATCAACTGCATCACTATAATTAATACTGATCTCTTTATTCCCTTTCCCTCCCTCCCTCCCTCTCCGTAGATTACATTTCGTAATGAGCAGACAGGAGAGTACCTTTTCTACATTGTTCAGATCAAGTTTGTTCCATCTGGTGTCATTGGCACCATAGAGCTGAAGACGCAAGTCAGGAAGAGTGTGTCCCACATGCTGACCATCGATAACCCTCTGCCCAGCCCCGTCACTGTCACCACGGCGATCAACGTGCCTGATATCAGTCTGCCCGCCACCTTCATCCTAGGTGCCCAAAGCATGGTATGAAATCACTCATGTGATGATTGTGTCTTTATATTTCCAACCCCTTTTAAAATGGAAGGGCAATTGCATGTTTGAGTTCCTTCCTCTGAGGGTTGGTGACTCCACTGGCAAGCTCACACTGAGCAGCTCGGAGTTGGGTGTGTACCAGTATGAGCTCCACTTGGTGGCCACGCCCCCTGCACTCGAACGCGCTGTGCACTTCACCACCAACCTTGGAGGTAGTCATCAACAGCAGTGCCGGTTTATCAGCTACGCCAAAGGAAGGACAGAATATGCATGTAAAGTAAGAAACTGAGCATGCATGTTTGTTTTTTGTTGTTTTTTAAAAACACTTTCTGGTTCTTACACAGATTGATAGCAATGATTTTCATGTGGAGAAATCCATTAATGTTGCCTCTGCTGGCTCCAGTGGTACAGAAGCTAGTATTGAGGTGACCTTTGAACCCTCCCATCTTGGAGATACCCAGGCCATCCTCACCATATCCTCCCCCACTGGAGGTGACTACACCATTCCACTCCATGGACATTGTCTGGTGCCCAAACCTCAAGGCCCTTTTGTGATCAAGGCTGGAGCCACTGCCAACATCTCTTTTAAAAATGTCTTTGGTCAGATCACGCAGTTTAACTTTTCAGTAGACAACTCTGCATTCATGCTAAAGGCCAACAGTGAGAGCATTAAGCCCCGGAAGACATACAACATTGCCATCACCTATGACACCAAGCAGGCTGATCCCAGTACTGCCAAGGTGGGTAAGCTTGTGGTCACCAGTCAAGGCTCAGCAAGATCCAGTGGTGGTATTTCATGGACTTATTATCTAAAAGGTGTTCCCCATTCTTGAACACATCAATCCCTTCTCTGTTTATTTTTGGATAGTGTTATGAGATGTATAAACATGTACACATATGCATTTAACCAAGAACTTCATTCAAAATGAAAAAATAAAAATTGATGCATGAATGTAAGAATGCACCACTGAGTTGTGGAGCAAAGAAACAAATGTGTGCTTTTAGGGACCAGTGTAGTCCAGCTGTTTTGCATGAAGTTTGATTGTTGGCATAAAAATATCCAAGGTCTAGCTGCATATAGCAAGACACTTTCAATATTGAGGAGGGCCAAAGAAGAGCACAAATGGTGCAGCTGCTATGAAAGTGTGGTGTCAGAGCTCAGAAAGTAATGGTTCAATTCCAGGTGAAGGGGTAATTGCAAAATAATATCACACAAATAATAATAAATCGAAAACCTTTATCACGCAATAAATAAAGTAGGATGATATGTACAGATAAATAGTTATGCATAGCAATGCAAGGTTCTGCATTCACTTTCACCATAATACATTACCAGTACAACTGGTATAGTTCTTAACAGCAGCAAGAGTACGTGCCATGTAAAAGTGCATTATGTTTTGTTTGGACACCGAGAAAACATTCTGTAATAGTAGCGCAAGTCATTCAATGCATGCATATATTCAGGTAAATGATGCAGTGCACAAGACAGAGACTGTGTATGTAAAGATTGTACCCATAATATAACGCAGGAAGCACGAGAATATAGCCAATATGGCATGTTGAGAGTAAGGCTATTTAAATAAACCAATTCAACTGTTACAGAGAAGTAGAATCCAATAACCATTATTGTCCCAGACACCTTTCTCCAACCTCCCCTCTTTCCTCCCTCTATAACTGTGCCTCCCCTCTCCCCTCCCTCCATAACTGTGCCTCCCCTCTTCCCTCCCTCCACAACTGTACCTCCCCTCTTCCCTCCCTTGCTGAGATAAGTGCCCTTGCTGAGGAGATATGTGCCCTTGCTGCGGAGATATGTGCCCTTGCTGCGGAGGAGTGAACATTGGAACCTCTTCTGAGTTACTTTCTGTACATTAAAAAAATGAAACTCGATGAGGTGCAGTTACTCCATGCGTGCTATTGTCCCACCACCAGTGTGTGTCTCTTAGTCAAGTCTGGTTTGCAGTCACTATGGCCTACCATACCAGTTAGGTACAGGCCACTATGGCCTACCATACCAGTTAGGTACAGGCCACTATGGCCTACCATACCAGTTAGGTACAGGCCACTATGGCCTACCATACCAGTTAGGTACAAGCCACTATGGCCTACCATACCAGTTAGGTACAGGCCACTATGGCCTACCATACCAGTTAGGTACAAGCCACTATGGCCTACCATACCAGTTAGGTACAGGCCACTATGGCCTACCATACCAGTTAGGTACAGGCCACTATGGCCTACCATACCAGTTAGGTACAGGCCACTATGGCCTACCATACCAGTTAGGTACAGGCCACTATGGCCTACCATACCAGTTAGGTACAGGCCACTATGGCCTACCATACCAGTTAGGTACAGGCCACTATGGCCTACCATACCAGTTAGGTACAGGCCACTATGGCCTACCATACCAGTTAGGTACAGGCCACTATGGCCTACCATACCAGTTAGGTACAAGCCACTATGGCCTACCATACCAGTTAGGTACAGGCCACTATGGCCTACCATACCAGTTAGGTACAGGCCACTATGGCCTACCATACCAGTTAGGTACAGGCCACTATGGCCTACCATACCAGTTAGGTACAGGCCACTATGGCCTACCATACCAGTTAGGTACAGGCCACTATGGCCTACCATACCAGTTAGGTACAGGCCACTATGGCCTACCATACCAGTTAGGTACAGGCCACTATGGCCTACCATACCAGTTAGGTACAGGCCACTATGGCCTGCCATACCAGTTAGGTACAGGCCACTATGGCCTACCATACCAGTTAGGTACAGGCCACTATGGCCTACCATACCAGTTAGGTACAGGCCACTATGGCCTGCCATACCAGTTAGGTACAGGCCACTATGGCCTACCATACCAGTTAGGTACAGGCCACTATGGCCTGCCATACCAGTTAGGTACAGGCCACTCTGCAAAACCATCATAACATTGAATTGCATTCCAAGTGACCATAAATGCCATGTTCTTCCTGTTGTGGACTACATTGATAAATGCTTCAAGATGGAAACACTTGACCACTCCCTTGTCAGACATTTTGTGTCAGAGGTAACGTGCCACAGTTTGCCTGGCATTTAGGAACACCAGCTGGCTGAATTTCTATTTGATGCACAGTGTTCTATCCTTGAATTGAAAATCAGAACTCAAATTCAGTAGTACATGTTTATATACTCCTGTTAGTGTAAATTAAAAATGTATTGCAGTTGTTGTTATTGCGATTTTCATATTTATTTGTTTTGTTTTCACTTCCTAACAGGTTTTGAATATCATCGAACCTCCCTATTCTCGAGATTTCGTGTCAGTATTCTTGCCCCTCGTTCAGGATCAAAACATTGGTGGCACCCTGCAGACTGCAGACAGCTCAGACCTTGTGTCGGCATTCTTAGGTACACATCTGTGCTGTTGGTGGCATTGTGTCATTGGGATGTGTTTTCTCTGTGCTGCAGGGGAATGTTCTAAGAAGTCCAAAAAGAAACGGGACAAAAAGTGATCACATCATCCTGGGCATCCACTCATTTCTTGGCTCTGTGACCTGTCTTTGTCCATTCCTACATTTCATGCATCAGTTTTTAAAAGAGAGGTCTATGGCATATGTCCATACAGATGTGGCCATGGCATTGTGTGATTGGTGGAATTAATAATATACATGAATTCAAATGAAGGTGATTACGTGCAACTTCAACCTACGTGCTGTGCTGTAACGTCGAATCTTATTATCCTCGCACCTAGCACTCCACTCGCCACTGTCCTTGGGAAATTCCTTTACTGTGCTGAGATCGCTGACTACAGCTGCGTGTGTAGCCTTGCTTGTCAAGCCTTTGTCCTTGCGTGTCCTGCACTGCATGTCTGGCTGACCTGCGCTGTAGTCGTAAAAACAAACTATCTCTTATAATCAGAAGCGCTGTCGCTGTAGTTTGTGACTGAATAGTAGGACGCAAAGGACCTAAATAGAAATGCCAACGTGCAAGAAAGGAGGCTGCTCCTTGCCATTCTTTTCAGACGAAACCAAGCTGTTCAATGTGGATATGTGCTCCAAGTAGGCTTATGTGAAATCAGTATTGTAGACACCTCTGCATTTTTCCGTAGATGCGCGGAGAGCGAAAGGAGAATGCGTGAAACTACTAATGCCGAAGAAGAGAAACGCAGAACAGCACAGGCGCAAGAACAAGCTGCACTGGCGCAACAGAAAAGCAGTGCTGAAAAGATTGAGCTAGAAAATAAACGGCTTCAAGTCCGAAAGGATCAGAACAAAGCTGAGACTGAAAAGCATGAACAGCTGCAGGTGAAAAAGAGAATGACGATTGAATTCGAGCAAAAACAAATACGCCTTACGGAAGAAGCGAAACAGAAAACCCATAACGCTGAGATTGCCAAGTTACACATGCTTAACAAAGTACTTGAAACCTTTGCTAATATGGATCCCGAGGTGGCACTGGCTGTAGCACCGAGCCTGGGCGCTGTTGCAAGCGTGCAATTAGACACAGTGAGTCACCCTCATCAGGAGACCGGCGCAACCAAAACCTGTCGTGAAACTTACACCAGAAAACTGTCTGTACACTCGTTAACGCAACTGAATGCAACAAATCACGCATGATGCGTCGCAGTGTGTATTTGAATTGATGTGTTCAATTCAGCATGCGGCAGAACCTGTAAAGGGAGAAGTGTTATTCGCGGGACAGCGTTAATCTCTTCCCACCCCCCCCCCTCCCCCCCCTCCGCCCTCTTTAAATAAATACGTACCTACCTCACTACAGTACGCAATACATGCATGTGGTCCATTCTCACGAGAACCCACAATCGCTACTTTTTTTCTTCTTTTTATGTGTGTTTTTTCCCCGGTAGCGATAGGTTTCGTCTTATAAAATAAAACCTTTTTTCTTCGCATCTACACTCGCATGAACGATTGAACAGCTGTCCAGTTTGCATGTAAACATGCGTTTTAAGAAACAGGCATCTACCGTCATAGTCGGTCGGTCACGTGACCAGAATAGGTGTGAAGGAGCCAACGTACGTAGGTACGTATGTTTGGGGACGAGGAAGCGTCCTACAACGTAAGTACGGCTGGCTTGCGAGACTAGAATTTCAAAAAACATTTCTTGTCTCACATAAAGGTGCATGTGTGCATCAGTGCAGGTGCAGGAAACAATGGTTCCCTATATTGCTTGAGTTTTATTTGCACCTGATGCTCCCAGTGAAACAGACAAAGCCAAGCAATTCTGGTGCCACACATATCACAGCAGAGAGCTGCAGAGAGGCAATACTGTAATGAGGCTCTGACTTCGTGTGGGAAATGAACCAGGTGCTTGCTGGTGTAAGGGCCCAGAAAGGTGCCTAAGAGATGTAAGATGGCAACAGGCCAAGGGCAATGGAGGACCAGGATTACACAGTTCTGCTGCTGAATGTACACCAGTCTTTCCCCAGATCAGAGTCAGGAGTACTGACTGGTCCATGCGTTTTGAGAGCATGTCATAGAACCCAATGAGTGAATGTGATTCAAACTGGCTGTTCCTCACTAATGGGGGAAAAGTTGCTGTGATTTCTAATAAAATGGTTATTTGCTACTATCAAATCTTGCAGTTGCACAACCCTCTAAATTTGCTTACCCAACATGACTATTAAAGTTTATAAATAATTAGCAAAGTTGCACAAATATAAAATTGTTTTAAAGCATAGCACTCCCTTGATAATATTGGTTGTTTTTACCATTGCTGATGATTGTGTGTGTCACTATCTTAGGGTAAGTTCGAAAAAGGTACAGGGAAGAGGGGAGGTATCTCCTCAGCAAGGGCACATATCTCCTCAGCAAAGGCACATATCTCCTCAGCAAGGGCACATATCTCCTCAGCAAGGGCACGTATCTCCTCAGCAAAGGCACATATCTCCCCAGCAAGGGCACATATCTCCCCAGCAAGGGCACATATCTCCTCAGCAAGGGCACATATCTCCTCAGCAAGGGCACGTATCTCCTCAGCAAGGGCACATATCTCCTCAGCAAGGGCACATATCTCTTCAGCAAGGGCACATATCTCTTCAGCAAGGGCACGTATCTCCCCAGCAAGGGCACATATCTCCCCAGCAAGGGCACATATCTCCTCAGCAAGGGCACATATCTCCTCAGCAAGGGCACATATCTCTTCAGCAAGGGCATGTATCTCCCCAGCAAGGGCACATATCTCCCCAGCAAGGGCACATATCTCCTCAGCAAGGGCACATATCTCCCCAGCAAGAGCACGTATCTCCTTAGCAAGGGCACATATCTCCTCAGCAAGGCTACACATTATATATATATAATTACCTATCCCCCAGCAAAAGAATATAGTCAGCTACACTGTTGGGTTTGAAATACTGCTGCAGAAGCTGTGACAAAAGGCCTCTTACCACGAAAGGCCTCTCACCTCGTCCAGAAGAGCCAGATACAGGGGAGAGCTCTCGGCTGCAACCTCAAAGAACGTGGTGTCCGTGAGAGTATGTTCAACCCACAGCAGTACGCCCATGGACACTACTGGGTACCTGATGATGGGGGAGAGAACATAGCAACAGTTAGTGTGTGTTCATAGCAACAGACTGGGTACCCGACAATGGAGCTGACCATATTATTGAAATATCGATACAACCCAAACAGTGCAATTGCTACTTCACATTGATACACAGCCATATCTTCAAGGGGACTGAAAACTTCCCCAGCAAAGCACGGATGATGTTCTCTAGAGCTCCCTTCCGAACCCCCCTACCTGATGTTCCCTAGAGCTCCCTTCCAAACCCCCCTACCTGATGTTCCCTAGAGCTCCCTTCCAAACCCCCCTACCTGATGTTCCCTAGAGCTCCCTTCCAAACCCCCCTACCTGATGTTCCCTAGAGCTCCCTTCCAAACCCCCCCTACCTGATGTTCCCTAGAGCTCCCTTCCAAACCCCCCTACCTGATGTTCCCTAGAGCTCCCTTCCAAACCCCCCTATCTGATGTTCCCTAGAGCTCCCTTCCAAACCCCCCCTACCTGATGTTCCCTAGAGCTCCCTTCCAAACCCCCCTACCTGATGTTCCCTAGAGCTCCCTTCCAAACCCCCCTACCTGATGTTCCCTAGAGCTCCCTTCCAAACCCGCCTACCTGATGTTCCCTAGAGCTCCCTTCCAAACCCCCCTACCTGATGTTCCCTAGAGCTCCCTTCCAAACCCCCCCTACCTGATGTTCTCTAGAGCTCCCTTCCAAACCCCCCTACCTGATGTTCCCTAGAGCTCCCTTCAAAACCCCCTACCTGATGCAGTCAAACAGGGTTGGCACCTCCACCTGCAGTTCTGCATGGGAGTCACTGGCTCTGGAGCAGATCACATGAGCTGTCTCTATGGCCTTCTTGGTGGCTTCCAACTCCTCTTTGTTAGGTCCCTCCTCCTGATGTGGGATGTATCAGTTGGTTGGTAAGGTTTTTGACCCCCATCCATGTGCGCAACACACAGACTGCTACACAAGTACAATACATTGGTCTTTCAATATAGATCTCAGTATACCAGAAATGAAGGCATACAACTTATAAGCCATTCCTTTCTGGGCAAAACTTCTGAACTTTTTTTAAAGGTATGAAAAAGAAACGAAACTATATCATGCCCAAGTTGAACGATGTCCCACTAAATTCAATGCAGTAACATGGCATGAAATAAAAATCTTTCCTGTGTGTCAAAATCATTATGAATAATTATGTGTATGTATAAAATTATACTGTATGTACATGTTGTATGCATGTGTGTGTGTGTGTGTGTGTGTGTGTGTGTGTGTGTGTGTGTGTGTGTGTGTGTGTGTGTGTGTGTGTGTGTGTGTGTAGGCATTGGTACATGTTGTCATCTAATAGGATCATCACTCAGGAACTAAGAGTGACATACGTGCACACACACACACACACACACACACACACACACACACACCAATGCCTAACCTGGTTGTACACACTAACTGCATAGGCCAAGATGTACAAGTACTTCTCCTTGTGGTCTGGGTTGATGGCAGAGCTTGGCTTGAACAATGCTTGCACAAGCAACTCTGGAACAATGGCCACAAACAAAGATAAAGTTGTGGTCTACATCTATTTCGGTAGTCATGTGGCACACACACACAAACAAACATGCGCGCACACAACATACACACACACATGCATGCACACACACAAACAAACATGCGCACACACAATACACACACACACACACATATATACACGCACACAAACACAAATATAAATACATACACATAAACACGTGCAACGTTCTACCTAATAGTCGTGGAATGTGCAGATTGGTGGCAACAGGACGTTTACTTTCCTCCAATCCACTATCATCGGCAAACTGCCTGTACAGCTGCAATCATGAGAATGCACAGGTCACCTTTAGGGGTTAAACCAGACGCAGTCCGCTCACAATCGTGATGTCAGCTGGGTTGAGTGCCCCCCTGGACAACATGGCCGTCAGCGCTTCAAATAGCTTATCGTGGCTGCCCATCCCATTGAGATGCAGAGTGATGCTGGTCACGTCATGCTTCCTGGTGTGGGGGGACAGAGAAGTCTCACCAAAATCATGCTGACCACATAACTCTCAAATGCATTCAGTACGAAATCAAATTGTTAGATTAATGATACTTGCCCTGTTCGTTTTAATTGCTAAGTGGCATTTTTTCAATCCTAATATGTGCACACCTCCTTTTCTCCAGTTCACAAATTGTCATTTATAATATGAAAACAGAAAGAGTAGCCAGTAAAGAAACAAAGAAAAGTACATGAATGGCATATGGACAAAGCACAAGGATGAATGGCATATGGACAGAGCACAAGGATGCACATAAGCCAATATGGCATGTTGAGAGTGAGGAGGCTATTTATAGATACAAATTCAACTATTACAGAAACATAGACAAAAAAAGAATCCTAATAACCATCCTTGTTCCCCCAACCTCCCCCCAACCCCCCCTTCCATCCCCGCAACCTCCCCCCAACCTCCCCCCTTCCTTCCTCCCTCCACAACTGTACCTCCCCTCTTCCCTCCCTCCACAACTGTACCTCCCCTCTTCCCTCCCTCCACAACTGTGCCTCCCCTCTTCTCTCCCTCCACAACTGTGCCTCCCCTCTTCCCTCCCTCCACAACTGTACCTCCCCTCTCCCCTCCCTCCACAACTGTGCCTCCCTCTCCCCTCCCTCACTTAAAGTGCCCAATAACAGGGCCATCCTTGACTTCTCCTCCTCCAAGGAGACGCCCTCACAATCACCACCATTAGGTCCGGAAGGTTTCCCTTCCTCATCTGTGGAATAGTCGAGCTGTATGGAAGAACAGGCGTGTATCGTTATGTCATCAGGGTCAAATATGATTTCGATCATTGAAATATGCCTCCAATGGACTAAGGTTTTATTGTATGTAATCCAGGTTTGTGTTTCTTTTTCATATTTAAGAATTGTAGAGAGCTCTCTCAGTGTGTTTCTCCTATGTTTCTTTATATTTGGAGTAATAAAATAGTCTGTGGGATCCATATGTTTTTCTGGCCAAACAGCATCATATTTTTCATACGTTTGGCACGCTTTGTTTCTAGCGTTGCCTCTACTTATCAGAACTGTCTCATGTTCTGGAATTGGTTTGGGTAGCGGAGGAAATACGAAAGCTGTTACACGGTCTATTCCCAGTCCATCGTGTTGTCTACTATTTTCCCATTTGTGTATCATTTGTTTTTGTATTGTTTCAATATTGCGCGCAAGCGCAAACGGGGAGAGCTCTTTGTTCTCATCTTCCATTGGAGGTAAATTATATGGTTTTCTGAAATATAAGTTTAGTGAGTTTGTTTTGTACATGTATATGTACTTTTTCTGGCTTCGTAGGCTAAGAGTAGTTTAGATAATATATTTGTTTACAACCTTTTGCGGTTAGGTACCATACACTTGCACAAATACATGAATCACAAAATGATAACCAACATACAATGTGGTTTGGGCTTTCCATCCTGGTATTCATCACACATACACAGTTTCCAGTCAAAAACTCTTCCTTATCGCGACCGGTTTTCGGAAAACTTTTTTCCTTCTTCAGGCAGATGGAAGTCTGTACTTCCCCTCTTCCCTCCCTCCACAACTGTACCTCCCCTCTCCTTCCCTCCACAACTGTGCCTCCCCTCTTCTCTCCCTCCACAACTGTAGGTCCCCTCTTCTCTCCCTCCACAACTGTGCCTCCCCTCTCCCCTCCCTCCACAACTGTGCCTCCCCTCTCCCCTCCCTCCACAACTGTACCTCCCCTCTCCCCTCCCTCCACAACTGTACCTCCCCTCTTCCCTCCCTCCACAACTGTACCTCCCCTCTTCCCTCCCTCCACAACTGTGCCTCCCCTCTCCCCTCCCTCCACAACTGAGCCTCCCCTCTCCCCTCCCTCCACAACTGTGCCTCCCCTCTTCTTGCCCTCCACAACTGTGCCTCCCCTCTCCCCTCCCCCACAACTGTGCCTCCCCTCTCCCCTCCCTCCACAACTGTACCCTCCCCTCTTCCCTCCCTCCACAACTGTGCCTCCCTCTTCCCTCCCTCCACAACTGTACCTCCCCTCTCCCCTCCCTCCACAACTGTACCTCCCCTCTTCCCTCCCTCCACAACTGTACCTCCCCTCTCCCCTCCCTCCACAACTGTACCTCCCCTCTTCCCTCCCTCCACAACTGTGCCTCCCCTCTTCCCTGTACCTTTTTCGAACTTCATTCTGCATCTCTTGGCTGAGCCATATCCTGAAGTTCTCCACTTCTCCGTGACCTTGGGACAGAGACTGCAACATTGCTTGCAGGTAGAAGTAGGTGTGCTGACTGTGACACACCGATTGCTATGGCAACAAAGCATGCATTTCAGCAATAACAGCAAACAGTTCAATCATTCTATTATCAAAAGCCTCGCACTTTGTTGCAATTTCAAGCTAGATGTTTCATGACCTACCCCAAAATACTATTGAGCAACAACACACACACGCACATACACACACAGCACACACACACACACATGGCATGCATTCACACATCACACACACACACACACACACATTCTCTCCTCACCGTCAATTCGGCAAGCTTCTCGTGAAGGGCTGAGGAGGAACACTTTGAAATCTGCTTCAGAGTCTTTTTGAAGACGGTAGCAAAGGAGTCGGGGAGGTGGGAGACGGTGGAGGTGGTGGAGGAGGGGTGGCCCTGGTAGCCAGTGTCTGCTATGAGCTTGATGGTGAACTTGAGCATAAGACAGTCCGGGTATTGTTTGGCCAGCTGGTGAAAGAGATCCCTCCATGAGGGGAAGCTGATCATGTCTTCCAGCCAAGGGGGCATCTGGGACTGGAAGGGCAGAGAAATGGTTTGATAGGAGACGAGGCATGGTGCGTACTATGTGGACACATGCAAACTGTGGCATGGATGTATGGATGCATGTGTGCACGGATGTATGGATGCACGTGTGCATGGAGGTATGTATACATGGATGTATGGATGCATGCATGGAATATAGAGTACTATGTGTGTACAAGTGTGTGTGCATGTGTGCAATGTGTAGTGATCCACGTGAAACACAAGCTTGGGTGTAGTGTGCTGGAGTGTTGGGTTTGCGTGCACCTACGGATCCCTCCTCTGTGAAAATAAGGTCTGCCTTCTTTGGATCAAAGTTTCTGACTATCAGTAGTTTGAGATGGTCCTCCACAATGTTCTGCAGCTCAAACCTCTTGTACCCTAAGAGAGCGACACACACACATCAGCAACGGTAACTGTAAGTTCAACTGTTGTACAGTGAGTGCTACACTACTAATTAGTTATAAACTTTAATAACGTAGTTGGGTAAGTCTCTAACTGAACAAATGGTTACAGTAACTAACTGCATAAACTGATTATTGATTTAAAATTAGCTAACCTTAATGGTCAGTTATTAATGGTGAGTTATTAAAGTTCATAATCTGAATTTCATGACAAAACGTGTACAATAATTGCAGTGAATAGTGCATTTGATAGTACATGGAAATCGTCATTTCATTAATATTTATTGACAATAAAAAATCACGGCAATATACAAATATCTGACATAACTTTTAATTTGTTTTCAGTATTGCATAATAATTTGATTTTTAAATTAATTTTACATGGAGAACTAACAGAGTTGCGCCCGTTTGTAAATACCATGTACGCACAAAATTAATTTATTATTTGAACATCACATGCCCAAGTACAAAAGAAAAAAAGAACACACATAAAAAGAGTAGTGATTGTGGAGAATGAACCGCGGCAATGAGGCACTTACATGTAATGATTTCATAGAAGCCATTTAAGAGCTAAGAATTTTTTTTTTGGCAGCTTTTGAACTCTGCGTTGTACTTACAGGGAGCGACTGGAGATATACCTCGATGCAAACGAGGTGACAAAAGCAAAGAGGAGAGACGTGTTCCTCACGGTAGGTACTTAAACATTTCACGTACGCGTACCAAACATTGCTGATCTAATAACACGATGACATAGCGTAGGAAGGTTATAAAAAAGTGGAGGCTGAAAGTAATTAATTGATATTTGATCAGGGAGCTGGAGTTATTACTGAGACAGGTGCGGGAGGGAGATAAGCCCGCGAGGTTTTTAAAATATATACATCGAGGGAATAGCATTATTTGATCGTGATCAGTATTATGATGCACGTAATAATGGATGGTTCGATCCAAATGACAATATCACACACGCAGGTAGCATGCACAAAATCACGAGCATAATTGTAATGTCAATAGTTTGAATACTGCATCGGATCCGAAGCCTCTCCAACGGGGGAAAAACTACAACAAAAAAACCAATTTGAAAAAAAAGTTGCGATTGTGGGTTCCGGCAGATATAATTATTATCCCTGGTTAAATTCTGGTGAGAATGAACCGACAGTCGTCGGCAATCAGTCACTTTTTTATTATTATTATTATTATTTTTGGGGGGGGGGACGACGTCGGCGAAACTGTATCCCGCGGATAACACTTCTCCCCCTCGACAGGTTCTGCCGCATGCTGAACACTTTAATCCTTCAATTCGAATACATACTGCGATACATGAAGCTGCATCATGCTGCGTGACTATGCTTATCAATTGCGTTCATGAGTGTACAGACAGTTTACTGGTGTAAGCTTCACGACACGTTTTGGTTGAGCTGGTAATGAGGGTGATTCACTGTGTCTAATTGCACGCTTGCAACAGCGCCCAGGCTCGGTGCTACAGCCAGTGCCACCTCGGGATCCATATTAGCAAAGGTTTCAAGTACTTTGTTAAGGGCCTGTAACTTGGTAGTCTCCACAGGGAAAACTTTCGCAGTCCCAGACTTGGGAATACTTTGGGTTTTTATTGCTTTCCATGTTTAACTGATTCCCATTACTGGGTTTTTCTCTCAATTCCCAAGATGGGTTTTTTACATGACATGGGAATTATTTGATACCACCCATGAACATTTGATTCCCTCAGCTGGGTATAGGACCCTATACTGGGAAACAGAAAAATCCATTATGCGTTTGGTGAAGTGTGGATTCTTGAAAACCCATACCGTGTTTACAAAATCCGGGATAAGCATTAAATCCACACTGACTTTACAAAAACCCGGTTTGTGCTGATATTTACACATGTTTACCCAACCTGGTGTTTCTCTCTCTAATAAATGGTGAACGAAAAAAAGGTGAGGAGCAGGAATCGAACCAGGGTACAATGATCTCATAAGCAGAGACAAAACGCTACAAGCCACTAATACAATTGTTGGGAAAAGCATTGATTAGAGAAGTATCAAGGCATATAACAATCATGTGTCACAAAAAAAACTATTTTTAAAAGAAATACTCATTTAAGTTTGCGCGTTATGTATATGGACATCAATACTGTACATATTCATAGCAATGCATTCATGTATTCACATTGCTCTGCATGTCCATAAAAAGGCCATACTTGTTTTGAATCATCTGAATGATACCGTATATGAGGTTTTTAACATAAGCTACCACAAGGTGACTGATTATTTAAATACACATAATGAAATAATACTGAATAACATTAAAGATTGAGATTATATGCTGGTTAGATGTTGCTATGCATTTTTTTACCTTGTAGTGAAATTTAGCTTGCAAATGCATGCGTATAATAAATCATCTGCAATCTTTAAGAGCAATTACCTATACTTGTTTGACGAGTTCAAAGCATATGACTTTGATATACTAAAATAAAAATATAACAAAGCATCATGCAAACAACAAAATCATTATTTACAGAGCATCCAGAGAATCTATTGAATCCAAAACTTGCCAGACCACTGACCAGTTACTGGTCCTAAAATGGATGACCAGTGCACTTTTTCTGCATATCTTACTCTTTTGTATTTTCTTTCAGAAATGTTAGCAGTGTCTCTTTCATAGAAGTAAACCTGACAGGTTTTTTGAATTCTATCAGCTGACTGAATGTGTGCAAGGTACACATCACTACCAATACCCTTCACTGAAATCATGTCACCTTCCTCTGGGTAATGAGGAACATTCTTGTCCAGTGGAATTATTGGTCTCAGGTAGTCAATAACGATATATTTGGATGGATTGTATAACATATCTGGGTCAGGGTACAGCATAACCTTTCTTAAGATGGCCGTTGATCTGAGTACCTTTACTGTTGAGGTTGGTTCCACATAAGGATTGTCACTGTAACTGTGATACATTGGGTCCCCTGATGAATCAGCAGCATGAGAGTACACTTCTCCTGTGACAAATGATTGATACTTGTCACTGAGTTTAGTAGAAAAGATAGATGATATCTTTAAAATAATCATGTCATCCAAACTGTCATCTTGTGCAAGGATACATTCATTTACTCGATATAGTGTACCTCTATAACCATGGGTTGGTACAAACATAGATCGATATTTAGTTGCATGAAGGCAAGCAGTTTCTTTTAGTTGTTCGCTTGTAGGAAATTGACACAAAACTTCTTTACTTTCCCATGCTGATAAAAGTACATAGTGCTGTCCTCCAACTAGCACATCAGGTGCCTCTGGAAATTGTTGGGCTACATATTCTGCTTGTGAAAGGCTCTTTGCATGCAGCTACATGTATAAGAGAAAATTTAAATGTAACATTGTAATGAAGATATATAGAGCCTCCAGAAAAGGGAGGTCCTGATTGTATTTACTGTAATGTGTGTATAATCATAATAATTATGTGTTTGCTTATTTTATCACAGATACATAAGATCGACTTGAAAAGACATACCTGGGAATTTGATTCACAGCTCATTTGGATTGGTGTTTGAAGGACAGAACCACCAGACTTAAACTTCAGAAATTCTCGCCTGCATTCAGCCAGTGCAAATGTTAATTCTAAGTTCCTATTATTTGATGAACGCAAAACATATCCTTTCACAGCCCTTTCAAAAGAATAGCACCAATAGTTGTCCGGGCTTGAAAAGCGTTCTATTTCTTCAGGCATATGTATCAAGCTGTGAAGTGTTATCACACAGCTTGTGATGCCTTCAACCTCTTCAGTTTAAATATTGTGCTATGTGATAAGATTACGTAACAAGTCAATGTCATCTTTTGTCCAACCAGATCGTCCTACATTATAAACCATCTCTGTGATACGGACAATGAGCACCCACACATGATATTCATGCATGGTCTGGTAAAATTCCTCCTAAGATGTATTCAGAGGCAGGATAGCAGAACTTTTGGAACTCCTCAGCTTTCCAGAAGCCTAGTCTTTTAGTTATGTTTGTAGGAATCCTTCCATTCCTTAACTCTGCATGAATAACATGACAGTGATTTAAAAACAGGAATTAAATACAAGTACATGACTACATGTACGTATAAAAGACTTTGTGATGACAGGATTATCCCAATGGTTTGATTATATTATATTTTAGAGTTTTTTTTTGTACCAATACACCAATGCGAAACATGGTATTAAGTACAGCTCTCAATTACAATAACAATAAATTGCTCATACCTGATGTCCATGGCACTGCTTCTAACCTTTCCTCGATGACTTGTTTGCTTATCAAATCCATGTCTAAATACCTACGAAGATGATGGCTGACAACATTAAGTGGGACGTTGTGCATTGCATCAAACACTAGATCTCTCAAAATGTTAAAACCATATGCTGCATGAAGTCGATGTAAGATGATGTTCCAGTAAATCCTGTACTTTTGGCCTTAGATTTACGAATTGATGGCCTCTCTTCTACTTCAATATAGTTCATGGTATCAATAATCTCTCCTAAGTCTTTGGTAGCAAATGGATATCTAGCATGATACCTGTAATCCACATAGTAGTAGTGCGTGGAAGTAGGACCTTGTATGCCTAAATGCAATCCGTTAATTATAAATGGAAACACTTTTCAATTAATGTAACAGTACCTTCCAGATTGCATTGCCTGCATGGACGAATTCCTCCTTGAATGAACTTACCTACTTCAGACTGTGCTGGATAATCTCCTGTCCATAGTAGAAGCATACACCTGATAAGTGCTTTTCCAGAGGGAATCCCTGCCACCTCAGCAGCATAATCAACCTCAATGCCTGTAATGCCATATTTTTAAATTCATTTGGAATTTCAAGAGCACCTTACCATTAATAAAAGATCTAGCACCTCTGTCACCAGCGGTTCCAGAAATGGGTCTAAAGAAACAGGACACTTGTTTGGTAGAAGATAGCTTGGTACAAACCCACAAACATAAACTTCATCAACTTTAGAACGGTCACTTTTTCTCATAGTTGCAATTGATACTTCAATAAACCCTAATTGGATTTTGTGAATGAAATGCATAATCATGTTTGTATTAAGATATACATGAAATTTACCACAGCTGTGTTTTGAAGATGTAGAAAATGGCTGCCACCCATCCCAATGACCTATCAATGCAATGTTACGTGGGTCCCCTCTTGTTGACTTCAGAAGATGGTCAAAGCAGTTGTAGCAATTAGGACACTCTATTGATACTATTAGCATTCATGTTCTGCTTGGACACTTCATTCATATATTTGCTACTCACTACATGCTTGCAAAATGGACAGAGGGCAGGGAGATGCCACAGAGCAGTAGGGTCCCAAAACCATGCATATTCTGCAAATCTCGAACCATCCCAAATCTCGCACTTTTTGAAATTTTTATGTTCTGCCTTGAGCCAATGTTCTTTTTCTCTCCAATGGGCAGTGATCTTCTTACAAAACATAGCATCCTGGCACCATCTTTTGATCTTATCAGAAAGGCATAAATAGTAGTATGGTATACTGCCTTGCTTTCCACAATACCTGATAAATTAAATAATGATTGGTCAAATTATTATTAGCTATCACACCCAAGGCCATTTTGAACTATGATATACACATTAAAAATCTTACTTGCAGTACTGATTGGGGAATCCATTACATCGTAGCGAAAAGGATGCTCTTCATCCAAACAAATATAGAGCTTTCTAGGTTCGGTATAACCTTGGGCCTGCAATATAGCTACACATGATTGCCAAGATGAAGGCCAACGATTTTGAAGACCACTGTCACCTTTGCAGTATAGATCTCGACCATAGTTCAGTATACGCATGAATTGCTCTTGTGACCCAGAGAATTCTTGCTGTATTTTCATTGCATTTAATACAGCATGCAAGATAGTGTTTTCGACACTCATTTCTGCCGCAGATCTGATATCAATCTGAAAAGGATTTTCATACATCACCAGAGATAATGACATCACATACTCACTTTTGCATAGCACTTCAGAATCGTCGAACGTATCATTTCTCGCCGCACTTTCGCGAAGCACTTCAGAATCGTCGAACGTATACGTATCATTGCTCGCCGCACTTTCGCGTAGCACTTCAGAATCGTCGAACGCATCATTGGTCGCCGCACTGTTGACAGCTACATCTACTTCGTCGTCACTCTGAATCAACGCGATTTTTTTCTTGAAGAGTTTTTCTCTCCTGATCACTTGCAGTTGACGTTGGTGGCTGCGCATTCCTGGCGGCGACCACGCATGCGATTTCCCAATGACTGTATTCGGTTGATCTTGAAACAGCTTTGCCCATGCAATCTGAGCAGGGGCAATACGAGTGTGTATAGTGCAATGCAGTACATTGACAATACGCAATATCTTCTCTGCTCCAGATCGTACGCGTAGAGTCTCTAGCGCTAGCCATGCACATCAGCAATTGCAGGCAGGAAATTAATACTTATACACTTGCGCATGCGCCCCTGTCACTACTAACAGTAACACGCGGTACGCTTGCGGCATATCATGATCATATGGAGACCGAGGTAGATTTTGGAAGTTGGACATTGGTCGAGACAGTGGCATGGGCGAAGAAAGCATTCGGAGACGACGTATCTGCCAGTTTTGAAGGTTTGCGCAAATGTTATGATGTACATGCACATGTTATGCATATGTATAATCGCACATACATTGCCTTGTATCTTTATAATTATACACATACGGCTATATTCCATTTTACGTCCACATATGAATTGATACGATTGTGCATATCGTTCTGTACATAATAATGGCGGCTGTAGCTACAAGTCCGTTCATTTTTGTGCACTACATGTTATATGTGTTCGTGACCAGGCGGGGCCATTTAATGTGTTGATAACTTTAAGGTTTTGTCACTTGCACTGTATCAACTGATATTATCTTCATAGAGGAAGGTGTTGATGGGGAAACCCTTGAACTGCTGGCCAAATGTGGCACAAGGCCTGTGGCCTCAGAAGTATCAAACAACAGATGCAACTCAAAAGGTTGCTTAACACTGATAAGAGAGAGCTCGAGGGTAGCAGTTCCCTAGAAAGGGAAATGAGCTCCAAAAAATTTGATAGAAAGTTGAAACTACTGGAACTAAGAACAATTTCTCCTGAGGACAGAAGGATTTATCTAATGACGTAAGTACTAAAACAAACATTGTATAAAGTGCACAAATGAATATTGGACTTACCTGGCAGGAGAAACAAAATCAACAAGGCTACCAAAGAAGTATGGAGTGGTAATGATGTGCCAAAGTTCAGAGGCAACGAAGAGGAAATGAAAAACTTGACAAACTAGTCTCAGACCTCCTACCCATTTGCTCATGCAAATATTTTGGGCCACAATCTATACGACAACATATTTTGGACAGTTTACAGGAATGACGTAGGAAAATCAAGAATGGTCATGACTACAGAAAAAACAAAAAGGTAGGAAAATAGACAAATATGAATACATTTTAATACATTTTTTTGTACAACACCTTTAAACATTGCCTCCACTGCAGTACATGTGAAAAAGCATATTGTAAAACGGTATGTAAACTATTAACTGCATGGTCAGGACAATTAATTATATATGTTGATAGACACTTAAGGTGACCATATGCAAGTATCTTGCACTGTGCACATTGTACATGTATTTGCTATGATCATGAATTATGTTACCACAGACAATTTAAGGTTTAGAATTGATATACAATGTAGTTTATGCTAATGTTATGTGCACAATTGATGTGCACATAATAACGATGCTTTTCTCTCGTCAATTGATTTTCTTGTGTTCTGCTAAACTAAATACTTTTTTAATGCCACAATGAAAATATAATACTACTGTGTTTGTTAAACACATAATAACACACTGTCTGCCCTTGTATGGGCATGCACTAAAGTAAACAACATTGCATATTCAAGTTGTCAATTGAAGTTAACCCTGTATGTAACTTTTCAGACCCCATCAGGATCTGTCACCAAAAGCAAAGCTGCTGATTCCACTAGATCTGTCCCCAAAGACGACTTAACTGCTGATACCACTGGATCAATCACCAAAGGCCCAGCTTCTGATTCAACTGTGCATGCATCTGCTCCAACAGGCTCAGTTTCTGATTCAACTGTGCATGCATCTGCTCCAACAGGCCCAGCTTCCGATTCCACTACCCTCATAGATTCTGGTACCACAGGCACAAAATCTGTCACCAAAGATCTACCTGCTAAAGAGATTCGATCTGTCACAATGAACCAAGCTACTGATTCCACTGATCGTGAATCTGTCACCACTGGATCAATCATACATGTAACTTCAAATTCAACTGAATCTGTTCCGAAAGACATAGCTTCTGATGCCATAGCCACCAAGTGCAACAAAGACCAAACTGGCACAGGACCTGTCACCAAAGAGCTAGTTGCTGACACTGCTGGTATGTTATTAAGATTTTAATAGTTTTAGTGACGGAACTGATTAATGTTTTTTTTTTTAGCTCTGGAGATTCTGTCTGTAACATCCCCTGAGGACTTAGATCAGCAGCAGGAAGATGATATAATTGGTAATCATGTACACATGTTATAATTACTGTCAAGTAATACTACTAAACAAGCATGCATGCATGGCTAGAAGTATAATATAGCTTATTTTTGATATTGTATTTTGCAGTGGGTTCCTTCACTCAAGGTATATGTATGGAAGGTATGACATTCATTTTTCAAGATATGCACTAAAATGAATATTTTCTGTCTAGATTTTTCTCAAAAGAGTGCTGAAGTTATCATTTCAGTAGCATTTGGTGTCATGATGATGAAGCAATTGACTAGACAACGACTATTAACAACTTTGAACAACTATATGGCTCAAGGAGATGAAAGACGATCACTTCAGTCTGCACCAAAGGCATCCCTTTTAAGACCCCTGGCTAAACTTCTTCTAGCAAAAAAGATAGTGGTTCTTTCGGAGGGTGCCACACTCCAAAATGTTAAAAGGCAGGATGTTAAAGTTAATGGAACATTGTAAGTCATTTAGTACTGCACTGTCATTTTGCACTGTCGATACAAACGTTCAGTGTACATGTGATTTTGATTCGTATTACATTTTGATGTGATTGAGGTGGGATTTATGGAGCAATGTAAGTTTTAGATGCATTGTAAAATAATAAGAATGGAATGCATTCCAGGAAGGAATGCAGGGTGGAATGCATTGGAAACCAGGATGGAATGCAGGGTGGAATGCATTGGATTGGAAACCAGGATGGAACGCATTGTAAACCAGGATGGAATGCATTGTAAACCAGGATGGAATGCATTGGAAACCAGGAAGGAATGCATTGGAAACCAGGATGGAATGCATTGGAAACCAGGAAGGAATGCATTGGAAACCAGGATGGAATGCATTGGAAACCAGGAAGGAATGCATTGGAAACCAGGATGGAATGCATTGGAAACCAGGATGGAATGCATTGGAAACCAGGATGGAATGCATTGGTAACCAGGAAGGAATGCATTGGAAACCAGGATGGAATGCATTGGAAACCAGGATGGAATGCATTGGAAACCAGGATGGAATGCAATGGAAACCAGGATGGAATGCATTGGAAACCAGGATGGAATGCATTGGTAACCAGGAAGGAATGCATTGGAAACCAGGATGGAATGCATTGGAAACCAGGATGGAATGCATTGGAAACCAGGATGGAATGCATTGGAAACCAGGATGGAATGCATTGGAAACCAGGATGGAATGCATTGGAAACCAGGATGGAATGCATTGGAAACCAGGATGGAATGCAATGGAAACCAGGAAGGAATGCATTGGAAACCAGGATGGAATGCATTGGAAACCAGGAAGGAATGCATTGGAAACCAGGAAGGAATGCATTGGAAACCAGGATGAAATGCATTGGAAACCATCGGAAACTAGGATGGAATGTATTCCAAACCGGGGTGGGAATGCATTGAAACCAGGATCCAGATGGTTTTTGAACAGGGGAATGCGTTATTTCCGTATAAAAACCACACCCGTTTTTTTTGTTCGGCAGAACCATACGTGCCTGGGAATTAACGGATTCCAGCACTAAAAACGGGTTAAAAACCAAGCGGAATTTGTTCGGGAAACCCATGGATGGATTCTTTGCTGGAAATCCTCTTCACTTTCCATGGTAAGACCCAGTACGGATATCGCATTATCCCAAGATCGAAAGCGATGCAATACCCAGTCCGGAAAAATGACCTTTCCCAGGGTGGGAAAAAATGAAGAAACCCAAGTATGGTATTTGTTCGGCAAACCCATCGTCGGGTTTTTAGCATGGGAATCGATCGATTCCCATATTATTTCCCAAGGTTGGGTCGGCGAAAGTTTTCCCTGTGCTCAGCGTTATGGGTTTTCTGCTTCACTTCTTCCGTACGGCGTATTTGTTGTAACTTGGCAATCTCAGCGTTATGGGTTTTCTGCTTCGCTTCTTCCGTAAGGCGTATTTGTTTTTGCTCGAATTCAATCGCCATTCTCTTATTCACCTGCAGCTGTTCATGCTTTTCAGTCTCAGCTTTGTTCTGATCCTTTCGGACTTGAAGCCGTTTATTTTCTAGCTCAATCTTAGCAGCACTGCTTTTCTGTTGCGCCAGTGCAGCTTGTTCTTGCGCCTGTGCTGTTCTGCGTTTCTCTTCTTCGGCGTTAGTAATTTCACGCATTCTCCTTTCGCTCTGAGCCTGTGCTGATGTGCGTTTCTCTTCTTCGGCGTTAGTAGTTTCACGCATTCTCCTTTCGTTCTCCGCGCATCTACAACAAACATACGAAAAAAATGCAGAGGCAGTATCATGCATCAAGTATATACAATACTGATTTCACATAAGCCTACTTGGAGCACATATCTACATCGAACAGCTTGGTTTCGTCTGAAAAGAATGGCAAGGAGCAGCCTCCTTTCTTGCACGTTGGCATTTCTATTTAGGTCTCTTTGCGTCCTACTATTCAGTCACAAACTACAGCGACAGCGCTTCTGATTATAAGAGATACAGTTTGTTTTTACGACTACAGCGCAGGTCAGCCAGACATGCAGTGCAGGACACGCAAGGACAAAGGCTTGACAAGCAAGGCTACACACGCAGCTGTAGTCAGCGATCTCAGCACAGTAAAGGAATTTCCCAAGGACAGTGGCGAGGTGCGAGGATAATAAGATTCGACGTTACAGCACAGCACGTAGGTTGAAGTTGCACGTAATCACCTTCATTTGAATTCATGTATATTATTAATTCCACCAATCACACAATGCCATGGCCACATCTGTATGGACATATGCCATAGACCTCTCTTTTAAAAACTGATGCATGAAATGTAGGAATGGACAAAGACAGGTCACAGAGCCAAGAAATGAGTGGATGCCCAGGATGATGAGGAAACACTGTGATCACTTTTTGTCCCGTTTCTTTTTGGACTTCTTAGAACATTCCCCTGCAGCACAGAGAAAACACATCCCAATGACACAATGCCTCCAACAGCACAGATGTGTACCTAAGAATGCTGACACAAGGTCTGAGCTGTCTGCAGTGGTCTGCAGGGTGCCACCAATGTTTTGATCCTGAACGAGGGGCAAGAACACTGACACGAAATCTCGAGAATAGGGAGGTTCGATGATGTTCAAAACCTGTTAGGAAGTGAAAACAAAACAAATAAATATGAAAATCGCAATAACAACAACTGCAATACATTTTTAATTCACACTGTTTCGACAACAGGAGTATATAAATATGTACTACTGAATTTGAGTTCTGATTTTCAATTCAACGATAGAACACTGTGCATCAAATAGAAATTCAGTCAGCTGGTGTTCCTAAATGCCAGGCAAACTGTGGCACGTTACCTCTGACACAAAATGTCTGACAAGGGAGTGGTCAAGTGTTTCCATCTTGAAGCATTTATCAATGTAGTCCACAACAGGAAGAACATGGCCACAACTGAACAGCTGCACCAAATGGTCCACCAGACTCTTCTTTAATTCCAGCTGGGATAAACGAGACACAGTACAAAAGGGGTAAAGGGCTGGAGGGACCACACAGGAGGAATGTGGGCAAGGGAAAGGCAAGTGTGCTAACCTGAACATTGACTTCTAGCATGGGATAAGACCTCTCAATGAGCTTCTTTAGAATGGCCAACACAAACGGGTGTTGCAGCTTTTGACATCTGGCAACCTGCATGTAAGCAATCATTTCATTTAGATCACAACCATAGGTGGTCACTTGGAATGCAATTCAATGTTATGATGGTTTTGCAGAGTGGACTGTACCTAACTGGTATGGTAGGCCATAGTGGCCTGTACCTAACTGGTATGGCAGGCCATAGTGGCTTGTACCTAACTGGTATGGTAGGCCATAGTGGCCTGTACCTAACTGGTATGGTAGGCCATAGTGGCCTGTACCTAACTGGTATGGCAGGCCATAGTGGCCTGTACCTAACTGGTATGGCAGGCCATAGTGGCCTGTACCTAACTGGTATGGTAGGCCATAGTGGCCTGTACCTAACTGGTATGGTAGGCCATAGTGGCCTGTACCTAACTGGTATGGTAGGCCATAGTGGCCTGTACCTAACTGGTATGGCAGGCCATAGTGGCCTGTACCTAACTGGTATGGCAGGCCATAGTGGCCTGTACCTAACTGGTATGGCAGGCCATAGTGGCCTGTACCTAACTGGTATGGCAGGCCATAGTGGCCTGTACCTAACTGGTATGGTAGGCCATAGTGGCCTGTACCTAACTGGTATGGTAGGCCATAGTGGCCTGTACCTAACTGGTATGGTAGGCCATAGTGGCCTGTACCTAACTGGTATGGTAGGCCATAGTGGCCTGTACCTAACTGGTATGGTAGGCCATAGTGGCCTGTACCTAACTGGTATGGGCAGGCCATAGTGGCCTGTACCTAACTGGTATGGTAGGCCATAGTGGCCTGTACCTAACTGGTATGGTAGGCCATAGTGGCCTGTACCTAACTGGTATGGTAGGCCATAGTGGCCTGTACCTAACTGGTATGGTAGGCCATAGTGGACCTGTACCTAACTGGTATGGTAGGCCATAGTGGCCTGTACCTAACTGGTATGGTAGGCCATAGTGGCTTGTACCTAACTGGTATGGTAGGCCATAGTGGCCTGTACCTAACTGGTATGGTAGGCCATAGTGGCCTGTACCTAACTGGTATGGTAGGCCATAGTGGCCTTGTACCTAACTGGTATGGTAGGCCATAGTGGACCTGTACCTAACTGGTATGGTAGGCCATAGTGGCCTGTACCTAACTGGTATGGTAGGCCATAGTGGCCTGTACCTAACTGGTATGGCAGGCCATAGTGGCCTGTACCTAACTGGTATGGTAGGCCATAGTGGCCTGTACCTAACTGGTATGGTAGGCCATAGTGGCCTGTACCTAACTGGTATGGTAGGCCATACCTTAACACTCTTGTACACGAAGGTCTCATCCTCCTCTCCATAGACACCTATGCAGCCATCCTGAATTAGGAGGATCAAAAAATTCAAAAACTCCTTTTCCTCCCCCCCACACTCCCTCTCCTAACCTCATGAAATGTGTGCTGTCCTAGGGCTCCCAGTTGCTTGCATATCCTGTGCTCTTCAAATACTGACGCAATGTCACTGCAATTGATGGCTGGAATCAGGACCTCCCCACGTATTTTGTATGTGATCTGAGGGTCATTTTTGTGTCGATCACTGATCTCCACACACAGATCCTGTGGTACAGCGAAGATGAACAGAGTGAAGGCCTCTGATAAGGGTGCCCTCCCATCCTACCTCCTCATGTTTGCCTGCTTTGTCGGCCACACACTCCACACTGATGACCACAGATTGCCCAGGTGAAATCACGCCTATAGCACTGTTAACAGTGAACAAGCTTAGAACTAAACGTTGGCTCCCCCCAATGACTTCAGTTCTAGGAGTAGGAAGAAGGGAAGAGCATGAAAGGAGGATGAAGGAGGGTGAAGGGAGGGGAGAGGGAGGAGAGGAAGGGAGGAAGGGAGGGGAGGAAGAGAAGAAGGGGAGGGGAGGAAGAGAGGGGAGGATCGGAAGGAAGAGAGGGGAGGGAGGGAGGAAGAAGGAAGGGGGGGGGGAAGCAGGGGAGGAGAGGGAAGGGGGGGGGAAGAGAGAAGGGAGGGGAGGAAGAGAGGAGGGAGGGGAGGAGAGGGGAGGGAGGGGAGAACGAGGAAGGGAGGGGAGGCCTTGGGAGAGAGGGGAGGAGAGAGGGAGGGAGGGGAAAGAGAGAGGGAGGGGAGGAAGAGAGGGGGGGAGGGGAGGGAGAGAGGGGAGGGAGGGGAGGAAGAGAGGATAAGATGGCCAAAGAAGTAGGAAAAGATAAAAAAATACATACCAGACTTGCATTACAAAGCCCACCTCATTGCAGCCCCAGACACACACCCTGGACCATTTCCTCCTTTTCCCTTGCCCTTGAACACCTGTGATGACTGGGCAGAGGCCACACCATCTCTGGACTTTGCCCTTTTGGCCGCAGCCACAGCAGCAATAGTGGCCCTGTAACATACCCAGGGTTCTGAAATATGTTCCTGCAGGTCAACAGTGGGGCTGCACTGTCACTCGTTTTTTTTTAATCTGTAAAGTGTGAACATTGTAATACATTAAACTTTTGGCCCTGATCTTTTCTCAACCCCCTCCTCTGGACCTCGGGCGGGCAGAGGTGGAGGAGGGGGTGTATAAAAGAAGGTGTATACTCTGTATGATGTTATCGATAGCAAGTGATCAGAAACATCGCAAGATGACTGTGAACTATGTGTTGAAGATAGCTGTAGACGCGGAGAGTCTACAAGAATTGAATTCAGAAGGCTTTAATCTTGTGTTGACGAAGGGAAATGTAGTCAACAGTGCAGCAGGTATTCCATATCCTTTGATATGGATAGCAGTGAAAGCATTTGAAAACAATGAAGTACTATGGAGCGGAGCCCAATACGAATTGTATGCCAGTTCAACACAAGTGCAAGAAGGTGCAGTAATCAATCGATTGTCTACTACGAATCAGCCAGCTGATCCTAGTAAGACTTACACTTTCAAAAATGGTGTGTTCAATGAAGGAACAGATCAATTGATACCAGCTTACAACGTGACGAATGAGGAAGGTCAAACATTGTTGTTTGGTTTGGCTCAGAGTGCTACTATCAATGGAGCAGAAGCTTCTGGGCCATTTGAAGGTATCAACCTACCTAACAATGCAAGTGCAACATTCACACCTTCAGAAGATGTCCAAGTCTTCTTCAATGTCAATGCTCAAACTTCACAATGCACTATTGCTGCTGGAACAACTCCATGTGTGTTGCACTTTTCACCTCAAAATCCAACGCAGAGTATAGTATGGGATCCGAGTAGCAAGACGTTTATACCAGTAGGTCCTTCTATGGTGACCAGAGATGCACAAATCACTACTGATGTAACACCTGTGAGTGTTATACTTGATCATGTGGTCAGTAAAGTTGGTCACAAACGATCAGTACCTAGTGATTGGAACATGCAACTGATCCCTGTAGCAAAACAGCCGAGAGTGTTGTCAGAACCAGAGAAAAAGACAATTCCTTGGACCTTGATTCGCCGAAGGGATACTGATGCAGAGAGTGAAGACGATCAATTGGCAATTGATCTACAGAATACCTCTGCTCAGCAAGAAGAAGGGGACTACATGTTTACTAACGTGTACTATGACCATGAAGGACACAAGATCAAATCATTTTCATACCGCTACAGGTCCAGTGTGATGTCTCACACTGCAATGAGAGAAGGGCAGTGGTACAAATACAAGCCAGTAGGACAGACTTGGATATTTGAAGACCCTAAAGTTGACGATACATATGGAGCATGGATGTATGAAGACTTGAAATACATGGCAGAGTACAAAGGTGACATGGTGAAATTTACTCTGGCACATTATGGCTCTGTGATAGAGGCTTTGGCTGATATCAACAGAGTGGAAAGAGTGTCAGATGACGATGATACTGACTCTTATGTATCTGACACTGAGATGGTGAAATCAGCGTACAATGTATGTCCTTCTGATGAATTGGAAGAAGCATCTTCTAGTGACGAGGTGACACCAAAGGCTATAGGTTACGTAATGGAAACTGGTGTCACATACACATATCGAGGTTGGACACGACAAAACGGAACTGGTGTCTACATTCTGTTTGATGGATCCATCATGTTCACACCTTATGGTATGGCTAGCAGATGTCCTATGCCTGTTCAAACCTTTGCGAGTAACAGAGATTTTTGGGACTGCAAAGATGTCAATCCAGCTACTCTCAAAGACATGAAAAGCATCAGAGACAAAGAATCTTATGATCTATTTCTAGTCAAACACAGTACAGAAATAGAGAAATGCAGCCATCTGAAGTCATTTTTGTCATCTATATGCAAATCCCTGAAGACTGCAAAGAAGAGAGTGAAGCTAGAAGGTTTAGGCACTACTTCTGAAGATTGTCAATATCAAAGTAAAAAAAAAAGAGTGACAAGGAAGTGCGTCAAGACCAAATCGGGACAGAAGAAGTAGATAATGTGGACATTACCATCAACATTCCTAATCCTGTAGAACATCGTGCATATTCTATGTGTACTATTTTGTAAATTTGGTATATCACATATTACATTACATTCTTTTACTACCCCCCTCCTCCAGTGCATCGCGCGCGGATTGGACGGAGGAGGGGGTTTGTAAAAGATAACGAAAAATCAGCTTTTAATCTCACAATATTGCATAGGTATATACAGTGTTACAGTTCATATAAATGTAATGAGATTATTATACATCTGTACGTGATAGGGAACGTTCACATAGACAGGCTCTTGCTCATAGAAGACAAGTACATCATTTTCCATGATATGGAGCATACTTCCGTCTTCTCCACTTGTCCACACATATTGCATGTGGGTAAACATGTAATTGTTTACGTCGTCGTGAGAAGGCACTGCACTGGGATGTGGGAAAAACACAGCACAATTATTGCCCATATGATGTATGACATAAGGCACATGTAGCTCCATTGATGTAGCAGTTGGTATCAATATGGGCTCAAATGGAATAGATGCTATAGCAAGTTGAGCCAGTAGCCGACTTGGCATATTGTACAGATCAGAAGGAATGTGGACAACTGGTCGTGGTTCGATTAAACCAGTGTACCATCTCTCTCTCCCTCTCTTCTTTTATCAGCCCCCACCTCCACTCCAGCCGCTGGTGGGATGGAGGAGGGGGTCTGGAAAAGAAAGGGTAGATAGGGTGATGAAGGATAGTGTGGGCAAAAATTGATGTATGAGAACACAGTGTTACAAATGAGAATGCTAATGTTAATGTAACTGTTCAGCCATAATGCGATACCATCTCTCTCTCCCTCTCTTCTTTTATCAGCCCCCACCTCCACTCCAGCCGCTGGTGGGATGGAGGAGGGGGTCTGGAAAAGAAAGGGTAGATAGGGTGATGAAGGATAGTGTGGGCAAAAATTGATGTATGAGAACACAGTGTTACAAATGAGAATGCTAGACATCATCATCACGATCATCATCACTATCTAGAACTAGAGATGCATTGTCTTCTTCCATAACTGATTCATTATCAGTTACGGAAGATTCATCACTACTGTCAGAATCAGTCACTTCTTCATCTTGAGACAAATCGCCAGATTCCCTATCTGTATATGTGCTTAATCTGTAAAGTGTGAACATTGTAATACATTAAACTTTTGGCCCTGATCTTTTCTCAACCCCCTCCTCCGGACCTCGGGCGGGCAGAGGTGGAGGAGGGGGTGTATAACACTGTATATACCTATGCAATATTGTGAGATTAAAAGCTGATTTTTCGTTATCTTTTACAAACCCCCTCCTCCGTCCAATCCGCGCGTGATGCACTGGAGGAGGGGGGTAGTAACCTCCACTTTCCCGCCATTGTCGGATGGTGGGTTGGTCAAGTGCATTTTTTGTATAGCTTCTCTTTGTTCCTCTTCTGGTAAGCTTTGTATGTGGTTGTAAATTGATGTGCAAGCTTCTGTGAACTCTTTCCTACTGTCAATTATAGCTTCTTCCATATGCTGTCTCCAACATGAGCTCATACTGTAGCAGAGAATTTGTGTATATGTGATCCACATATTTGTCTGCAATCATGTACTGCCCCTCCTTCAGCCCAGTTAGTAAAAGAGGAGATATCTGCATCTTCGCTGATGGTCCAGGTATAGTTAGTGTGTGGGATAAATCTTCCTCCACTTTGTCTTGAAGACATGACTGTTCAGCCATAATGCGATACCATCTCTCTCTCCCTCTCTTCTTTTATCAGCCCCCACCTCCACTCCAGCCGCTGGTGGGATGGAGGAGGGGGGTCTGGAAAAGAAAGGGTAGATAGGGTGATGAAGGATAGTGTGGGCAAAAATTGATGTATGAGAACACAGTGTTACAAATGAGAATGCTAATGTTAATGTAACTGTTCAGCCATAATGTGATACCATCTCTCTCTCCCTCTCTTCTTTTATCAGCCCCCACCTCCACTCCAGCCGCTGGTGGGATGGAGGAGGGGGTCTGGAAAAGAAAGGGTAGATAGGGTGATGAAGGATAGTGTGGGCAAAAATTGATGTATGAGAACACAGTGTTACAAATGAGAATGCTAATGTTAATGTAACTGTTCAGCCATAATGCGATACCATCTCTCTCTCCCTCTCTTCTTTTATCAGCCCCCACCTCCACTCCAGCCGCTGGTGGGATGGAGGAGGGGGTCTGGAAAAGAAAGGGTAGATAGGGTGATGAAGGATAGTGTGGGCAAATATTGATGTATGAGAACACAGTGTTACAAATGAGAATGCTAATGTTAATGTAACTGTTCAGCCATAATGCGATACCATCTCTCTCTCCCTCTCTTCTTTTATCAGCCCCCACCTCCACTCCAGCCGCTGGTGGGATGGAGGAGGGGGTCTGGAAAAGAAAGGGTAGATAGGGTGATGAAGGATAGTGTGGGCAAAAATTGATGTATGAGAACACAGTGTTACAAATGAGAATGCTAATGTTAATGTAACTGTTCAGCCATAATGCGATACCATCTCTCTCTCCCTCTCTTCTTTTATCAGCCCCCACCTCCACTCCAGCCGCTGGTGGGATGGAGGAGGGGGTCTGGAAAAGAAAGGGTAGATAGGGTGATGAAGGATAGTGTGGGCAAAAATTGATGTATGAGAACACAGTGTTACAAATGAGAATGCTAATGTTAATGTAACTGTTCAGCCATAATGCGATACCATCTCTCTCTCCCTCTCTTCTTTTATCAGCCCCCACCTCCACTCCAGCCGCTGGTGGGATGGAGGAGGGGGTCTGGAAAAGAAAGGGTAGATAGGGTGATGAAGGATAGTGTGGGCAAGAATTGATGTATGAGAACACAGTGTTACAAATGAGAATGCTAATGTTAATGTAACTGTTCAGCCATAATGCGATACCATCTCTCTCTCCCTCTCTTCTTTTATCAGCCCCCACCTCCACTCCAGCCGCTGGTGGGATGGAGGAGGGGGTCTGGAAAAGAAAGGGTAGATAGGGTGATGAAGGATAGTGTGGGCAAGAATTGATGTATGAGAACACAGTGTTACAAATGAGAATGCTAATGTTAATGTAACTGTTCAGCCATAATGCGATACCATCTCTCTCTCCCTCTCTTCTTTTATCAGCCCCCACCTCCACTCCAGCCGCTGGTGGGATGGAGGAGGGGGTCTGGAAAAGAAAGGGTAGATAGGGTGATGAAGGATAGTGTGGGCAAAAATTGATGTATGAGAACACAGTGTTACAAATGAGAATGCTAGACATCATCACTACCTAGTACTAAAGATGTCTATCAGTATGCTACAAATTTGCATGTTAAACTACCAGGTCCCATGACTACTCTGTACATCAGAGTAGTTTGCATGGCCACAGAAGCTTCAGTGTATTCAGACACACGATAGTATGCTTTGTAGTTGACTCCATCAACAATCTCATACCAAGTGTCTGTCACCATGATGTCTTGTGGAGGCTTTAATTTAGTTCCTTGATACTCAAACTTCCACACGTTAGGTCCTTTGTCAGTAAATCTAGGCTTGTATCCTGTTCCAGTCAGCATTACTTGAGGAGCATTGATGTCTGAACACATATGAGGAACATATTCCACAAAACTCAACTGATAATTTGAGTTTTGTGTACAGACATAATAGCTGCCTACAAACATTCTTCCTGAACATTTAGCAGATGTCACATTGGCATGAGGACTGAAATTGAACCATCTTTTACTTCCTATAGAACACATATCGTAGAATGTGTCGGTGGACATACCAACTATGTCTCCAGGTTTCACTTCTCCTGTAGCATCAAACCGGATCAAGTTGTCAGCATACTTCAGCATAGTGTATACTGTGTTAGTCGTCATAGGGACCAACTTAGGATTGGCGATTTGAGGACCTTTCACTGCAACATAAGATACATCTCCATTGAGATGATTTACACGTCCGTACCAGTGCTCTGCCAACATGTACGTGCTAACTTCTGGTGCATATACACCATCAACATCATTAGTCTTGTCATGTACTGCCTTTTCAAACCATATACCGCCAATCACTAATTTGATGCGATACATGACTCCCAACTGCATATCGTCTTGAATATCTCCTTTTTTGATACCTGTGTCCACGTAGTAGTACTGTTGATCTGGTCTACTGCGAACACTGTACACCCTGCCTGTTTGCATTTTAGACAAGTCAGGGATGATAGGTGTGGAAGGATATTTCTCTTCTAGTTTGACACAGATCTTCTCACAATCGATCACATGTGTTTCAATCTTCTCTACCTGAGATACACTGCTGTTGAATGTGTAGATATGACCACCTGCATGTTGAATTGCATATCCCGGGTGTGTTGTTAACACTAACGAAGTAGTATCTACAGGATACGTAGGTAGGATGTACATGTAAGGAGAATTGAACACTATATGATACCGATGGCCTTCTCTCACATATTGTTGTTCTCCAGATAACATATCAGGAAATGAACGGTACAGATATATCTTGCCTTTGTCTTGATCATACCTGTACAACGTATTGGTCTGTACTCTTTCTGCATACGATAAATACTGTGGACTTGTATTGTCTGCTGTCACAATTGGCCACGTATTTTGAGTGTACAAGTGTGCTGTCGTGCTGACACTTCCATTCACTACTCGACGTATCACAGTGCAACACAACTTTGACAACTGATACATGTATGCCTTCACAATGTCCATCATGTCAGAGCTGTATTCCGATATACACACCAAATCTGTTCCTGAATGTCGTTCGACATAGCTTTGGTTGGCAAATAGATAACTGCTTTCACTACATGCTGGTGGTCTACTACCATCTGCGTAATCCACTTCTTCAAATGCCACTTCTGTTCCATTCACGATGATCAGCATGTACCACAAACTGGCTCTCATAAGTGTACCACATGTATCTGTGATCCTTTGGCCAGTTTCGGTATATTTATACCGCATGTAACTGTCCATCTCTCGTTTGTACACCAGCCCGGTACATAACACAGAAGGATACATTGCATCCACGCTCTCTTCAGCAGTAGCCATCTATATCCACACAACTTTAGCACATAATCACAATCCATATACTATCATCTTTTATAACCCCCACCTCCACTTTCCCGCCATTGTCGGATGGTGGAGCTGGGGGTACATAAAAGAAAGTAGATATATTTGTAATCGTATGGATAGAGTTAGACAGTATAAGTTGTCACCGAATTGGGCTAGAGGTTATATTCGAGTATACCTGGAGACAGAAGAATATAGAGTGATCAAACGATCTGGATACTATATTCATTATAGCAGCTATCATCTGTGTAGTAGTATTTGGCAGAACATCAAATACAGAAGCTCATGTTGGAGACAGCATATGGAAGAAGCTATAATTGACAGTAGGAAAGAGTTCACAGAAGCTTGCACATCAATTTACAACCACATACAAAGCTTACCAGAAGAGGAACAAAGAGAAGCTATACAAAAAATTGGAGAAGTGACTTTCCTGGATATTTGTAAAGAGTTAGGAGTTCCTGAAGGATATCCACCGCCAGAAGTAGTACTGGGTGCTGAAAACAATCAAGACTTTTTGTATCAAGTAGGACTTGAATTTTTGGAACTCTACAGTACAGATGGGCAAATCCAAAAAAAAGAATGAAAAAGGCAAAGGTGGAGGGAAAAAAAAAAGGTACAAAAGGTGGCGGAGTGAAAAAAAGAAAATCTAAGAAAGGCAAGAAGCGTGGAGGTAAAAAAAGTAGTGGGTACTACTCGTGCAGATTCAACCAGTATTATTCTTGTTATGGAATTGGTTTGGGTTTCAAAGCAGTGCTGGACAATAACCCTGATGATACAAAGGCAGGTAGCGGTGTAGCTCAAATAGCTATCAGTGCTTCTCTACATCCACTGGGTCAAATTCATGTGTGGTCTGCTAAAGGTCCTACTACCAACGCTTGGGACAATTATGTAGAACATGATTACAGCACTCCATTGAGAAAAATGGCACTGTGTTTTGAAGAAGTGAGAGTCAACAAAGTGACAGTGGTAATCAATCCAGCATACAACAACTGGGCAATGGGTGCAGTAAATGTCCAAGGACAGCCTGTGAGTATACCAATGGATATGATGACATTCCATTATGAAAGAAATGAAATAGCTGCGTTTTGGTCTGACAGTGCAGATTCTACACGTACCAGTCTGGACGAATTATCGATGACAGGAGATTTTGGTTCCAGGATATTTAACAAAACTGCTAAGAAGCATGTGAAATTTCCTACACCTAAAACGATGCCAGCCTACAATGACAAGGCAGTAGGACACACACCTTTGACAGGTATTCCATCTATTAAAGGAAAGTGGGTGAGCACAGCTTCGTTTGATCAAGCCGATTATGGATTTCTAGATATCAACATTCACCACAATTACAATGCCAAAGAAGCTGGTGCAGATACTGGATCTGCTATTTGTATGTACACAGTGCAAGTGTTCTGGGATGTCACATTCCGAAAACAAACATCTCTGTCTATTTTATCTCGTCTCTTTGACTATGAAGATCTATGTACAGATTTGTACACAGATGTGATTGCAGTCGAAGAGTTTAAAGATAAAGTAGGATCTTTAATTGCAAATGCTGCAAAGTCAGGAGATGTCAGACAAGTGACAAAAGTGGATGCTATAGTTGGAGAAGGTGTACTGACTACAGCAGACAAATTGTTGTTACAACAAAGAGGAAAACATGCACGTCTGTCTCGACCAGGTGCAGAAGTAGCACATAAAGAAAGAATACATATGAAGCATGTGCTTAAACGTTTCATCAAACAAGCTGATCAATGGGAATTTGAGAGAGCTAGAGACAAGGCTGAGTACAAGAAATTGAGAGATGGTAAATCAAATATTGCAGATAGGGAATCTGGCGATTTGTCTCAAGATGAAGAAGTGACTGATTCTGACAGTAGTGATGAATCTTCCGTAACTGATAATGAATCAGTTATGGAAGAAGACAATGCATCTCTAGTTCTAGATAGTGATGATGATCGTGATGATGATGTCTAGCATTCTCATTTGTAACACTGTGTTCTCATACATCAATTTTTGCCCACACTATCCTTCATCACCCTATCTACCCTTTCTTTTCCAGACCCCCTCCTCCATCCCACCAGCGGCTGGAGTGGAGGTGGGGGCTGATAAAAGAAGAGAGGGAGAGAGAGATGGTATCGCATTATGGCTGAACAGTCATGTCTTCAAGACAAAGTGGAGGAAGATTTATCCCACACACTAACTATACCTGGACCATCAGCGAAGATGCAGATATCTCCTCTTTTACTAACTGGGCTGAAGGAGGGGCAGTGCTGCGTTATAGCATTGGATCGGTTGAAACTAGCACTACAGGCAACAGACACAGACATATTGCAGTGGAGCTCAGCCATCCCACCGGCTGGGGATATTTGGCAAGCAGATTCAAAGGGTACTGGCAAGGAAGAGACGATTGGTTCTTTGAACAAATTGAGCAATATGTCTGCAAAGAAGGATGCGACGCGACTTTTACAAGTAATGGAGGGGGAAACCCAGGAGGTAGTACAAGCACAAGTCGCGACTGCTTTGACATCCGATCCTTTTTTGAAGCTCCCCGTCGTAAAAACACCGGTAGCACAGCTAAAGATGGAGACATACTTGGACAAGCTGTTACAGCAAGTCGACTTGATGATGGACTTAACGCCTGGCTTCAATCCCCTGGGCCGTCCCAACTCAGTTCTGGAATTGGAGACATATGCCACGCATCAGGAGTCGACCTTGAGGGCGCTACTCAAAGATCCAGAGTTGAATTTTCAGAATGCGCATCAGTATGCGATTCAATCGACACAGTACTCTTTGGCTCAGATGTACACAATCCAAGTGAGAGCATTGGAAGTTCTCAGGTTACAACGAATCAAGAAATTGCAGCGCTTGATAGTCGAAGAAGATGTCTATCCCTTAGCAGGAAAAGAAATAAAAGTAGACCACTTAGCACACCTGAGTTACAACAGAACAGTCTGGCAAAAGACATAGAAGAGATGAAGAAGTTGTTTGTAGCGAAGAAGATGGGGGAACAGCCGAAGTGGCAATTGTTGAAATACCAGAAGCTGACAGCAGAGAGAGATCAGATGGTGTATGCGGCGAAGAAGATGTCTGCCAAGAGACAAGCAGAGGAAGAGTTAGTGCAGGCCGAGATAAAGAAGATGAATTTATTGCTCGAGAACGATCCTGAATTACACAACCTGGACGAGTTTATGGAACAGACGACATCCCCACCTTGCTGCTCTCGATCTTCAATACTGTCTTCAATTTCTCAAACAGCATTGCAAAACCAGCTTGTGAGTTGATTTGCCCACCAGATCTTGACTCCACTTTTTCTCCTTCGGTTTACCGCCTGGAAGGTACCTTTCAGTGCTGAACCGTGATTGGAGAGCATCATCCCACTCGTCTTGAAAGACGCCTTGTGGGGTGAAGTTAGATGTGATAAAGAAGACCCAGGGCCGCACAGGTTGTGTCACAGATCCTTTCTTTTCAACTCTGATGGTATCAAAATCAAGTAATGCTTTCACTTGTGAGACAACCATGCGAGATCGCAAATCTAATTCTTCAATGTGGACAACTTTTTCCAAGATGTAACCATCCCACCATTTGTACTCATGAGAGTATGGCAACTTGTACACCCTATGATCAAGGCAATATTTCACAAACCAGTTGACAAACCTAGATTTGCCTACTCCCCCATCTCCACATATCCACACACTAATTACCCTTTCAGCAGGAACAGCTTCTGGTAACATTAAATCCCTTTTCTTCTCCCATACATTTCCATCATTGAACATCATAGGGTGGATTTTAACTAGTGTGCTAAATTTCATGTAGTAATCCATCCTCATGGTCTTAGATACTATCCTGTACTCTCCACCAGATTTTCTAGCACATCTCCCTTTTTGGCCCCTGTCAGCGTAAGCTAATTCTTGTGCTACTTTACGATTATAACCCCAAAACAATTTAACTAGTCTAGCTCTGCGGACTGATTCTCGAGAGCTGTGCAGAGACTGATTAAGCCAACATCCTGGGCTGGTTGGTTCAAGCAGAGGGCTTCGACCAAAGATCGAGAGCAGCAAGGTGGGGATGTCGTCTGTTCCATAGACTCGTCCAGGTTGTGTAATTCGGGATCGTTCTCGAGCAATAAATTCATCTTCTTTATCTCGGCCTGCACTAACTCTTCCTCTGCTTGTCTCTTGGCAGACATCTTCTTCGCCGCATACACCATCTGATCTCTCTCTGCTGTCAGCTTCTGGTATTTCAACAATTGCCACTTCGGCTGTTCCCCCATCTTCTTCGCTACAAACAACTTCTTCATCTCTTCTATGTCTTTTGCCAGACTGTTCTGTTGTAACTCAGGTGTGCTAAGTGGTCTACTTTTATTTCTTTTCCTGCTAAGGGATAGACATCTTCTTCGACTATCAAGCGCTGCAATTTCTTGATTCGTTGTAACCTGAGAACTTCCAATGCTCTCACTTGGATTGTGTACATCTGAGCCAAAGAGTACTGTGTCGATTGAATCGCATACTGATGCGCATTCTGAAAATTCAACTCTGGATCTTTGAGTAGCGCCCTCAAGGTCGACTCCTGATGCGTGGCATATGTCTCCAATTCCAGAACTGAGTTGGGACGGCCCAGGGGATTGAAGCCAGGCGTTAAGTCCATCATCAAGTCGACTTGCTGTAACAGCTTGTCCAAGTATGTCTCCATCTTTAGCTGTGCTACCGGTGTTTTTACGACGGGGAGCTTCAAAAAAGGATCGGATTGTCAAAGCAGTCGCGACTTGTGCTTGTACTACCTCCTGGGTTTCCCCCTCCATTACTTGTAAAAGTCGCGTCGCATCCTTCTTTGCAGACATATTGCTCAATTTGTTCAAAGAACCAATCGTCTCTTCCTTGCCAGTACCCTTTGAATCTGCTTGCCAAATATCCCCAGCCGGTGGGATGGCTGAGCTCCACTGCAATATGTCTGTGTCTGTTGCCTGTAGTGCTAGTTTCAACCGATCCAATGCTATAACGCAGCACTGCCCCTCCTTCAGCCCAGTTAGTAAAAGAGGAGATATCTGCATCTTCGCTGATGGTCCAGGTATAGTTAGTGTGTGGGATAAATCTTCCTCCACTTTGTCTTGAAGACATGACTGTTCAGCCATAATGCGATACCATCTCTCTCTCCCTCTCTTCTTTTATCAGCCCCCACCTCCACTCCAGCCGCTGGTGGGATGGAGGAGGGGGTCTGGAAAAGAAAGGGTAGATAGGGTGATGAAGGATAGTGTGGGCAAAAATTGATGTATGAGAACACAGTGTTACAAATGAGAATGCTAGACATCATCATCACGATCATCATCACTATCTAGAACTAGAGATGCATTGTCTTCTTCCATAACTGATTCATTATCAGTTACGGAAGATTCATCACTACTGTCAGAATCAGTCACTTCTTCATCTTGAGACAAATCGCCAGATTCCCTATCTGCAATATTTGATTTACCATCTCTCAATTTCTTGTACTCAGCCTTGTCTCTAGCTCTCTCAAATTCCCATTGATCAGCTTGTTTGATGAAACGTTTAAGCACATGCTTCATATGTATTCTTTCTTTATGTGCTACTTCTGCACCTGGTCGAGACAGACGTGCATGTTTTCCTCTTTGTTGTAACAACAATTTGTCTGCTGTAGTCAGTACACCTTCTCCAACTATAGCATCCACTTTTGTCACTTGTCTGACATCTCCTGACTTTGCAGCATTTGCAATTAAAGATCCTACTTTATCTTTAAACTCTTCGACTGCAATCACATCTGTGTACAAATCTGTACATAGATCTTCATAGTCAAAGAGACGAGATAAAATAGACAGAGATGTTTGTTTTCGGAATGTGACATCCCAGAACACTTGCACTGTGTACATACAAATAGCAGATCCAGTATCTGCACCAGCTTCTTTGGCATTGTAATTGTGGTGAATGTTGATATCTAGAAATCCATAATCGGCTTGATCAAACGAAGCTGTGCTCACCCACTTTCCTTTAATAGATGGAATACCTGTCAAAGGTGTGTGTCCTACTGCCTTGTCATTGTAGGCTGGCATCGTTTTAGGTGTAGGAAATTTCACATGCTTCTTAGCAGTTTTGTTAAATATCCTGGAACCAAAATCTCCTGTCATCGATAATTCGTCCAGACTGGTACGTGTAGAATCTGCACTGTCAGACCAAAACGCAGCTATTTCATTTCTTTCATAATGGAATGTCATCATATCCATTGGTATACTCACAGGTTGTCCTTGGACATTTACTGCACCCATTGCCCAGTTGTTGTATGCTGGATTGATTACCACTGTCACTTTGTTGACTCTCACTTCTTCAAAACACAGTGCCATTTTTCTCAATGGAGTGCTGTAATCATGTTCTACATAATTGTCCCAAGCGTTGGTAGTAGGACCTTTAGCAGACCACACATGAATTTGACCCAGTGGATGTAGAGAAGCACTGATAGCTATTTGAGCTACACCGCTACCTGCCTTTGTATCATCAGGGTTATTGTCCAGCACTGCTTTGAAACCCAAACCAATTCCATAACAAGAATAATACTGGTTGAATCTGCACGAGTAGTACCCACTACTTTTTTTACCTCCACGCTTCTTGCCTTTCTTAGATTTTCTTTTTTTCACTCCGCCACCTTTTGTACCTTTTTTTTTTCCCTCCACCTTTGCCTTTTTCATTCTTTTTTTTTGGATTTGCCCATCTGTACTGTAGAGTTCCAAAAATTCAAGTCCTACTTGATACAAAAAGTCTTGATTGTTTTCAGCACCCAGTACTACTTCTGGCGGTGGATATCCTTCAGGAACTCCTAACTCTTTACAAATATCCAGGAAAGTCACTTCTCCAATTTTTTGTATAGCTTCTCTTTGTTCCTCTTCTGGTAAGCTTTGTATGTGGTTGTAAATTGATGTGCAAGCTTCTGTGAACTCTTTCCTACTGTCAATTATAGCTTCTTCCATATGCTGTCTCCAACATGAGCTTCTGTATTTGATGTTCTGCCAAATACTACTACACAGATGATAGCTGCTATAATGAATATAGTATCCAGATCGTTTGATCACTCTATATTCTTCTGTCTCCAGGTATACTCGAATATAACCTCTAGCCCAATTCGGTGACAACTTATACTGTCTAACTCTATCCATACGATTACAAATATATCTACTTTCTTTTATGTACCCCCAGCTCCACCATCCGACAATGGCGGGAAAGTGGAGGTGGGGGTTATAAAAGATGATAGTATATGGATTGTGATTATGTGCTAAAGTTGTGTGGATATAGATGGCTACTGCTGAAGAGAGCGTGGATGCAATGTATCCTTCTGTGTTATGTACCGGGCTGGTGTACAAACGAGAGATGGACAGTTACATGCGGTATAAATATACCGAAACTGGCCAAAGGATCACAGATACATGTGGTACACTTATGAGAGCCAGTTTGTGGTACATGCTGATCATCGTGAATGGAACAGAAGTGGCATTTGAAGAAGTGGATTACGCAGATGGTAGTAGACCACCAGCATGTAGTGAAAGCAGTTATCTATTTGCCAACCAAAGCTATGTCGAACGACATTCAGGAACAGATTTGGTGTGTATATCGGAATACAGCTCTGACATGATGGACATTGTGAAGGCATACATGTATCAGTTGTCAAAGTTGTGTTGCACTGTGATACGTCGAGTAGTGAATGGAAGTGTCAGCACGACAGCACACTTGTACACTCAAAATACGTGGCCAATTGTGACAGCAGACAATACAAGTCCACAGTATTTATCGTATGCAGAAAGAGTACAGACCAATACGTTGTACAGGTATGATCAAGACAAAGGCAAGATATATCTGTACCGTTCATTTCCTGATATGTTATCTGGAGAACAACAATATGTGAGAGAAGGCCATCGGTATCATATAGTGTTCAATTCTCCTTACATGTACATCCTACCTACGTATCCTGTAGATACTACTTCGTTAGTGTTAACAACACACCCGGGATATGCAATTCAACATGCAGGTGGTCATATCTACACATTCAACAGCAGTGTATCTCAGGTAGAGAAGATTGAAACACATGTGATCGATTGTGAGAAGATCTGTGTCAAACTAGAAGAGAAATATCCTTCCACACCTATCATCCCTGACTTGTCTAAAATGCAAACAGGCAGGGTGTACAGTGTTCGCAGTAGACCAGATCAACAGTACTACTACGTGGACACAGGTATCAAAAAAGGAGATATTCAAGACGATATGCAGTTGGGAGTCATGTATCGCATCAAATTAGTGATTGGCGGTATATGGTTTGAAAAGGCAGTACATGACAAGACTAATGATGTTGATGGTGTATATGCACCAGAAGTTAGCACGTACATGTTGGCAGAGCACTGGTACGGACGTGTAAATCATCTCAATGGAGATGTATCTTATGTTGCAGTGAAAGGTCCTCAAATCGCCAATCCTAAGTTGGTCCCTATGACGACTAACACAGTATACACTATGCTGAAGTATGCTGACAACTTGATCCGGTTTGATGCTACAGGAGAAGTGAAACCTGGAGACATAGTTGGTATGTCCACCGACACATTCTACGATATGTGTTCTATAGGAAGTAAAAGATGGTTCAATTTCAGTCCTCATGCCAATGTGACATCTGCTAAATGTTCAGGAAGAATGTTTGTAGGCAGCTATTATGTCTGTACACAAAACTCAAATTATCAGTTGAGTTTTGTGGAATATGTTCCTCATATGTGTTCAGACATCAATGCTCCTCAAGTAATGCTGACTGGAACAGGATACAAGCCTAGATTTACTGACAAAGGACCTAACGTGTGGAAGTTTGAGTATCAAGGAACTAAATTAAAGCCTCCACAAGACATCATGGTGACAGACACTTGGTATGAGATTGTTGATGGAGTCAACTACAAAGCATACTATCGTGTGTCTGAATACACTGAAGCTTCTGTGGCCATGCAAACTACTCTGATGTACAGAGTAGTAATGGGACCTGGTAGTTTAACATGCAAATTTGTAGCATACTGATAGACATCTTAGTACTAGGTAGTGATGATGTCTAGCATTCTCATTTGTAACACTGTGTTCTCATACATCAATTTTTGCCCACACTATCCTTCATCACCCTATCTACCCTTTCTTTTCCAGACCCCCTCCTCCATCCCACCAGCGGCTGGAGTGGAGGTGGGGGCTGATAAAAGAAGAGAGGGAGAGAGAGATGGTATCGCATTATTGAACAATGGATTATTCGATTGAAGTAGATTTCAACGCAACAGACGTACAAAGTCTGAATGAGGGAGGATACAGTCTATGCCTATCGAAGGGAGTTGTACAGTCGGCAGTGTCTAACCCACTCCCTTTGATATGGATAGCCAAGCAACCATTTCAAGACAATGTATTCTCTTGGACTACAATTTCTATGCTAGTGAGACAACGGTACAATCAGGAGCTACAATTGAGCAGACATCATACACTACAGAGGGAATAACAACGGATGTTCCGTACCAGTTCATATCCGGTGCATTTCAGATAGGAGGTGCAGTGGTACCAAGTACAACTGCTTATACTTTGGAAAATGACAGTGGTGAAGGTGTCATATTGGGAGTAACGCAGAGTGCTACAGTAGATGGAAAAACTGTGTCTTCTCCTATCTTTGGACAGTATGTAGAGGAAGGATTAGATGTGTCATACCAACCGCAAGAAGTGATCAGTGTCTTCTTGCAAAGACAGGCTGTGAATGGGCAAATGGTGGCTAGTACTGGAAGTCAAGTTACGGTCGTAACATTAAGTCCTCAACAGAAAGAAGCAAAGCTGATGTACCAAAACGGACATTTTGTCATCGTATCGATGTGGGTGAGTCGCCCTCGCTTCGGCAACCAGCCAGTGGAGGTTAGTAAAGATTATATCATCAAATATCGTCATGGTGCCATAAAATTTGTCCCTATGCACAGTAGTAAAGCTAACAATCCATCTCTACTATTGGACATGCCTTACAAAACTGCACAGGGTACTGTAACAGACGCAGTACAGATAGAGAAAGTGGATTGGTCAAGTGCATTTAGCTATGGTGTAGAGAATACCTGGTATGAATACAACCAACTTGTACCTGGGAGAGGAATGTGTGTGCATCGACGTAATACGTGCAACAATCAATGTGTGTTACAAACTAATCGCAAATATCATATGCACATTCGTAACAACATTGTCACATTTCATTATGCTGGGATCAATACAAATCTACCAAATGAAGTGGTCAGGTCACGTGCTCATATTATGTTTGTGAAAGACCAGCATACTCCTAGCAGAGTTATGTTTGTGATTAATGACCCCTATACAGAAGGACCCATGCTGCATGAAGATGAAGAAATATACATTGATTGGGACAAAATCGCAATGAATGAGATGCAATATTTCGGAACTGTATATAGTAAATCAGAGTACATGATTGCAGACAAATATGTGGATCACATATACACAAATTCTCTGCTACAGTATGAGTGTGATGACCCTACACAAATTGGTAGTGGTGCAGTATCAATTGCTATGCACAGTGATAATGTAAATGAACAATATCAGCAAACTGTGTGGACTGGGGTATTGTACACATATCATTACAAGGCTCCCAATGGAATAGTGCTGCAAGAGTATGGCCTGGTGCACGACAGTGCGAATGCAATAATGACTGCTGTGTCGCAGCATTGTTTGACTAATGCACATTTCAGTACTAATGCAGAAGGTGTAAATACAGTTCGATTCATATTGCCTGGGCACACAGGTTTAATCGAACCACGACCAGTTGTCCACATTCCTTCTGATCTGTACACTATGCCAAGTCGGCTACTGGCTCAACTTGCTATAGCATCTATTCCATTTGAGCCCATATTGATACCAACTGCTACATCAATGGAGCTACATGTGCCTTATGTCATACATCATATGGGCAATAATTGTGCTGTGTTTTTCCCACATCCCAGTGCAGTGCCTTCTCACGACGTAAACAATTACATGTTTACCCACATGCAATATGTGTGGACAAGTGGAGAAGACGGAAGTATGCTCCATATCATGGAAAATGATGTACTTGTCTTCTATGAGCAAGAGCCTGTCTATGTGAACGTTCCCTATCAAGTACAGATGTATAATAATCTCATTACATTTATATGAACTGTAACACTGTATATACCTATGCAATATTGTGAGATTAAAAGCTGATTTTTCGTTATCTTTTACAAAACCCCCTCCTCCGTCCAATCCGCGCACGATGCACTGGAGGAGGGGGGTAGTAAAAGAATGTAATGTAATATGTGATATACCAAATTTACAAAATAGTACACATAGAATATGCACGATGTTCTACAGGATTAGGAATGTTGATGGTAATGTCCACATTATCTGTCCCGATTTGGTCTTGACGCACTTCCTTGTCACTCTTTTTTTTTTACTTTGATATTGACAATCTTCAGAAGTAGTGCCTAAACCTTCTAGCTTCACTCTCTTCTTTGCAGTCTTCAGGGATTTGCATATAGATGACAAAAAATGACTTCAGATGGCTGCATTTCTCTATTTCTGTACTGTGTTTGACTAGAAATAGATCATAAGATTCTTTGTCTCTGATGCTTTTCATGTCTTTGAGAGTAGCTGGATTGACATCTTTGCAGTCCCAAAAATCTCTGTTACTCGCAAAGGTTTGAACAGGCATAGGACATCTGCTAGCCATACCATAAGGTGTGAACATGATGGATCCATCAAATGGAATGTAGACACCAGTTCCGTTTTGTCGTGTCCAACCTCGATATGTGTATGTGACACCAGTTTCCATTACGTAACCTGTAGCCTTTGGTGTCACCCTCGTCACTAGAAGATGCTTCTTCCAATTCATCAGAAGGACATACATTGTACGCTGATTTCACCATCTCAGTGTCAGATACATAAGAGTCAGTATCATCGTCATCTGACACTCTTTCCACTCTGTTGATATCAGCCAAAGCCTCTATCACAGAGCCATAATGTGCCAGAGTAAATTTCACCATGTCACCTTTGTACTCTGCCATGTATTTCAGTCTTCATACATCCATGCTCCATATGTATCGTCAACTTTAGGGTCTTCAAATATCCAAGTCTGTCCTACTGGCTTGTATTTGTACCACTGCCCTTCTCTCATTGCAGTGTGAGACATCACACTGGACCTGTAGCGGTATGAAAATGATTTGATCTTGTGTCCTTCATGGTCGTAGTACACGTTAGTAAACATGTAGTCCCCTTCTTCTTGCTGAGCAGAGGTATTCTGTAGATCAATTGCCAATTGATCGTCTTCACTCTCTGCATCAGTATCCCTCGGCGAATCAAGGTCCAAGGAATTGTCTTTTTCTCTGGTTCTGACAACACTCTCAGCTGTTTTGCTACAGGGATCAGTTGCATGTTCCATCACTAGGTACTGATCGTTTGTGACCACTTTACTGACCACATGATCAAGTATAACACTCACAGGTGTTACATCAGTAGTGATTTGTGCATCTCTGGTCACCATAGAAGGACCTACTGGTATAAACGGTCTTGCTACTCGGATCCCATACTATACTCTGCGTTGGATTTTGAGGTAAAAAGTGCAACACACATGGAGTTGTTTCCAGCAGCAATAGTGCATTGTGAAGTTTGAGCATTGACATTGAAGAAGACTTGGACATCTTCTGAAGGTGTGAATGTTGCACTTGCATTGTTTAGGTAGGTTGATACCTTCAAATGGCCCAGAAGCTTCTGCTCCATTGATAGTAGCACTCTGAGCCAAACCAAACAACAATGTCATTCGTCACGTTTGTAAGCTGGTATCGATTGATCTGTTCCTTCATTGAACACACCATTTATTGAAGGTGTAAGTCTTACTAGGATCAGCTGGCTGATTCGTAGTAGACAATCGATTGATTACTGCACCTTCTTGCACTTGTGTTGAACTGGCATACAATTCGTATTGGGCTCCGCTCCATAGTACTTCATTGTTTTCAAATGCTTTCACTGCTATCCATATCAAAGGATATGGAATACCTGCTGCACTGTTGACTACGTTTCCCTTCGTCAACACAAGATTAAAGCCTCTGAATTCAATTCTTGTAGACTCTCCGCGTCTACAGCTATCTTCAACACATAGTTCACAGTCATCTTGCGATGTTTCTGATCACTTGCTATCGATAACATCATACAGAGTATACACCTTCTTTATACACCCCCTCCTCCACCTCTGCCCGCCCAAGGTCCGGAGGAGGGGGTTGAGAAAAGATCAGGGCCAAAAGTTTAATGTATTACAATGTTCACACTTTACAGATTAAGCACATGGTCATAGTCCACCCAGGTAACTGGGTTCTTCAAAGCAGTGTAGTGAAAATTAGGATCCATAACTGCAGGCATGCCAGGGTAATCTTCAAATACTGTCTTCAATTTCTCAAACAGCATTGCAAAAACCAGCTTGTGAGTTGATTTGCCACACCAGAATCTTGACTCCACTTTTTCTCCTTCGGTTTACCGCCTGGAAGGTACCTTTCAGTGCTGAACCGTGATTGGAGAGCATCATCCCACTCGTCTTGAAAGACGCCTTGTGGGGTGAAGTTAGATGTGATAAAGAAGACCCAGGGCCGCACAGGTTGTGTCACAGATCCTTTCTTTTCAACTCTGATGGTATCAAAATCAAGTAATGCTTTCACTTGTGAGACACCATGCGAGATTGCAAATCTAATTCTTCAATGTGACAACTTTTTCCAAGATGTAACCATCCCACCATTTGTACTCATGAGAGTATGGCAACTTGTACACCCTATGATCAAGGCAATATTTCACAAACCAGTTGACAAACCTAGATTGCCTACTCCCCCATCTCCACATATCCACACACTAATTACCCTTTCAAGCAGGAACAGCTTCTGGTAACATTAAATCCCTTTTCTTCTCCCATACATTTCCATCATTGAACATCATTGGATGGATTTTAACTAATGTGCTAAATTTCATATAGTAATCCATCCTCATGGTCTTAGATACTATCCTGTACTCCCCCCGATTTTCTAGCACATCTCCCTTTCTGGCCCCTCTCAGCGTAAGCTAATTCTTCTGCTACTTTACGATTATAACCCCAAAACAATTTGACTAGTCTAGCTCTGCGGACTGATTCTCGAGAGCTGTGCAGAGACTGATTAAGCCAACATCCTGGGCTGGTTGGTTCAAGCAGAGGCTTTGACCAAAGATCGAGAGCAGCAAGGTGGGGATGTCAGTTGTTCCATAGACTCGTCCAGGTTGAGTAATTCGGGATCGTTCTCGAGCAATAAATTCATCTTCTTTATCTCGGCCTGCATCAACTCTTCCTCTGCTTGTCTCTTGACAGATAGCTTCTTCGCCGCATACACCATCTGATCTCTCTCTGCTGTCAGCTTCTGGTATTTCAACAATTGCCACTTCGGTTGTTCCCCCATCTTCTTCGGTACAAACAACTTCTTCATCTCTTCTATGTCTTTTGCCAGACTGGTTCTGTTGTAACTCAGGTGTGCTAAGTGGTCTAGTTTTATTTCTTTTCCTACTAAGGGATAGACATCTTCTTCGACTATCACGCGCTGCAATTTCTTGATTCGTTGTAACCTGAGAACTTCCAATGCTTTCACTTGGATTGTGTACATCTGAGCCAAAGAGTACTGTGTCGATTGAATCGCATACTGATGCGCATTCTGAAAATTCAACTCTGGATCTTTGAGTAGCGCCCTCAAGGTCGACTCCTGATGCGTGGCATATGTCTCCAATTCCAGAACTGAGTTGGGACGGCCCAGGGGATTGAAGCCAGGCGTTAAGTCCATCATCAAGTCCGCTTGCTGTAACAGCTTGTCCAAGTATGTCTCCATCTTTAGCTGTGCTACTGGTGTTTTTACGACGGGGAGCTTCAAAAAAGGATCGGATGTCAAAGCAGTCGCGACTTGTGCTTGTACTACCTCCTGGGTTTCCCCCTCCATTACTTGTAAAAGTCGCGTCGCATCCTTCTTTGCAGACATATTGCTCAATTTGTTCAAAGAACCAGTCATCTCTTCCTTGCCAGTAACCTTTGAATCTGCTTGCCATATATCCCCAGCCGGTGGGATGGCTGAGCTCCACTGCAATATGTCTGTGTCTGTTGCCTGTAGTGCTAGTTTCAACCGATCCAATGGTATAACGCAGCACTGCCCCTCCTTCAGCCCAGTTAGTAAAGAGGTGATATCTGCATCTTTGCTGATGGTCCAGGTATAGTTAGTGTGTGGGATAAATCTTCCTCCACTTTGTCTTGAAGACATGACTGTTCAGCCATAATGCGATACCTCTCTCCTCCCTCTCTTCTTTTATCAGCCCCCACCTCCACTCCAGCCGCTGGTGGGATGGAGGAGGGGTCTGGAACAAACGAATAAAATAATGGAAAGATAGACCTCAGCACGCGCTGCACGCCCACAACCGCACACATGTCCAAATGGTTATCGACGACTTTTTTGTTAGTGTACTGAGACAAAAGTCCAAAACTATAGAGTTCGATTTGTCTTAGTAAGATCCCGTCGATTATGCACAAAAATAGCCAAGCGACGAAGCTATCGTTTCCTTTACGCCCACAAAGGCATCGCTAACTGACGGAACGCGGGTCTAATGAAAAATTCGCGTCTGAATACATTTACAGTCAGAAACACCATTTCTTAATCCATACCTCTCAAACAAGTCTCAACTAGTCAAATAACTGTGCTGTTCGAAAAAGTTATAGTAACGTGGTCGCTAAGAAAGTGTTAATTGATACTACACTGACGGCCCGAAGCTTGGATAATACAATGTATTGCAGCACGTGATCCGTTTCCAATTAATCCCTTCCGTATATAATCTATGATGCGAGCCGAGTGGTACAACGCTCATTTTATAGATAGTAACCGTGCGATTATATTGCATTAAGAGTGTGCGAGGATCAATAGGAAGCCAATCTAACCATATGAGCCACCAGATGATGTCATCCTTCCCACATTCATCTTGCCCATTTGTTCCTGGTCATGTTCCCTCCCTCCCCCCTCCCTCCCTCCCTCCCTCCCTCCCTCCCTCCCTCCCTCCTCCCTCCTCCCCTCCCTCCCTCCCTCCCTCCCTCCCTCCCTCCCTCCCTCCCTCCCTCCCTCCCTCCCTCCCACCCTCCCTCCCTCCCTCCCTCCCTCCCTCCCTCCCTCCCTCCCTCCCTTCCGTGTGGTGTGTGTGTGTGTGTGTGGTTGAATGCACATGTGTATGTATGCATGCATGAATGTTTGTTACGAGAGTGTAAGTCCCACTGTTGACCTGCAGGAACATATTTCAGAACCCTGGGTATGTTACAGGGCCACTTGCTGCTGTGGCTGCGGCCAAAAGGGCAAAGTCCAGAGATGTGTGGCCTCTGCCCAGTCATCACAGGTGTTCAAGGGCAAGGGAAAAGGAGGAAATGGTCCAGGGGGTGTGTCTGGGGCTGCAATGAGGTGGGCTTTGTAATGCAAGTCTGATATGTATTTTTTTTATCTTTTCCTACTTCTTCGGCCATCTATCCTCACCTACACTTTCTTTCACCAAATCCCTCTCTTCCTCCCCTTCCTTCCTCTCTCCTCCCCTCCCTTCCTCCTCTCCTCCCTTCCCTTCCTCTCTTCCTCCCTCCCCTCCCTTCTCTCTTCCTCCCCTCCCATCCTCTCTTCCTCCCCTCCCATCCTCTCTTCCTCCCCTCCCTTCCTCTCTTCTCCTCTCCCTTCCTCTCCTCCCTCTCCCCTCCCTTCACCCTCCTTCATCCTCTTTTCATACTCTTCCCTTCTTCCTACTCCTAGAACTGAAGTCATTGGGGGGAGCCAACGTTTAGTTCTAAGCTTGTTCACTGTTAACAGTGCTATAGGCGTGATTTCACCTGGGCAATCTGTGGTCATTAGTGTGGAGTGTGGGCCGACAAAGCAGGCAAACATGAGGAGGTAGGATGGGGGGCACCCTTATCAGAGGCCTTCACTCTGTTCATCTTTGCTGTACCACAGGATCTGTGTGTGGAGATCAGTGATCGACACAAAATGACCCTCAGATCACATACAAAATACGTGGGGAGGTCCTGATTCCAGCCATCAATTGCAGTGACATTGCGTCAGTATTTGAAGAGCACAGAATATGCAAGCAACTAGAGTCCTAGGACAGCACACATTTCATGAGGTTAGAGAGGAGTGGGGAGGGTTGGGGGGAGGAAAAGGAGTTTTTGAATTTTTTGATCCTCCTTATTCAGGATGGCTGCATAGGTGTCTATGGAGAGGAGATGAGACCTTCCTGTACAAGAGTGTCATTGTTGGTCAGTCGGCAAAGGCTCGCTTTAAAATCAGTAACCCAAATAAGGTACATCAGTGCAGTCTTTTGCAATAGCGGGTATTTTAATCACTACCACATCCTCCATTTGTAGATACCTTGTGACGTGAATATACTGGTGAAGTCTTCCTCAGTGCAGAAGGTCAAGGGAGCAGCTGACATATTCGAAGTAGAGCCCAGCAAAGTGAACATCCCAAGCCACTCCCATGTGTATGCTGTGGTTACCTTCAGACCAACAGCCATGCAGGTATAGCTCCTATAGCAGTGTTATCCCGTATATGCATGTAGCATTTATACAGCAGCTAATGTAGGTCTAGCAGTGCTATTCCATATAGTAGCAGCCATGCAGGTATACAAGCAGTGCTATCCCTATAGTGTAGCAGCCATGCAGGTATACAAGCAGTGCTATCCCGTATAGTGTAGCAGCCATGCAGGTATACAAGCAGTGCTATCCCGTATAGTGTAGCAGCCATGCAGGTATACAAGCAGTGCTATCCCATATAGTGTTGCTATACAGTAGTGTAGCACTACTGTAAGTAATTTTTAACCACTAACCCAAATAACTTTCCCTTGCACATGACCCCAGTTGTACTCTGCAACGTTTGAAGCTGTTGCCGAAGGATCTCAAACATTGAAGGCCAAAGGACTGACCTTTGAGTTGCAGGGCGAGGGGAACCTCCCCCAGGTCTCCATAGAGAAGCCCGTGTTGCGCAACGCTCAGGGACACCCCCTCCTCCTCTTCAAGCGTCTCATGGTGGGCAATGCTCAGGGTCTTCCCTTGGTGGTGAGGAATGTTGGGACCATCCCTGCCACACTGGTGATGACACTGGGCAGCGGACATGAGTCCTTCTCCATAGCCCGGCCAAAGGTTGGAGAGGAGGAGGGAGGAGGAGGAGGAGGAGGGGGAGGCTGAAGGGGGGGTGGAGGAGGATGAGGTGGCAGGAACATGCCAGACTGGGCCCAGGATGCAAAAGGCCCCACCCCCTCCCACGGCTATTAAGCTGGGAGTAGATGAGGTGAAAGAGCTGAAGGTGCTATTCCAGCCTGCACAGCCAAACAAGTGCAGTGGTGAGCTTCAATTGAAGATACAGGACAACCAGTTTGAGAACCTGCGCATAGTGCTGGTGGGAGAAGGGTACAAGGATGACGTTGCCATTGACAACATCCAGAGCATAATGGAGGAAGTGGGGGAGTCAGCGACATCCATGCAAGGTATATGTCCCCTCTTCCCCAGTACTATCACATCTCCCATTGATCTTTCTTCTTTTTACTCCACACTAGTTCACATCAACCACCTGCAGTTTGGCGGGTGTCCAGTTGGGGAAAGCAAGCAGCTGTCGTTTGTCTTGTCGAACCACTCTACAAGCCAGGCTATTCGCTTCCAGTTTCCCTCGCTCCCTGGACTCTCGTTTTCCCCATGCGTGGGCCATCTCCACCCCAACAGTTCGAAAGACATTGTGGTCACTTTCAGACCTGCCAAGCCTCAAACCATGACTGCTCAGAGGCTGTGTGCAAAGATCACCAAGATCAAGTTCTCCCACGAGATTAGCCAGGTACATGCGTGTGCATGTGTGTGTATGTGTGAATGTGGTATGTATGTGTATATGTGTGTTGTATGTGTATATGTGTGAGTGTATGTGTGTGTGAGTGTATGTGTAATGTGGTATGTGTGTGTATGTGTGTATATGTGTGTATGTGTGAGTGTATGTGTGGGTGAGTGTATGTATGTATGATTTATCAATTTTTGGGCACCCCACACCTCTTGCTCATGCAGCAGTGATGTCACTTACATGTAAGTGACCCACCCCTCTATACAGGTGCCCGATTGGGACGACAGGATGAAGTCAGTTCGATGGGTGACTGCTCCCCTCCAGGGTCACCAAGGGGTGCATGATGCTTCACCCACGTCTCCTGGGAGACCTCCACCAACCCCGGCAAAGCAGAAGGTGATAGAGACAGAGCCCGAGACCCCTCACGCTGTGGTCGATGGCAGCCACAGGGACCTGGAACTGACTGCGTCAGGTGTGGCCGGATATACTAAGTACGAATGTTCTACGTCTGAAGTGAAGTTCAGGGACACCCTAATGTTTCAAATAGAGCATTTAGGTAAGGAGAGAGGCTCCTCTGAGCTGATGTGCCTCTAGTTGTTATGCTGTCTGGGGTCATTTACTTGTTGACAGCTTCCCTTTGAAGAATGTGGGGCCGATACCACTGGCATACAAGTGGACGGCACTGGATCAGAATGAAAATGGGACGAGAGATGCAATGGAGCCCAAGTCTGATGCAGGCTCAAGCTGCAGTGTAGGGAAAGAGGTCTCGCCATTCTCAGTGACTCCCGCCAGTGGTGTAATTCTGGTTGGACAAGAAACCAACTTTACAGTTCGGTTCTCCCCACTGGACCTAGTTGACATGCAGTGCATGTTTAGGTGCAAGTAAGTCCCACCCACATCCCTTCCTCCTCCTCCCTAGAGAGCTGTTGATCCGAGTGTTTCTCCTTTTTGCCAGTGTCCCTCACTTGGATCAATCTTGTCGACCGTTGGACCTAAAAGTACAGGGGCTTTCCCTGATGCCGTACTGCCACTTTGAGCTGGAAGAGAACAACTATCTCACCATGAGACAAGCGGAGACCAGAGGTGGACTGGAGACAAGGACGGGACCGGCCATCGATTCAGCAACAAGGGTGATTGAGTTTCATTCTCGCGGCATAGGCGTGAAAAACCACAAGTGAGTCCACTGGTCCTTACGAGCCTATGAGCAGGATCGTCCTCACCATTAATGCTTCTGTACCCCTCAGGGAATTCAGCATAATCAACCCCACAGCGTCTGGTTATGAGTTCAACTGGACCCCTGAGAATTCCTCCATTGCACTGTTCAAATGCCTCACCCCCCGGGGCTACATCGCTGGGGGAAAGAAGCATGACGTTGCTTTTGATTTTACTCCAACCACCCTGGACTTGGTGGAGTCGTTCTGGACATTCTCTAT
>JABACO010000018.1:5900206-5935206 GCA_013339895.1 Ephydatia muelleri
GGCCTATGCATAGAGCTTGTGCACGCATGAGCTGATTGGTTCAAACATAATGATTTCAATAAGGTTTTTGGAACCATTATTTTGGATAAAACGTGAAAGTACCCCCATGACGTCTGTCTGACGTTACGCATCTACACAAATGAGCGAGTTGGTTTGAATTGCAAATGCACAATCGTACGTGGAATCACTGGCACCTTCTGGCTTCAACTGACGGTCATTACTTGAGCCTCTCCTACGAGTTTTATTCATTCCCAAACCTCACTAACAAATGCCCTCGTGTGAGTTGACAGGTGCTTCTGTATACTATACTACGCAGTGACCCAAGACACCTGTCCTGTATACCGACCTGCCAGACGGAGCCATTCCATCATCAAGTTGATCATATGAGGCAGTCCAACATAGCTTTTACAGAGCGCCCTTATGCCATGGTCCACATTGCCTCCAAGATCCACGTATCTGTGGAGGCATGAAGTACATTGAACCGTGAGAAGAAAACAAATGTGCATGGTTTTGGTGTACACATATGGCATCATGCATGCATGTATGTGTCACAAGGCATATGTGTTATTGGCCGTGCAGCGTGCTTGCGTATGTGCGTGCAGCGTGCTTGCGTATGTGCGTGCAGCGTGCTTGCGCATGTGCGTGCTGCATGCTTGCGTGTGGTTGTGCATGTGTTTGCTGTGTAGTTATGTATGTGTGTGCCGTATGTGTTTGCTGTGTGCTTGCGCATGTGCGTGCTGCATGCTTGCGTATGTGTTTGCTGTGTGGTTGTGTATGTGTTTGCTGTGTAGTTATGTATGTGTGTGCCGTATGTGTTTGCTGTGTGGTTGTGTATGTGCGTGCTACATGCTTGCGTATGTGTTTGCTGTGTGGTTGTGTATGTGTGTGCTCTGTGCTTGCGTATGTGTTTGCTGTGTGCTTGCGTATGTGTGTGCTGTGTGGTTGTGTATGTGTTTGCTGTGTGGTTGTGTATGTGTGTGCTGTGTGCTTGCATATGTGTTTGCTGTGTGGTTGTGTATGGGTGTACTGTGTGCTTGCGTATGTGTTGCTGTACTGCGTATGTGTGCAAGATGAAACTCACCGTTCAAACGTCTTAATGATGGAAGGCTCTAATACGGCATCTTTAGCAGAAAAGGCATTCATGTACTCTTGAAACGAAGAATCCTCCGGCTCTTCTTCCTCGTCCTGGGAAGCGAAAAATTGCCACATAAATGCATCGTACTACTAGTGGCACTAGGCAAGCGCGGTGCGCAATAAATAGAACGCAACTATACAAAAACAATCAAAACAAAATAAGAATTTAGACCTGTTCTTCCTCACACAATTCTTCTGAAGGTGCTTCTGCCATCACGATTTGTCATATCAAACCCTCAATAGTACTAAGCCCTCCAAAATTCTAGTATGCGAGCCACTATACGGAAATATCCGGAGAAGAGCGTACCTATAAAATGAGATTGACCGTTTTTATTTTGGACAAAATGGAGCCTAACTAGGCGCCAAACGGGAAGAATCTGCTTTGATCTTTGGGAAAGAGTTGTGAAAATGGCCCAAAACAGTACATTGATGCCGGACGAACTGGATATTGATGCATTTCTGAACCCTACGATGGATGATGGGTCCATAAATGCTGTGATGGAGCCCGTTACCTCTCTCCAACCAGCGACACTGTCGCAGGGAACGTACGCTTTGGGAGACATCGGTGGTTTTGAACTCCATTCCTCCGGTACACCTGCGTACAACGGCTCACAGGATTCGTCTCACGACGTCGTAGACCTTCTGCGGCCGACCAAGACAGAGGGCGAGGCTTCTTCCAGTAGCGCCTCGTCTACTGGCACCTCGTTTGTAGGGAACACACAGAAAGCGTCCCTGTTGTCTCCTACGGCGTTGGCCATCAGCGCGGTGGATGGGATGAACAGTTCTGCCGCTTTCCACAACCTAGGCTCGATGGCCGTTTTGAATACCTTAACCCCTCACCTTACTCACGACGAGCAGGCCACCGCCACCAAGAAAGCCAATCTCCTCGCTCTCGCCACTGTGGCAAAGAAGGCTGGAGACAAGGCGAAGGAGGTCATTGCCATCATGGGCAAGCTGCAGGAGTTTCTGACGCACCTCATCACGCTGGCCGACAGTTCGGGCCCGCAAGTCAAGTTAACCGTTCAGATGCTCGTCCAAAAGCTTGTAGTGAGTTACTTCAAGGGTTGAGCGTTTTCTAAGAGTTTGGTACGTGTGCGCGTTATTGTGTACACAATGCATGGTTGTGCCAAGGCCATGGTTGTAGCCAAGGCTAACGTGATAAGTTAGGCAACTATATCTCTCCATCCTTCCATGTTCCTTGTCTGAACCATCGTACTATCTCTTGTTTGAAATGTTGTTTTTTGCAGGCTGGAGCCATCACTGAAGAGGAGTTTGCAACAAAGATTGAGCAGGACTTGAGATCACAACACCAACCAAGCCTCCTCCCATTTCTCCAGGTGTGTGTGTGTGTGTGTGTGTGTGTGTGTGTGTGTGTGTGTGTGTGTGTGTGTGTGTGTGTGTGTGTGTGTGTGTGTGTGTGTGTGTGTGTGTGTGTGTGTGTGTGTGTGTGTGGTGGAGGGAGAAGGATGGGGAAGCGAAGTTGGTGGGTTGGGGAGGAGGGAGAAAGGAAGGTGGTGGTGGGTTATGGGTTTATGCATATAAGACCCTCACCACTGTACAACGTTTTAGATTACTGTTCCTTCCCTTCTGCCTTCTGTCCTTCCACTGCTGGTACCAACGCTTCCCTGACTGATACTCACGTGACATGTTCTTCATGGCGTCATCGTGAGTAGAAGAGTGTCCCTCACTTCAGAACCAAGCTCAAGTTCCAGCAGGCCTTCATGAAGGAGATCCTACAGAAGCAACAGCAGCAGGTTGCAACCCCCGCGACGCTCCAACCCCCGAGACCCTCACACCCCCTCCAACAGACCACCTCTCCCTCAGCACCCCTCTCAAACAATGTCTCCCCACAACCTGGCCTACCTGCTGCAGCTTCCCCCGCATCCACGCCCCCACCGGTCCCCCAGGCAGCGCCCATCATTCCCATGGCGATATCGTCGTCGGGGGCGGTACCAGCAGCCGCTGGTTCCCCTTCCCCCCAGCCCATCACCATACCTCTGTTGAACCAGCAGCAGCTGCAGAAGCTGACACCTGAACAGAGGGTGGCTTACGTCCAGCAGCTGCAGAAGCTCCAGCAGAAGGGGACCATCAAGCTGCCCCCTCAGATCCAGCAGGCCCTGTTCAACGCCATGCCCCAGGGGGTGTCTCCCCAGGCGACCGGTGTGGTGGTAACCCCTTCTTCTTCAGCCATCGGCACGGGCAAGTTGCCCATCCTTCAAGCGGGCCAGGTGCAGGTCCAGGCGGGCACCATAGCCAGCCTTCAGGCGGCCATGGAGAAACAGAAGCTGTTGGCCAAAGAACAACAGCAGGCCTCCATTGTGATCAGCGCAAAGCTACCCCAGCCCGCCCTCAAGCCGCTGGCCGCAGCCGGTCAACAGTCGACCTCCCTTGCCAACAGCAGCAGTCCTTCCCCGAAGACCAGCTTTGCGGACATGAAGCTGGCCAAGCTGGGACCCGTGGGTGCCATTCTGCCACAGGCCGCCCCTCCCACTCCTGCTGGGAAGAAGAGCAAAGGAAAGACGAAGGGTGCAGATGATAAGCAGGAGGCTGTTGAGTAAGTACAGCCCCTTAGCAACGAGAGAGTAGGTGTTTGTTGTGTGTTTTATAAAGCTGTACATCCAACACTCACTTAAGCGTACTTCAAGTGCATACCATAAATTCACACACACACACACACACACACCAGTTTTAGGGTGATTTCAAGTGCAATAAGTGATCAATTTTGTGATTGTTAAATAAGTGAATGCAAAATCCTCAGTTTGTTAGCCTATTGCTTAAGTGTGCCTTATGCTACAGTGATGGGATTGTTGTGTGATGTCACCTACATTTTTGTTCCAACTTCACGTGTGTTGTTAACTGAAGATTTAACCCACGAGTGAAAGGTGCCCATAAAGGAGTTTCTCTACCAGATATTTGTTCCTTCTGTGTTGTGGGGAGTTACACTATTTTTTATCCTGTCTGTTTCATAGTCACGTATTGAAGTGAAAGCTTCTTCCCAAATATTAATTAAGACACTGATGTGGATGATGCATTGATACTCTTCTAGCGTATAGACCGTTTCAAGCCAGAGGCATGTCAACAAGTGTGTGTGTGTGTGTGTGTGTGTGTGTGTGTGTGTGTGTGTGTGTGTGTGTGTGTGTGTGTGTGTGTGTGTGTGTGTGTGTGTGTGTGCCATTTCCTACGTGCTCTAGCTGGAAACAGAGCACACACACTCATGTTGGTTCTTGGATTTATATGTTACGTTCCTTTACAGCACACACACTCATGTTGGTTCTTGGATTTATATGTTACGTTCCTTTATATGCCCATGATCTACATGTCTGGCTCAGTAGCCTGCCTGCATTATTGTGGCCTATTTCAATGTTGGTGTTTGTGCTTAAAGAACCACTCCATCAAAAATAATGCCAGATATCATGAAGGTGTGGTGTTGTGCACCCAAACGACAAACCATCACGATGTGGTATTATAATAATTCTGTAGGTTTGCACTATCACACCTCTTTGTCTGCGCCTCCCCCATACATGCCAACAGTCCTTTGTGCGTTTTTCTTTTTAACCTTACATTTGGCATCCTACTAGCTCCTTTGGTGCTGGTTCGTGCCCCCTCTTCCTTGCAGGGGGTCCTGTCCCTCCCCCTGTGCTGGGTCATGCCCCACCCCCCTGTGCTGGGTCATCCATCCCCTGTGCTGGATCATGCCCCTCCTCTTGACCCCTTCCTTGTGCTGTTATGATGGCTTTGTATTATTTCTCAATTCAGTGAGGAGGAGGAAGACGAGGGTATGGACATAGCTGGTGTAAACCTTCAAGTAAGTTGTGGTGATGTGTGTGGTGTGTGTGGGAGATGGGGAGGGTGTGGTGGTCATTTAGTGAAGGACAACGCATATTTGTATACAAAGTTGTGTCAAATTGACGTGAGCATCTTGTTTTGCGTTACTAATCTGTTACAGACACTGGTGTCTCTTTGGCAATAGGGTGTTAGAATCTAATTGAATGGGAGGGGAGTGCATGTGAGTACCACAAGAAATGATTCTTTGATTGCATTTTCATGTCAATCAAACGTGTTCTTCGTCCTCTTAAAGGAAGAACATGTGTTGCCTGCAAAAGTGTCTGAGACTGTGAGCAGGAGCTGCGGAGATCGAGTGTTCCTCAATCTGCCAGCGCTGCAACGCAGAATAGCAAGCATAGGTGAGCAACACTGTCCCATTAGGTAGCCAGAGATTTAAGGTTAGGGGGTGTGGCCGGAGATTTAAGGTTAGGGGTGTGGCCAGAGATTTAAGGTTAGGGGTGTGGCCAGAGATTTAAGGTTAGGGGGTGTGGCCAGAGATTTAAGGTTAGGGGGTGTGGCCAGAGATTTAAGGTTAGGGGGTGTGGCGATGAATCACTTACTCCAGTAGTCGAGGATGGTTTTGCATTTGAAACGCTTAACTGTCTTGATGCTGGCGTGCGTGAAGCGTGTTGGATTTGGCATGGGAACTAGGTCTGTGGGTAGCTAGTTCTCTCTTCTGGTGCGTGCTCCTTGTCCCCCTCCCATTCCCCCAAGTTCTGTGTTCTTACTCCCCTACTTTCCTCACTCTGATGCTGTTTCATACTCTAAACCGTTAGCAAGGAAGTATGGGATCACAGACATTGCAGAGGATTTTGCTGTGTTGCTTTCTCATGCAACAGAGGTGAGACAACAGACCACACCTTTCCACCATATTCTCTCTTCTCCCTTTCTTACACAATGAAAAATATAAGTTGATAATGATGTTGGTTTTATTTTGAACCCTTCAGGAGCGACTGCGTGACATTGTGGAGAAACTAGCTGTCATCAGTCAGCACAGGGTGGAGGTTCTGAAAGTAAGTGTGTGAAGCCTTGCACAATATGCACACAGTCTGTGCAACCCTCACGTGCTATCTTTCGTTGGCTATGTCATTTCAAATTGTACCTTGTAGGCATGTTTATTTATTATTATTATTATTATTTTGTTTTGTTTTTTTGTCATAGTCAGCTGTGGAGATTTCATGAATTAGATATGTGTCAATAATAGCCTTGAAAGTATCCTCAATTTTGTCCAAGGAAAAAGATGAAATACCAAGGGCTGGGTAGTAATATTGATGGAGTCCATTTTGCTAAATAGAATGCAAATTAGAAAGCTACTTGTGTGGTTTGCAGTCCAGTTTCATTCCTGTGCACTGTTGCAAAGTGTTGTTCACCATACCTCAGCTCCTCTTAGTGTGGGTCAGATCCCTAGTGTGATCAGATCTCTAGTGTGGGTCAGATCTCTAGTGTGGGTCAGATCCCTCTCTAGTGTGAGTCAAATCTCTAGTGTGGATCAGATCTCTAGTGTGGGTCAGATCCCTCTCTAGTGTAGATCAGATCTCTAGTGTGGGTCAGATCCCTCTTTAGTGTGGATCAGATCTCTAGTATGGGTCAGATCCCTCTCCAGTGTGGGTCATATCTCTAGTGTGAGTCAGATCCCTCTCTAGTGTGAGTCATTCTGTGTGTGTCTGGCTAGCATGTCTTTCCTACTAGGACTCGGAGCATTACGAAGTGACATCGGAAGTCAAGGAACAGTTGAAGGTTCTTGAGAAGATTGACAGAATCAACGTAAAACGAAAGCAGGAGAGAGAGAAGGAGAAGTTGTTGAGAGCAGCCAAGAGCAGATCCAAAGCAGATGATCCAGAGTTGGCAAAAATAAAAGAAAAAGCGAAACAGGTGTGGTTTGTGTGTGTTTGTGGTGTTGTATGTGTGGAAGTACTAAGGAGGTGAACGAGTGTCACATGTATTGTAAGGAGCGTTTGCATTGAACGAGTGTCACATGTATTGTAAGGAGCGTTTGCATTGAACGAGTGTCACATGTATTGTAAGGAGCGTTTGCATTGAACGAGTGTCACATGTATTGTAAGGAGCGTTTGCATTGAACGAGTGTCACATGTATTGTAAGGAGCGTTTGCATTGAATGATTGTCACATGTGTGTAGCTGCAAATGGAAGAGGAGCAGATTATACGGGACAGAGCCGCCAATGCAACAGCACTGGCTGCCCTTGGCAACAGAAGGAAGCGAGCACTAGATGGAGAAGTATGTAATCAGACAGTCTGTTGTGTGCAGTTTTACCTGGTGTGTTTTAAATACCTACAGGCATCTTCGAGCCAACCTGTCGTTGGTTTAACTGGGACCGCTACTTCTAATGGAGGTCAAACTGTAGCCAATGTATTTGGATCTGCTGTAAGCTACTCCAATGTGTATGTTTGTATTATGTGCGTGGTTAATGCAGCTCTGTTAATAAAAGTGCTGCATCAAATAATTGATTTCAATAATGATGTAATTTTCATTCAGAGTGGCCCGCGACAACCCAAGAGAAGAATTACAGTTCGAGATGTGGTCTTCTTCATGGAAGGAGAGCGGGAAACACGAAAATCTTTGTTACTGTACAAATCACTTTTCAAATGAACTCCCAACTTAGTCTTCCTTCAGTGGACCCTCTCTGTTTTGTTCGGTGTCTTTCTCTCCCACCTTGTTGGGAGAAAGTTGTGTTCAACTTTTTAAAACCAGTTTCTTACAGCAAAAAAAAAAAAAAAAAAAACCAAAAAATTATCCCGCACTTTTGTTTTGCTCTTATAACTGGCCTTTATACGATATCTATCCATGTATTGTGCGTGTGCATCAATCGAATTCACTCTTGAGAAACACCCGTTTCGGTCGCTTAAAGTTCACAGCGAGGCAGTACAATGTATGCATGAAATCGTGCCTCGGATTCTATTGAGTTCGTTTCTGCGCGGCTTGGGCTCGAATTATCTCCAGTCGCCTGTTGTCTATATCGTTCTTACAGTAGATGAAGCTAGCGAACCCTGCGACAACTACTGCGGCCCTACGCGCACAGAGGATGTCAGAAATGAGTGTAGTAGTGCTCGTTACCAAACTCACCATCCAACAGCGACACCTTTCATCGAAATTTTCAGACGAGCCAACATGGTGATGTTCACATTTGGAGCTTAGGGGTTAATACGATGCCAAGTTAAAATTAAGTTTTCTCTAAGGGCACGTTTACAGTCTAAAATCGTGGCTGTGAAGGCTTTGCGTATTGATTCTAAAGATGACCACACCAACTTCATATAACAGGTCTGAGCACATGAATCCCAACCCTCAAACTATCCAGAAGGTAATTCTGATACACGCTATGTACGAACCTTGAAAAAGGATAGGTCTAGACCATAGGTATTTATGCCTAGACGAACTAGCTTACCACGTGGCTTTGTAGGTATGTGACCGTTTGCTGCCCGGATGTGTGTTTCTTTTTGGCGGGATCACTGTAGAAACTAACAAATTCCATTTGGCTACTTACAACAAACAATTTATTTTGCCCCCCTTTTTTTTTTTCTTTTTAGATGTTAGACGAAAACGCGCACCTGATAAAGGTTCGTTTCAAAGGAGAAGTATTTCGAAATCTATATCCATAAAGTTAAAGCCATGTTTATCTGTATTCTTGACGTGGCAGGTGTTGGTTGAAATTCAGAACACCAAAGGGAAAGCCATGGAATGTATTCAGTACGTACAGCTCGAGGGGAACTAGCCATTCATTTGCACTCGTTCACGTTGCAGTACATTTACGCCCTTATTTTTTTGTTCTTCAGGTATCAACAGACGCTCCACAGAAATCTTGCATTCCTGGCAAACTTGGCTGATCCCACACTGAACGTTCAAAGCATCCTTCCTGTGAGGGGAAATGCACACACACACACACACACTATACATACAACACAAACACTCAACACACATGTATGTTACCCCCCAAAAAACGTGGAATTTAAACGTTTGATATTCTACATCCCTCCTTATTCATAGCCACCAGGTACCAACATGATGCCTCCCAGAATGCCGTCATCTCAGGAGCAGACGGGGGGAAGCGGCATGCCACCGTACTCCATGGCTCCAATGCACACGACAGCCGCCATGCAAAGACCACCGCCTCCTTCTTCCCAGCCCCCTGGGTGGCCCGGGGAACCCCAGACGGTTAGTGGCGGCCCCCAGCAACAGCAGCAGATGGGGGGGATGCCGGGATATGGCAGCATGGGTGGATGGGGGGGAGGTCAACCCAATCCCTACAGCACGCAGCCCCAGCAGCAGCAACAACAGAACCTCATGTCTATGTCAGAGGAGCAGAGAAAAATGCTACGCATGAGGCAGGAGCAGCTGATACAGCAACAGAGGAAGGCATCACAGCCGCAGCAACAGGGCAGCCAGCACCCAGGCTCCATGTACCTCTCCTCTGGTCCTGTCATGATGGGTGGGGGAGGCTACTCCCAGCAGCCCAGCTCCATCAGCCCCGGACCCTCTGGTCCTCTTACATGAACATAATCGCCGTTCCCCAGTCCATCCCTTTTTTTTTTCCACGTCATAAATTTGCTACATCAATTTTCTAATCAGCTCTATTGCACAATTTTGTTAAACCTCATTTGTCATTTTGTTTTGACCTACATCATTTAAACAATACATAACAGTTATTTTACCTTTCCTATGTTTTGTTTGCCTAATAAATGGGCTACAACGTCAAAGTGTTTGGGAGTGATGTCAACACGCAAATGACTGGTATAATCAGTGCCACAACACACATACAATGGGTACACAACACACAGGCTGCAGTGCAAGTGTGCATGTACCAACCAACAAGTGACAGCTTTGCACAGACAGAAGCACATATAACACCACCATGGTGCTCTGTCTTTATTTTCTCCTTTTTTTTAATTTTTTTTGTTGGTGCTGTTAATAATCAAATGTGGGTCTCATGTTAATAATCAAATAATGGCAGCAAGAAGTAAAAGCTGGCACCATTGCTTTCTAGAAAACAAAACATGAAGAAAGGCAATGGATGAGATGATAAACGAAATGATTTGACACACCTCCATTAATTCTTCTCCAGTTGTTGCGGCTGTGATTGCTGCTGCTGCTGCTGCTCTCTATTGTTCAACCTCCTCTGGTCCTGACGATACTCCCTGAAGTGATTCTGTCTCTCACGACCGTATCTATAGTGACCACCACCACCTCCACCACCACCTCCACCACCACCACCACCACCTCCGTATCCATTACTAACACCGCCATCAGAGGTCTCTCTGTCTTGACTGACCGCCTGACGTGGATGCCCACTGCCGCCACGGCGACCTCTTGACCTGTAGTATCCTCCTCCTCCTCCTCTCATCCGACCTCTGCCCCCTCGTGATCCATAGCGATAGCCGTGCACGGTACTCACTCCAAAGGTCTCAGTGTTGAGGGCACGCTCTTCATGCCTACCTGCGTACCTGCGAGGAGAATAGTCATCTAACTTTATTAACCAGCACTGATAGAAGTCTAAGTTATAAAACACAACAATGAAACAATTTTTAATGATTTTTAAAAAGAATGATGTATGATTTGGGAGTGACACTCTCCCTCTTTCTGCTCAAAGCGATACGCCCCTTTACACACACACACACACACATGCACACACAACACACACAAATACTCTCTTGACAACTTGAAATATGGCTTTAAAGAAACAAAACTCCCACAATCAGAACACAGAACAGAGAGGAGAATCTCACGCATACATAAAATTTTATTACATAGTAACTTACGAATTCCCCCCGGTCTTGTTGCCATCACAAGTTATATTGTCAAAAAAGCTCTTTGACTTGTCATACGTTACTTCAGAGTGCGGCTCCATCTCCTCCCCATCCTCCTCACCTCCCTCATCCTGTTCCAACTCCCCTTCCTCACACTCCTCTGGATCAACTGCCTTTCCCCCACCATCGACAATCTTCACCTTGTGCTTGAACTCTTCTTCGAGATTCTCCTTGTCAAACCTGGCATTGGCACTCTCAAAGTCGAACTCCATATCGTACCTGAATGCCCTCTGTTGCTGCGGCTGACCATCGTTTCTGGCAGCCCCTTTAGGAGGATAGTTCTCTCTCCTTTGACCACCACGTCCTTCAGGTAGGGGGAGAAGAGAAGATGAGCCATCTTTCGTGCCTTTGAGGCGTGAAAGTGCTGATGTTTACAACTGCAACTATCAGCTACTATAACACAACTGCAACTATAGAGGCACTAGGAACTATAGAGGTACTTGGAACTATAGAGGCACTAGCAACCACAAACTGGATCGAATCCTCATTGGGGTGAGTCTGCACTGGGCATCTGTATTAATTAATTAAATTCATGACCACAATGTGGATTGATCCAGTTTGCCATTGCTAGTGTGGAAACGACTTAACACAACTGTAACTTGCAATTAGACCCCATTATTATTATTATCATTACCAATACACTTCAGTGTGAAGTCTCCAACAATCCTTTAAAGAACAGTGATCATTAAGGATGCATGTCAAAGTCCAAAAGAAGCTTTGTGGCTCAAAGCAACACATTCAAGATGAGTTTGATTAGATGATACTTAACATTTGGTTGGTCTTGTAGAAAAAGCAAGTAATGGAAGAGATGCCTGCTTTTAGAATAACTCGATTCACTGAAGCTCCACAATAAACTATAAATCAAGAGTATCAAACACTCGTCCATTTGAATGGTATAGAGGGAAATTCTCATATCAGACACAATGAAGTTTTATCCAAGGAGATGGCCTGCCATTGATGAGTAGATATATTCAGGGAACGAAGCAGATGCTTGACTTCGCTAAGTTTACATACCCCGAAACTTCACTGCCTACGCACACTTTCCCCTGTTGTCGGGGTATCTCTCCTCTCTAGTACAATGCCGATCCATTTATTCCACCACACACAACACGTATCTTAGGATAGGTGATCGATGAATGACACACTCCCACACCAGACACTCACACTGGTAACCACACCTTCAGTGGCGTGTGCAGTGGGTTGGGCCACGTGCCTCTGCTCCCCCTGGTGCCAACGTCGGGATGCAGACAGCGGTCTCTGGGGTTCCACTTTACCCTCGGCCAGCTTTGCTGCCTTGCCGTTGGGAACAGGCTCTGCAGAGTTTCCGGACACTTGCACCTGGTCCGTTCCAGCTAGCTTGGGGGAGAGAGGCATCTTGGAGCCTCTCTGGTGGTGTGGGTCCTGCTTGGCCTCCTCCCCCTTTGCACCCGGCCTCTTGCTCGTGGAGGCTGGTCTGGTGGCAGACGTAGGCTCGGCTGGCCTGGGCATTGTCATGACAGCCACAGGTGGCAGGAAAGCATCTAGGAGGAGTGGAAGATCAAAGTTCAATGACCAATCACACCATTCCTAGTGAACGTTTATGAAGAACAATTCGTTTAAATGCTCACATTAGAATATGATTTGAGTCAAGGAACTCCCCTCAATACTGAACATATTGTACAAGTGAGGCAAAATGGCTGGTACAGTGACTTGGCTGGACACCTCCATTGACATATCTAGCACAGTGATATTCAATGACCAAAAACAATGGGGGTTACTGTTTACACAAACCATTTGTTCCAGCCTAATTTGATTGAGCAATAGACAAAGAATGCACACTACAAAGTAACAGAACAGGATTGTGGCATGCATTGTTTACAATGCATCAAGTTGTCAAGGATGCCTGCAACCACCATGCCCCAAGCTGCTCACACAGCTTCCCCTCCCACCCTCTCCTCCCCAACACACATACACCCAACATGCGCAACATATATACTAAAATGGAATAAAATACAATAAAAAAGAGCTCACTGGAAGTAGAAGTGGCAGATGTGGAGATCCCACCCCCCTGTGGGCTGGGTTTAGAGTGTTGTGGCCAGGACAGGGAAGTTGCAGTAGCAGATGGTCCCACTACCATGACTGGGGGGGCAGAGGATCCAGATGGTATAGGCCCCTGCTGTTTCCCTCCATTGGGCGCCTGTGTAGGTGGAGCCTGCTGTTTCTCTTCATTGGGCGCCTGTGTAGGTGGAGCCTGCTGTTTCCCTCCATTGGGCGCCTGTGTAGTTGGAGTTTGCTGTTTCCCTCCATTAGGTGGAGCCTGCTGTTTCCCTTCATTGGGTACCTGAGTAGGTGGAGCCTGCTGTTTCCCTCCATTGGGCGCCTGTGTAGTTGGAGTTTGCTGTTTCCCTCCATTAGGTGGAGCCTGCTGTTTCCCTCCATTGGGTACCTGAGTAGGTGGAGCCTGCTGTTTCCCTCCATTGGGCGCCTGTGTGGGCGCCTGAGTAGGTGGAGCCTGCTGTTTCCCTCCATTGGGCGTCTGAGTAGGTGGAGCCTGCTGTTTCCCTCCATTGGGCGCCTGTGTGGGCGCCTGAGTAGGTGGAGCCTGCTGTTTCCCTCCATTGGGCGCCTGTGTGGGCGTCTGAGTAGGTGGAGCCTGCTGTTTCCCTCCATTGGGTGTCTGAGTAGGTGGCGCCTGCTGTTTCCCTCCATTGGGTGCCTGAGTAGGCGGAGCCTGTGAGGGTGGCTCCTTGACTGAAGCATCCAGCTGCTGCCTGCTTTGTGACCCTCCCTGGGATGAAGGTGGGACCGAGTGGAAGGGGAAATCCCCCCTGTTGCTAGCAGCCAAGGGTTGGCGCCAGGCTGAAGTGGGCTGCAGAGGTGCTCCCCCCTCCTCCTCCTCCTCCTCCTGTGCAGGTGGCTCGTTGGTGGTGGTGGGCATCAGGTGTTGAGGCAGCAGCAAACCCCAACCTCCAACCCCTCCTCGCTCCCCTCCCACAAGATCAGGCTGGGCAGCCGTCATTACCATCTCCTCCTCCTCCTCCTCCACACCCAGCTCATCCTGCTGCAGATGGCGGTGTGTTTGAAGGAGGGGCTGGGAAGAGATGAGCTGGACGGGGGGAGGTTCCATGCCCATCGGAGGTTGCCAGGGGGGAAGGAGGCCGTCTTCCTCGGACCCCTGCAGGGGCTGAGGAGGCTGGTGATGTTGCCACGGCACCATGTGGGGGTGGGAGTGCATCATGAAGTGGGCGGGGTACTGGGCCGGCGACGGGAGATAGCGATTGGGAATCATCCCGCCAGATGGAGGCTGGGGAGGAGGCCTATGGAGCATGTGAGGTGGCAGCATCTGCTGGGGTGGGGGGAGGGGCCCCATCATGGGAGGTGGCCGGCTAAAGTAGGGCATGGCAAACGGATTGTACGCTCCCATGGGAGCAGGTGGGAAGGGCGGATGGGTCAGTGGTCCCGAGGGGGAAGGCTGCTGCTGTGGCAGCGGCTGTGACTGCTGCAATACAGAAGGATTGGGGGCTGTCCCTGTTTGCATGGCAACTGGAGCTGATCTCTGTGTAGCATGAAGGAGGTTACACACAACATGTACACCTATCACACAAACACACAAACACATAAAAAACACAAAACACACGCACATACGCGAGTAACTAAGCAGCATTGTCGCAGATAAACGTGGGTAGCACTAATTAGAAAATACACTTTTCCCGCATGGCCACGTCCTAGTGGCAATATATGTATAGCAATGGCGTCGCGCGCAACAATGCAGACTGAATATGACTCCCACTGCTGCAAACTACGCGCTTACGGAGAGAATTGCAGGGTCCGGAGGCTGCTCCTCTTGCTTGCTGACCTCGCTGACATGGAGATCTTTGATGTCGCTTCCTCTGAATATAATGTACTCATAGACTTCGCTTCGTGGAGGGACGTGCTTGGGAACTGGCCTGTTTTCAGTTCCAAATGATTTTACTACAAAAATTAAAGAATCAGGACAAGCATAGTTCAAACGCATGACACATCGCTCTATTGCACCCTTTGGGCACATTTCTACCTTTCTGTAACGTCACTGTAGATTCCTTCGTGTCGACGGCATACAGCGTGCCCTCGTAGCGAATTTCAGCCTTTGATATAAGGCTTATCTTGCTACCGATGTATGGTGTGCCCGCAGACATGAAAATTGCATACGAATATACAACCAAAATGTGGTCACTGCCGTCTAGAATAGCCGCGAGTAATATTTTTCAAACCAGACACCTTCAGGTCGCCAAAATACAACTTGAAATAATGCCTCCAAAACATCAAACCACTACGCATGCGCACTCACCACTTTTCGTTTGAAGATATGGATCAAGCTCAGATATCTCAGATTGGTCAACAGTTTGTGCAGAGCTATTATCAGACCTTTGACACTAACAGAGCGGCTCTGGTGCAACTTTACGTGAGTCGTAACGGGGCGTCACGCGTGTGCTTGTAATGATGTGTCTCACCCGTATCTTTACTCAACGTGAAGCGGCCCGAGTCACAACTATATTTTGAAGGTTCGCATATATTGGGGGCACAAGCCATAGTTGAAAAGCTAATGGTGAGTTGTTGTTTTTTAATGAAGCCCACCAATGTAGCCATAGAAAATGAGTTTGCTGGCACCTTTAACCGTGTCACGCAGTTGCCCGCATACTCCTAAACAGTACATCACGATTACACCATGGAGTATTATGTTCGCTGGCTATTTTGTTGTGCGAGTGGTGTAGCTTCGAGTTGAAAATTTATACGGCTGATTTGTTTATTGTGCTTCATAACCATAACCATTTATGGTGCGTTGGTATGTGAGCGGCCGTAGTTTCGTCGAGGTTGGGACATACATGTAATAGATGTTTTTACCGCATAGCCAGGCTTCGAACAGTTACCTCTACTTCGTCTTGGCATACGTTAGACCTTGACCTTCCGAACCATTCAACATGCTATTACCACAGCGGACTCGCAGCTGACTGTTGATGGAGGGCTTGTCGTGTTTGTTGTTGGACAACTGAAGGTGAGGGCAGTGTATGCTGCTTTGATAGCTGTTGTAAATTTTGAATATGCCATAGGAGTGTTTGATGTTGCAGCGTATTACATTTGGAATACTGAACACCCTAAATGGTGTTGTTGTCTTTATATTGGGCATTTCCTGAAGTGCAGTGTTGCTCAGCAACTGGTCAGGCAGCAATTGGTCAGGGGCTCCATTATTTCAATACTATAAGCTATATTTCTCCCACTTATAAACTTTCTAGGAGGAAGTTCAGTTTAGAGTGCATTAGGTCTAATACACCCCATGTTCTAGCAACTGAACAAGTTCCATGTTGAGAGGTCACTTGTTTCTATCCAACACACCACACATTTGAAATAACTTGTTCTGGCCTAGTTCAATCCCTTTTTTTTCATTGAGCAGGACAGTTGTTGTGACTATGGATAGGATGTGTGTTAAGTGTTAATCACACATGAAAGCCTGTTTTATACACATCTCAAGAGGTCACCTTTATGTGATCTATTGTTTGGGTAATTTCAGTCCTGTTCATTGATTGAATCAAGATGTACTACAAAGCTGTGATCATTGTACTGTGTACACATACAACTGCCAGTTTTGATACCTGCAAATTGGTATCTCTCTCTCTCTCTCTCTCTCTCTCTCTCTCTCTCTCTCTTCTCTCTCTCTCCTCTCTCTCTCTCTTCTCTCTCTCTCTCTCTCTCTCTCTCTCTCTTCTCTCTCCCTCCCTCACTCTCACTCTCACTCTCACTCATCTTTTAGACTGATGAAGACCAAATCCTTGGATTCAGCCAAACATTCTATGTCAAGCAGTTTGGGAATAGTCTCTTTGTGATGAATGACTTGTTCAGACTATCCTTACATCACCAATGACAGTTCTATTAGTGTAATTTGCGTACATGCTTTTTCGTATGTCTTCAGTGCATCTGTATGCCAAAGTATTATTAAAGCTCGCGTGATGAATTTAACATTCAAGATGGCGCGTGGTATTCGCGCGCAATTAATGCGCTAAAACAAATCTGATTGGACACTTGGGTCACACCTTCCCGGGTACAGCCGCTGTTTCTCTGTAAAAAGACTAATTTGAAATAAAAACCCGGGGTTGTGGACATTATCGATTGCTGAGTGGAGCACTCGAAAGCTTTTTTCACCTCGAAGAGGACCTTCCATCAACACAAACCACGTCGTCTACGGCTTGTTTGTTAAATACCATAAGCGGACTTGACTTGAAGCTTTTGTGATGGGGACCGAAGATGCTGACACGCGGGCCAAGTACGAGCGCGTCTGTAGAGAGCTGAATCTTGACCAACTGACGATGGATAGTGCTTGGAAAGATTATAAGAGCATCAGCGAAGACTACGTGTTGGAGGTCAGTTGATGGGATTCCATATGCGCACGATGCGAGAGCGCGGGAAAAGTGTGTCCGTGTGTGCAGATGCGTGTGTGTGTATGTGTGTGCGTGTGTGTATGTGCGCGCGCGTGTGTGCGTGTGTACGTGTTCTCGTGTGGTTGCGAGCGCGCGGGCGTTGCGTGGCAGTTGCCAAGTGTTGTTGAACGCACTCCTTTACAGGGTAGTTGCATCGAGTGGCTGGGATGTGCGCTGTACGTTGCGGGTCAGAGTACGTTTCAAGAGACGGTGGAAGGGGGGCACTCCAGCGGAAACAAGGTCTCCCTCACTCAGATACTAAGAGCCACCAAGCTAAGGTAGACCAAAATCGTCTTTGAGTGGGGGGCTTCACTGTTTGGGAACAAAGGTCCTACTTATCATGAATAGAAGACAGTCAGTAGTTTAGTGGGAAATGGTTGTTTACCAATCATTTGGCACATGGTTGTGTTGTGTGTTGCCATTGTGTCCTCTGCATGTACACATGGGCTCATGTGTCCTCTGCATGTACACATGTTCTCGTGCTTAGCTGTACACTTTTTTTTTTTCATAGCTTGATAGAGTTCTTTCGCAAGATTAAGAAATGGTCGGAGATGGCAAAGCTGTCTTCAGGTTTCACAGAGAAGGTTGAAACACTGGAGCGCAAGTTTGAGGTTGCTTCTATCATCTTCGACAAGTACAAGAAAGAGTTCTGCGACATATTTCAGTGCCCGGAGGATAAGCAGACTCCTGGAGGAGTGAGGCAGTGTGGAAGGAAGAGTAGCAAGTATGCCACTCCCTTTGCTTTGCATTGTGTGGATTGCCATGACGATGAATTATTTGTCCTATCCAACTGTTCCTTCTTTCTGTCGCCTACTAATTGTGCTGCTGTGTTTTGCATTTCAGGTTGCGCCCATATTCGACACTGGATCTGTTTAAGTATGGCTGGGTCCTTTATGTTCATATCAAGAGTGAGTTTACATGTCCTAGTTTGAGGGGGGATGGTGTGAATTTTTCTCACTTTTCAAAATGTTGTGTCATTTAATGATTCTTGAGTGGAAAACCTTTGGTGTACATGTGTTTTGCTGCATGGCACTTTCATTGGTGGGCACTGCTCCCATCAGATAGGTTTGCCTGTTTCATAGCCCGTACGCTCATCTCCGTTCGTTTTAGGTCAGTTTCCCTTGATCAGCGATGACTTGGTGAACTCGCACCATCTGCTCCTCTGTTGTATCGACATGCTGTTTGGAGCTTCCCTTGTGCGCAGGAGAAAGGACCTTCTGAACCCTTCCTCCTTTCTTGTTCCAGAAGGGTTTGACTTTGACTCCACGGAGGGCATCCAACAGGATGAGATCCCGTGTGTTTTGTCCGAACTCTGTAACAAGTACAGAGGTAAGGGGAGGAGCAGGTGGGGGGGAGGGAGTTAGGAGTAGTGGAGATTAAAGAGTGTACCTGCAGTGAATTGTTGTCTTTCTTTTCTTTTCATTTTTCAAGGCATCGAGAAAGACTGTCGTGTGATAAGGGACTATCACTGGAGACCGGCCATCAAGAAGCTGTTCGAACACAGTGTATGTGGTCTGCATTTATTCCTTTTCCCAGTTGTGTAGTATTGTCGTTAAGATGTAGTATTGATTGTTTCATGATGTAGCATTGTCGTTAAGATGTAGTATTGATTGCTTCATGATGTAGTATTGTTGCTAAGTACTAGTTGTGGTATGTAACATTGTTGCATAACATTACATCATTGTGTAAGTTTCCCTCTATCTTGCATTTGTTCATCTGATGACAACAGGTGCTTGTCCCGTGGAATCAAACTCTGGACGAATCTATTACGGCCATGCTGTCAGCAGCAAGCTTCTACGCCAATGAGTAAGTATCAGTGTTGATCGTGTGCCATCCTCTCCTCTCGGGACTCCTCCCCTCTCACCCACCCCCGCACCATCCCGCAATCCTCTTAACTGTAATTCACATGACACACTTCGCATTTCTTCGTATTGCTTTGTTTAGCCCCCACTCGTTCAACCTAGGCTAAGTTTTGGAATGTAGACTATCATGTACGGGAACACTACACCTGTGTTGTGTCCCTGTCAGATCTTAGAAAGATGAAACACACCTCAGTGTATTCACCTCAGTATATTCAACTCAGTATATTCACCTTAGATTTTTATCATGTGCAATGGTGATTGTAGTAAATTGTCTTCCGTTCAACTACAGCCTGGATAGTTGAGGGAGTTTTGCTTCTGTGCCCAGCTGTTATTATGATCTTGTGATCTTGTTACCTTTATGACGATGTTCCCCCTCTGGTATGTAGCAAATCTGTCAATGGGAAATATGAGTTGAAGATGCTTACAGAAGGGGAATTTGACGAACGAATATTTCTGTTGCAAAATGCTAGTGAAGAGATTGGCACACCACCGCGACCACCCCTGGGTGTCAATGGAGCCAGGTTCGTGTGTACCGGTGTGTTAGTGCCTGTGTGTGTGCCAGTGTGTGTGTTGTGTGTGTGTGGTGGGCCAGTGTGTGTGGCTGGAGAAGTGTTTTTAAATGGCTACAAAAGGGCTGAAGCAGGAATGTGTTGTTGTTTTTTTAGGTCTGGTAGTGTGCTGCTGAGCTGGGCTAGCATGTTCTAGCCTGCCAGATTGCAATGGTATTTACTGTTGCTAGGAACAGACCGAGGCTTGCCCTTTCTTTGCCCTTCCCCACACGTTGCGTAATGTCATTCAGGGGCTTGTGCAATCGTTGTAATGCGATTCAATGGTGTCCGTAATGCTCTAGTGCTGTAGTGCTGTGGTTTTAATTTAGCGATAGCAAATGAGATTCACTATATTTGCGGCCTGCCAATAAACGTGGGAGGCCGGCAGGGGCAGATGGTGTTATTGGGCCAAACCTAATTATTGCTGTATTGTCTCTCTCTCTTTCAGATTAATTATGGGAGCTTCCTATCAGGTGAGATTTTGGGATAGGACAGGTGTTAATTTTTCGCACATACACACATACACAACACTTAGGTGTATGTACATAACGCACACATCCTCATGTAACACACACACAATGCACATCTAGGGATCCCCACAAGTTCAGTTTGGCACTCCACTGATGAATAGGGAGTACTTGCCAGGCAAGGAGCCAAAGTAAGTAGTACAAATCACAGACCTGCGATCGCATGGAGGCTCCATTTACATTCCCTCTCACCCCACCCTTCCTTCTCAATTCTCCTCACTCCACCATTTTCCTCCCTCTCCCCTTCTCCTTACACCCACTCCTCTCTCTCCCCACCCACCATTCCTCTTCCTCTCCTCTCCGCTTGTTGCTATCCAACTTGCCATCTCACCACACCCAACTCTATTTGCTGCCTCCCCGCCCCTCTAGGCTAACTCCCATCTCAGATGCTGCCCACACGGTTGACCAGTTGTGTACCCTGTTGGAAGGTTGCCCTCCAGAGCCATCAGACCACCTTGTCAAGGCATTCAGGTGAGTCCACTTCCCACTGATGTTCACACAACACACATACACAAATACACAAATACACACATACACAAATGCACACATACACACAGCTGTGTTGTGGCTCTCTGGGGATACATGAGCATGGGGGAGGACACCCCCTCCCCTCTCCATTTACTAGACACTGAGTGTAGGAAGATGATAAATTTGATGATGCTATTGAGTGTCTCCCTTTCTCACGATTAATCTGAGATGGTCTCTGTATTATTGCAACTTGCATGTGACTACTGGAATGAGATCTTATTATCTTATGCAGTCTACTGAGCTAACTATATAGATGCTCTGATGACCAAGAGACAGATTCAATGACTAATCAATGACTAATACTTTTTATAAACTTTTAATAACTTGCATGTTACGAAGCTAACATACGAAGTGTTAGGTGCCCCTGATCAGTCACTCCAAACAGTTAGCCAAAGACAACATAGCTCATTGGTTATCCCTCCGTTTTCCAATCCACATTCTCACCCCTCTTTATGGCAACGAAGCTCCTGTGCCACCAACCCGTATCCAGTGATTGCCCAGCGTATGGTCACGATGAGTGAACAGTTTCTTGAGGAGTTCAAATATGTGAGTTTATTGTTGAGGCCATGGGATATTGCTTGTGAAAAAGGAGGTTGTTTTGGCGTGTGTACACAGATATCTCTAACCCTAATAATTATAGTAATACCCAGATAGCGGAAGGTGTGTAGTGGGAGGTGGAGGAGGTGTGTGTAGTAGGGAGTGGCAGTAAGGGGTGTAATCAGGTGTGCTTACGATGACATTTGCTGAACGTTGCGTAAACTGGAGAGTTCAAGGAATAACTGCATAAGTTTGCAATGTGATATTCGTGATCTGATTGGTCAGACACTCAGCAACCAACGCTGGAATAGAACTCGTCTATCCCAGCATCACGTAACATCATTGCAACACTGACACAACGTTCAACTAATGTCACATTGTAAACCCGACTTTAGATGTGTGCAGTGAGGAGAGTGCAGTGAGTGTGCAGTGAGTGTGTAGTGAGGAGTGTGCAGTGAGGAGTGTGCAGTGAGGAGTGTGCAGTGAGGAGTGTGCAGTGAGGAGTGTGGTGTAAACTTAGTGGCTTGTTCTCTACAGGAAAACCAGGCATCGCAAGAGACATTTGCACAAGTGCGCCTTCGACTCAGTCAGTCTCTGTACTACAAGCTCCTGGAGGGGATCGTGAGTGATGAGGAGAAGAAGAAGACAACAGATACTCGCGGAACTAGCACGCTACAGGTGAGGGGTATGACAGGTGGGTGTGGCCTCAGTGTGGCCTTGAAGGTTTGTGGTTTCAGAGGCTTGTGCGAAGTTTTAGGTTGTCCGTTCCCTTGAATGATGTGCCATTCTCTGTGTGCCTCAGGCCATGTTGGAATACGAAGTTTTCCACAAGTCTCTCTTCGCGCTGTGTGTTGAGGTCGTGCTCTACTCGTACAACTGCCAAAGCAGGTGTGTATTGTGTGTGTGTGTGTGAATGTGTGTGGGTATGTGTGTATGTGTGGGTGTGTGCATGTGTATGTGTGTGAATGTATGGGGTGTATGTGTGTGAATGTGTGTGGGTGTATGTGCATGTGTATGTGTCTTTTGTGCTCTTATTTGTGTGTAGTTTAGTGTTGTGTCTCTGTAGGTCTGTGTGTTGCTTATGTGGTGTGTTTGCAGGTGTGTGTGTGGATATATTGTTGATATTCATATTTTCATGACCAGTGGATATATATTGTTGATATTCATATTTTCATGACCAAAGTGTGTTACGTAGCCTGTACTTGTGACGTGATGTTGCCACACATACATACATACATACATACATACGTACGTACGTACATACGTACGTACGTACGTACGTACATGCATACATACATACATACATACATACATACATACATACACGCACACATACGGACACTCACACATACATACATACATACATACATACATACATACATACATACATACATACATACACACACATACACACATACATACATACACACATACACACACATACATACATACACACACACACACATACATACATACACACATACACACACACACACATACATACATACACACATACACACACAGGGCTTTTCCTTGGGTACTGGAGTTGTACGGAATAAGCCCCTATCACTTCTATCGTGTTATTGAAGTGGTGATCAGAGCTGAGTATGAAACCAGTTCAGAAGGATTTCCTCGTGGCATTGTGAAGCATCTCAATAGGGTATGTGCCCCTTCCAAAACTCCACCCACATCCAAGTATGCGTCCATGTGAGCTATATATATTTTCCTGTTAGGTTGAAGAGATGGTTCTAAGTCACCTGGCGTGGAAGTCTGATTCGCCATTTTTTGCTGCAGTTGACGCAGCTGGCTCTGTGCCTAGCTACGAGGAAGTTGCCCCATCATCCCCTAGCTCTATGCGCACCCTCTCCTCCCCATTCCCCCTGCCCCCAATGAGGACTCCAGGAAAGGGAGGGTTTGGTGAGTAGATGGGTGTGGTCTGTGCTGGGTGTGGGTGTGGTCTGTGCTGGGTGAAGGGGTGGGTGTGGTATGTGCTGGTTGTTGGGGAAGGGGTGGGTATGGTATGTGCTGGGTGAAGGGGTGGGTGTGGTTGTTGGTGAAGGGGTGGGTGTGGTTGTTGGTGAAGGGGTGAGTGTGGTATGTGCTGGTTGTTGTGCAGTGTTTGCTGAAACGGAAGGTGTAGGATTGACTTCTCGATTTTCACATTAACTTAAGATTGGGGCACAAACATTGCATTAGTATTCATTGTTTGAAAGTGAGCGTAGGCTGGGGGTGGGGGGGGGGGGGATGGTACCTGGTCATAACTATTCCGGAATTTTTATTTTTGTCCCTCTATTTTGATGGGGCATAAAAGCTCGTTTTTTTTTTTCGGTGGAGGGGGAGGAGTAACTGCAAACAACAGTATTTTCAGTAGGAATTAGGCTGTTGTCCTTTGTGTACACTTTCAAGTAGCCATCTGCTAAGCCAAAGTAGTGCCTACACATAGTAGGGAGTGTAGCGTGAGGCCTCGGTACATTTGAAGTTACAATGTATGCATCTTGACTTATCATACCACACCCTCCACCCCCTCCCTCCCACCTCACACTCTCCCACCCCTCCATCAGACTCGCCTCTCTCCACTGGGCCTAGCGACCACATCCTGTCACCTGGGTCTGGGGCCCGGAGACAGCTCTTCTCTCCCAACAGCATGCCCTCAGGCAAGAAGATGACCGCGCCTTCCAAAATGGCCCCCAGAACCATCGCTCCCAAGCCCACCAGCTCCATCCAGATAGGTGGGGTGATGGCCACGCCTCTTGGCAAAGTGACCTCGACGCTTCCACTCCAAATGGTGCCCCCCTCTACCTCTACCACCGTCATCGCCACTTCTCATCATCAGGATGTAGTCCAGATGTCCACTGTCAGCAACTCAGCTGGCACACAGACCAGCCCACTACAACGCCACTCGTCTGCTACGGCTGGCAAGCCCCGGGCCTCCGAGGAGACGGAGGGAGGGCCTGGGGACCACCACACGGGAGTGGATCTGGAGGAGGCGCTGGCATCCCTTCCCCCCACCTCCCCACCTCGGGGGCATGCCATACAGAAAATGTCGCCACTTGTGAAGTTTGCCGTGTCAGCACAGTCCAGTTTGACGGGACCCCAGGCCGATCCCGGTCTGCACCACCGGCTGGTTCAGGCCACGCCCCTTACCAGCCCGCCTAAGCCGAAGAGGTCGGGTTCACTGGCTCTGTTCTATCGCAAAGTGTACCAGCTGGCGTTTGTGAGAATCAAGGATCTGTGTGAGAGGCTGAACCTACCTTGTGAGACACAGCAAAAGTGAGTCCATGAGAGGATGGGAGGGGGAGGAGGTTATGAAGGAAGGGGGAGGGGAGAGGTTATGAAGGAAGGGAGGTTATGAAGGGAGAGTGAGGGGAGGTTATGAAGGAAGTGGGAGGAGAGAGATTATGAAGGAAGGGAGTTATGAAGGGAGAGTGAGGGGAGGTTATGAAGGGAGAGTGAGGGGAGGTTATGAAGGAAGTGGGAGGAGAGAGGTTATGAAGGAAGGGAGGTTATGAAGGGAGAGTGAGGGGAGGTTATGAAGGAAGTGGGAGGAGAGAGGTTATGAAGGAAGGGAGGTTATGAAGGGAGAGTGAGGGGAGGTTATGAAGGGAGGGGGAGGAGAGAGGTTATGAAGGAAGGGAGGTTATGAAGGGAGAGTGAGGGGAGGTTATGAAGGAAGTGGGAGGAGAGAGGTTATGAAGGAAGGGAGGTTATGAAGGGAGAGTGAGGGGAGGTTATGAAGGGAGAGTGAGGGGAGGTTATGAAGGAAGTGGGAGGAGAGAGGTTATGAAGGAAGGGAGGTTATGAAGGGAGAGTGAGGGGAGGTTATGAAGGAAGTGGGAGGAGAGAGGTTATGAAGGAAGGGAGGTTATGAAGGGAGAGTGAGGGGAGGTTATGAAGGAAGTGGGAGGAGAGAGGTTATGAAGGAAGGGAGGTTATGAAGGGAGAGTGAGGGGAGGTTATGAAGGGAGAGTGAGGGGAGGTTATGAAGGAAGTGGGAGGAGAGAGGTTATGAAGGAAGGGAGGTTATGAAGGGAGAGTGAGGGGAGGTTATGAAGGAAGTGGGAGGAGAGAGATTATGAAGGAAGGGAGTTATGAAGGGAGTGATGTCTTTTTCTTCTGGCTGTGTTGCAGGATTTGGACATGTTTTGAGCATGTGATGAAGCTAACACCAGACCTCATGAGAGATAGACACATGGACCAGTTGATCATGTGCTCGGTGTATGTCCTGTCCAAGGCAAGTCCACGCGCATTAGTGTGTCGTCGTGTCATCAGAGCACATCTGACATTCAGCGGCAGTGGCTACTGGGTGTGCACCACTAAGAATATACATTTGCCATCCCTAGAGTGTACCTGGGTGTATACTAGGTGTGTATATCATTGTAGTAAGAAAGCAATACACCATACCCCATTGGCATGTACCAGACATATGGTCTTGTACCCAGACCTAAATGTACGTAATGATGATCGCGTACAGTATAACATCAAGGGTCTGGGAACCAGGTCGAGAGAAGTTGTTCCAGTGCCCCTGAATGTCGGTGCTTCAATCAGATTTCAGGGTTTTTACTGAAGTAACACTGGTGTAATTAGCTTATTGGAGTGTGGAATGAAGCTCAAACCACACCCCTCTGTGCATTGACTGCCAGGTGGGGTAGGCACACAATAGGGAACCCATCCAGCCAGCCATCTCTCCAGCCAGCCATCTCTCCATCCAGCCATCTCTCTCAGTTATATTGTCTTTATTTTTGGCTGGTCTTGGAAGGAGATGAGGACAAACATGTTTCGTGGCATGTGCGATCGCAGCAACCTCTCAATCCTGGGGATATGGGTACAATACATGGGGGGAGTGTTCTGGGGATATGGGTACAATACATGGGGGGAGTGTTCTGGGGATATGGGTACAATACATGGGGGGAGTGTTCTGGGGATATGGGTACAATACATGGGGGGAGTGTTCTGGGGATATGGGTACAATACATGGGGGGAGTGTTCTGGGGATATGGGTACAATACATGGGGGGAGTGTTCTGGGGATATGGGTACAATACATGGGGGGAGTGTTCTGGGGATATGGGTACAATACATGGGGGGAGTGTTCTCTCAGCTCTTTCATAGAGACGTAGCAGGGGTAGAGAAGCAGGGAGAATAGTTGGGAGGTTAGTAACACACGCACGCATACACACAGGGCAGGACATGATAACTTGTTATGTCACCATTGCCACGTGCATGCTCAATGCAACTCCAGGCGTAACCACTGGAGGTTTCAGTTTGGCATTCCACATTCCAAAATAACTGTTGCATACCATTCTACGTTCCAATGACACCCATGGGGGAAAGAACTTCTCTCGCCCTGGTTCCCAGACTGACTGTATGATGTAATACTTTACGCTCATTTCGTACGTTTGGGTCAGGGTACAAGATTAACACACATCACATCCTTGAAATCCGGAATGATGGTAGAGCCACTCCTTTGTAGTCTGTGCTAGTTTTAATGATATCATTTGGCCTCTCCCTCCCCCTCTCACGTGTCCCCTCCCCTCACGCCCCTCCCTCTCACACACCCTTCTCCCTCGTGCCCCTCCCTTTCACACTCCCTCTTTTTCCCCTCCCTCTTACACTCCCCTTCCCTCTCACACGCCCCCTCTGCCCTCCTTCATTAGGTTCTGAGGCTCGAGATCACGTTTCAGGAGATCATGAGGCAGTACCGTCACCAGCCCCAGGCCAAGAGCCATGTAAGGATGTGTGCGTGTGTTGAACGGAGCCATGTAAGGATGTGTGCGTGTGTTGAACGGAGCCATGTAAGGATGTGTGCGTGTGTTGAACGGAGCCATGTAAGGATGTGTGCGTGTGTTGAACGGAGCCATGTAAGGATGTGTGCGTGTGTTGAACGGAGCCATGTAAGGATGTGTGCGTGTGTTGAATGGCCTGGCTCTCAATGTAGTGTATGCTCTTCGTTTAGCCATCACACCTGTATTGAGTACGAATTTACTGAAGAACAGAATGCAAACTAAATCATCTCTCTGTTAATACATATTAGCACGCAAGAAAGCTGAAAATAAAACCTTGTCCCTCCTCCCCACAAAAACCTTTGAGAACAAGAGTTAGGTATGGTCACATCCAGGCTGGAGGAGGGGAGGAGGTGGAAGCTTCAGAATGGCATCTTTACCTAGTCATGTGATCATTGAGTTCTAGACTCAATTACACCTAATCCTAAAATTAGTAAGTAAACCTCGTTAAACTGTCCAGCCTTTGGTCACATTAAAACATTCCCCAAAGGAGGGACAGACCTGATTCGTACAACCCTATTTCAGTACTGTTCCTGGATGTAGTTGTATTTCAGTACTGTTCCTGGATGTAGTTGTATTTTCATGTATTGTTCTGAATGTTGCATCATCTGAGCTTAGCAATGAATAGTGTTAGTAGCTAGTTCTAGGATGCATTCAGTAGCTACAGTAGGAGCTCCCAGATGCATTCAGTAGCTACAGTAGGAGCTCCCAGATGCATTCAGTACCTAGGAGCTCCCAGATGCATTCAGTAGCTACAGTAGGAGCTCCCAGATGCATTCAGTAGCTACAGTAGGAGCTCCCAGATGCATTCAGTAGCTAGGAGCTCCCAGATGCATTCAGTACCTAGGAGCTCCCAGATACATTCAGTACCTAGGAGCTCCCAGATGCATTCAGTAGCTAGGAGCTCCCAGATGCATTCAGTACCTAGGAGCTCCCAGATACATTCAGTACCTAGGAGCTCCCAGATACATTCAGTACCTAGGAGCTCCCAGATACATTCAGTAGCTACAGTAGGAGCTCCCAGATGCATTCAGTACCTAGGAGCTCCCAGATGCATTCAGTAGCTACAGTAGGAGCTCCCAGATGCATTCAGTACCTAGGAGCTCCCAGATGCATTCAGTAGCTACAGTAGGAGCTCCCAGATACATTCAGTAGCTACAGTAGGAGCTCCCAGATACATTCAATACCTAGGAGCTCCCAGATACATTCAGTACCTAGGAGCTCCCAGATACATTCAGTACCTAGGAGCTCCCAGATACAGTCTTTGTCAGGTCTTTGTCACACCACTTCAATAGCACACACTGTTAATCTCACTTTGTGTGACTGGATGTGGTTTTCTGACCTTTGCCATGGCTACCATAAGAGTGCCTTATTATTGTTATTAGATCATTTCTAACTAAAATGTCTTTCTCTAGGTGTATCGCAATGTCTTGTTGAACAATGGACCTCGAAAAGCACCGTCTTCAGATTCCGTTGTTGCCTCTTCCCCACTCCCACCTCCTTCCTCGGAGCAGGAACCCTTGGAACAGGCCACAAGCTCCACCCCCATCGATCAGCTGCTGTACCGTACCGATGTGGCCGTCGGTTCCCGTGGCGACATAATCATGTTCTACAATAAGGTGATCACATATGCGTGTGGTGGGTGTGGTTCTGTTGATGGTACCAACCAATAAGGGTATGAAGAAGCGAGTGTGCATTAATAAGGGTCTCATTGAGCCATATTCCTCACTTTGTACCCACAGGTTTTCATTGGTCTGGTGAAAGATTATGTTCTAAGGTTTACTCCTAATGAACCCGATGTAAGGGCTATTCCAGTAGGTGCCAGCTGGTACCTCACCTACCTCCCTCTTCCCCTCCCCCACATCAGCAGGCAATCTGTGCACCGACACTGTCCCCCTTGCCTATCATTCGCAAGACAAGTCCCTCTCCACGCAAGCTGGCTAAGCATTTGAACATTTTTATATCACCTTATAAAGGTGTGTGTGTGTGTGTGTGTGTGTGTGTGTGTGTGTGTGTGTGTGTGTGTGTGTGTGTGTGTGTGTGTGTGTGTGTGTGACAATAATACTAACTGACTTTATTAAACCTGGGGGTATGCATCCAAAGCTACAACTATACAAATTTTTATCAAATGCATCTTCTCTTAGATTTCTTATTTATTTCCCATTTCGTGTACAGTTCATGTTATGCACAAAAATGGGCACCTGATCTTCTCTTAGTGCATTTGCATACTTCAATAGTAGCTAGCACATATCATACTTTTGTTTGATATGATATCATTGCCCTCTAACCCTTTACCCCCAGCGGGGATTGAGATGCCCTCTGCCTCATTTGCAGCTAAACCGTACATTATTGGCAAGAGTTCAAACACAGTAAGTAGTGTGTTGCATCAAGCTGGAATTGTGAAGGGGCTGGACATGAACTGTGTATTCCTGCCCTTTCAAAAGGATCTCTCAAATATAACGAAGGCACTGGCCAGCAGCAGAAAGCGCTCTGCGGCCGAGTCTTTGCTGGCCAGTCCCATGGAAGGAAGCCCGGCCAAAAGGCCCCACATGGCGACAGGGCTAGTGCACAAACCAGCACTACTCATGCAGCAAATTCTGTCTGTCGCAAATGACAGGGCCAGCATTGTCAAACAGCCTCGAGACTTGAGCTAAATTTTTATTCCATGTGTGCACTTTTTTTTTTTTTTTGCACACATGTGCTTTTTGTTCACTTCTCAGTTCCGTTTGTCACTTCTCACTGCCTCTCTCAGTTTCTGTATTTTTAAATTTCGTCTTTTTTTTGTTTATAATACTGCACATGACATTTAGTGTTTTGTTGTTATTATTATTATTATTATTATCAGGTGGTCAGCACTTTAGTGTGCTCTTTGTGTTGTACATTTTGTGCTATATTCAGTGCAAAGAAAGCAGTATCTTTATGTTTCCACTGTACAAGTCATTAATGTTATACCTGGAATTGATTATGATGCAAGTGACTGTTTTATTGGGACCTTAGAGTAATTGCAATTTGTTTTCAAGTTTGAATATATTTGTATTCCATAAAGTTTGAAAAGCAGTAGCATTTTTACATGTGGGGTTAGATTATGCACTAAACATTTTGAGTTGATTACTGAAAAGAAGTTCTCAGCAGACATTAATGGAGGATGGTTAAAAGCATGCTATCTATACTTTGACTCCAGATGGGAACTCATGTACCAGTGGAGTGACATTGTGATGGAGCAGCATTCTGATTGGTGCTTCAAATTCTAGAAGCAATGGAACAACTTAGTAGATCTCTCACATTGTTTTCACACGCAGGTTTGTGCAATATTCTCAATCGTTTCATCCAAATAAATTTTTTAAGCAGTTTTTCCATCCCCAGAGGCTTGCACATGTGTTGATGTTAAATATGCCAATTTTTATTAAGGTTCAGTTAAAAGCCTCCACAGCCATGCCCATGCAAACTTCTGTACAGCCTTGACTAATTGGTGTCTACTGAATGTCAGATGTCTTTGGCCCGTCTGATTGTGTATTTGCATTTCATGCACTTTATGCTTGCAACAGAAAATATTCAGTTTGCCATAATGCTTCATTCTGGCTCTGTGCACACAATTAACTAACAGAATGCTGAAGTTTAGGTTCTGGCTTAGGGTAATTAAACATTTCAGTGTCACACCCATTAACCTCAATGTAGCAGGTACTTTTAATTTTCACATTCCAAAATGTCAACAGAAGAAATGTGCTTATCAAGCTACAGGTATACAACCTCTTTATTATCCACTACTGCTACTGTCATTAACACCTGCATGTGCCAGAACACACTAGGCTTAAATACAGTCCCCCCAAATAATAATGGAACCAAACATATGACCACATTGACAGGATATTTCTGTGCACTTCAGCAATGAAAAAGGTAGCAAGCCTCTAGTTAGACTAACAAGCAGTTTCAATAAAAGTATCTTTTCTCAGTAAATGCAGTGGCACCTAAGTAATCGATCACCTCAAAGTTCATCATGCTTCACACCCTGGAGAACAGAAAAAAAATTAAAGGGTTCCAAACAACACACACACTCACACACACACACACACACACACACACACACACACACACACACACACACACACACACACACACACACACACACACACACACACACACACACACCTGGCAGGTGTGGGTACAGGAATGGGTCCTCTCTGGATGAACCTCTTCCATGTCAGGATAGCGAGTGGGCCTGCCCACCTGCAGTTTGGCATACTCCTAGAGGAGGAGCAACAACTGGATGTCAAACCTCTGCTGCTATTACCTCACTTTGGATGACATGCTCTTGAGCACAAAATAAGGGTGCTCTAACAGTACCAGCATAATTGGCCAGTCCAGGCCCTCCTGCACCATAACTGGGGTTTGTACCCTCCCACCCTCTCCTTCCCTAACGAGTACCCATATCATTGTACCCTCTCACCCTCTCCTTCCCTAATGAGTACCCATATCATTGTACCCTCCCACCCTCTCCTTCCCTAACGAGTCATTGTACCCTCCCACCCTCTCCTTCCCTAACGAGTCATTGTACCCTCCCACCCTCTCCTTCCCTAACGAATACTCACATCGATCATCATCACATGCCATCATTCAATTGCCCGTGACACATTTCTTCACACGCCACATTGATTTTGATGTTGCTGGCCGAACTGAACCACCACACCCACATATACTGAGCCAAACCACACCCACATATACTGAGCCAAACCACACCCACATATACTGAGCCGAACCACACCCACATATACTGAGCCAAACCACACCCACAGATACTGAGCCGAACCACACCCACATATACTGAGCCAAACCACACCCAGATACTGAGCCGAACCACACCCACATATACTGAGTCGAACCACACCCACAGATACTGAGTCGACTACACCCACATATAGAGTCTAACCACACTCACAGATACTGAGCCAAACCACACCCACAGATACTGAGCCGAACCACACTCACAGATACTGAGCCAAACCACACCCACAGATACTGAGCCGAACCACACTCACAGATACTGAGCCAAACCACACCCACAGATACTGAGCCAAACCACACCCACAGATACTGAGCCAAACCACACCAGCAATGTTACCCTCTGCAGTTAAATGTATGTTATGTAGCATTCAATACACACAAACCCCAGTACCATTGGTCCAATGCATATCTATACCCTTAACACACACACAAACACACACACTCACACACACACACAATCACACTCACATACAATCACACTCAATCACACGCTCACACACACATACACACGCACGCACGCACGCACGCACACTCACACACACACACACGCATGCATGCACACACACACACACACGCATGCATGCACACACACACACACACACACACACACACACTCACTCACACACGCCATAGCCTAGCACACATAGTCAGCAGTGCAAGGTCCAGTAGCGTGTACATTGGCACTCCTGCACAAATACCATACTGGATGCATTGCCACAAAGCAGCCATGTTTTGACTACATTTCCTCAGTAATCAGGGCTGACCAACGGTGTGCGTGCCACTGTTCATACCACTTTATCCACTCCAAGGCATTTCCTACTAACCCATGTCCGCATTGTCCCCTAAACATGGCATCAATTAGAGTGTGTTGCGCTACATAAAGTGTCAACATTCCATCATAATTTGATTGGTGGAAATAGCCTCACAAGACATGTCTAGTCTATAATAACATGAAACTGAGTATCAAGCCCATCCCATGAGGTCAGTACACATCCACACAGAGCCTATCAGTACACAGATCCACACAGAGCCTATCAGTACACACATCCACACAGAGCCTATCAGTACACACATCCACACAGAGCCTATCAGTACACACATCCACACAGAGCCTATCAGTACACACATCCACACAGAGCCTATCAGTACACACATCCACACAGAGCCTATCAGTACACATCCACACAGAGCCTATCAGTACACACATCCACACAGAGCCTATCAGTACACACATCCACACAGAGCCTATCAGTACACACATCCACACAGAGCCTATCAGTACACACATCCACACAGAGCCTATCAGTACACACATCCACACAGGGCCTATCAGTACACACATCCACACAGGGCCTAATGGTGCAGTTGGGCATAAGGCACATACAGCAGGTCCTTCTTTACTAGTCAGCAGATACATTTAGGACAAGAAACCCACCCACATTCACAATAGACAACATTTTTGTATGGTTGAAGTTCAGAACGGTTAGATTCTTGAGAAATACAGAAGCCTATAACCACATACAGAAGTTTCCAAGTTTAATTATAGGTTTGGACAGACTCACACACTGGTGTAAACTTCGCATAAACAAGTTTCAGAGAGGCAAAGTACCGCTCCTCTTCATTTTTGCTTCAAGTTGCTAAATCTACCTCCACTTGATTGCTGTCCAGCCCAGCCATGGCTGTACACCCACAGCCCAGCCATGGCTGCACACCCACAGCCCAGCCATGGCTGTACACCCACAGCCCAGCCATGGCTGCACATCCACAGCCCAGCCATGGCTGCACACCCACAGCCCAGCCATGGCTGCACACCCACAGCCCAGCCATGGCTGTACACCCACAGCCCAGCCATGGCTGCACATCCACAGTCCAGCCATGGCTGCACACCCACAGCCCAGCCATGGCTGCACACCCACAGCCCAGCCATGGCTGCACACCCACAGCCCAGCCATGGCTGCACACCCACAGCCCAGCCATGGCTGCACACCCACAGCCCAGCCATGGCTGTACACCCACAGCCCAGCCATGGCTGTACACCCACAGCCCAGCCATGGCTGCACACTCCCAGCCCAGCCATGGCTGCACACCCACAGCCCAGCCATGGCTGTACACCCACAGCCCAGCCATGGCTGCACACCCACAGCCCAGCCATGGCTGTACACCCACAGCCCAGCCATGGCTGTACACCCACAGCCCAGCCATGGCTGCACACCCACAGCCCAGCCATGGCTGCACATCCACAGTCCAGCCATGGCTGCACACCCACAGCCCAGCCATGGCTGCACACCCACAGCCCAGCCATGGCTGCACACCCACAGCCCAGCCATGGCTGCACACCCACAGCCCAGCCATGGCTGCACACCCACAGCCCAGCCATGGCTGTACACCCACAGCCCAGCCATGGCTGTACACCCACAGCCCAGCCATGGCTGCACACTCCCAGCCCAGCCATGGCTGCACACCCACAGCCCAGCCATGGCTGTACACCCACAGCCCAGCCATGGCTGCACACCCACAGCCCAGCCATGGCTGTACACCCACAGCCCAGCCATGGCTGTACACCCACAGCCCAGCCATGGCTGCACACTCCCAGCCCAGCCATGGCTGCACACCCACAGCCCAGCCATGGCTGTACACCCACAGCCCAGCCATGGCTGCACATCCACAGCCCAGCCATGGCTGTACACCCACAGCCCAGCCATGGCTGCACACCCACAGCCCAGCCATGGCTGCACATCCACAGTCCAGCCATCTCAGACATGCAACACAATTAAAAAACACTTTGTTTTCTGTAATAAGAGAAACATACGTTGCTAAGCACGTATCTACGGTATGTACAGGCAAGGTGATCCAATCACATGCGACAGTGTAGCCTCAAGCACATGTGGGGGTGTCCTCAGTCACACGTGGGTGTGGCCTTTCCAGATCGGGGGTGGGGGTGCAGCAGATGACCTCATCCTGAGGCTCCACTAAATAGAATATTTCATCACATATCCATGCAGGAAGGAATCCATACCACTATGATGGTCATCCATACCACTATGATGGTCATCCATACCACTATGATGGTCATCCATACCACTATGATGGTCATCCATACCACTATGATGGTCATCCATACCACTATGATGGTCATCCATACCACTACGATGGTCATCCATACCACTACGATGGTACAAAATATCATCTTACCGTTAAAAGGGTCACAATATAACAAAATATTGGCTGAGGTAGCA
>JABACO010000018.1:5940206-5957071 GCA_013339895.1 Ephydatia muelleri
GAGGACCATGCAGCAGCCTGCCCATACAGAGGACCATGCAGCAGCCTGCCCATACAAAGGACCATGCAGCAGCCTGCCCATACAGAGGACCATGCAGCAGCCTGCCCATACAGAGGACCATGCAGCAGCCTGCCCCATACAGAGGACCATGCAGCAGCCTGCCCATACAGAGGACCATGCAGCAGCCTGCCCATACAAAGGACCATGCAGCAGCCTGCCCCATACAATGGGGTCTGATGGAGTGTGGTTTGAAAAGGTCAGACAAGTGGGTAAGAGCTATGGAATGAAGCACAATGCAGCTATTCATTCCACAGTCCTCTTTGACCCCATGACTTTCAGCTACACTGCCCCTTTGATTAGATGCACACACACACACACACACACACACACACACACACACACACACACACACACACACACACACACACACACACACACACACACACACACACACACACACACACACACACACACACACACACACACACACACACACACACACACACACACACACACACACACACACACACACACACACACACACACACACACACACACACACACACACACACACACACACACACACACACACACACACACACACACACACACACACACACACACACACACACACACACACCTGTCCATGCCGGTGACAGTGGATCTCATCAGGTCCCAGGTGGGCCACACAATGTCCCTCGTTCCCTGGGACCCACACCACGAGAAGATGGGGTAAGGGGAACGTGACATTGTGTTCATAGGCCAGTCACCAAGGTTCACTATCAGCTCCATGTCTGGTAGCCGAACCTGCAGAGAGAGGGGTGAAGGAGGATAAGCTCCTGAGCAAAAGACGTGCAGTAAGAGAGAGGGAGACTCAAGTGACTATCCACCCTCCCTCCCTTCCTCCTCCTCTCTCTCTCTTCCTCCTGTCTCTTCCTCCCCCTCCCTTTCCTCCTCCCCCTCTCCTCTCTTCCTTCCCTCTCTTCCTCCCCTCTCTTCCTCCCCTCTCTCTTCTTTTCCTCCCTTCTCAATCTCTCCTCTCTCCTCCCCTCTCTCCCTTCCCTTCGCCTTGTCTTATTGTCATTATGTACCATACATGGTATTGCAATGCTACACTACACGAATCACAGTGTAGCAGTTACGGAAAAGGGAAAGACACGAAGATAACTTTCCCTTATCCAGTAGCAAACAATTGCTATGAATGCATTGGTAACCGATTTACATGCACAATCAACTCAAATACTCAAGACACCATCAGATGCCACACATTTAAGTTTACCAGGTAAGAGTACACACACACACACACACACACACACACACACACACACACACACACACACACACACACACACACACACACACACACACACACACACACACACATACTCACACATACTCACACATACTCACACATACTGCACACATACTGCACACATAATGCACACACCACACATACACAACACATACACATCACGCAACACGCACATACTGCACACATAAAACACATAATGCACACACCACACATACACACACCACACATACACATACACACACACACATACACACACCACACATACACACACCACACATACACACACCACACACACACATACACACACCACACATACACACACCACACATACACACACAATGCACACACCACACATACACACACAATGCACACACCACATACAAAGCACACATACACATACAAAGCACACATACATACACAATGCACATACCACACATACACACACCACACATACACACATAATGCACACACCACACACACAACACATAATGCACACACCACACACACAACACAACCAGCATCATCAGACCACACCTAGACAGTAGAGTTGACATCAACAAAGTAACACTATTGGATGGGATGTTTGTTTGCGGTACCTCATCACTGCCAGACACACCCTGCTCCCCAAGTTTGTACACACACGTAACGTGCAAACTAGCAGACCTTGAACACTAGGAGTCTGAGTGCGCCATGCGCTCATCAATTATACAACCCATACAACATGACTGTGCGTCTGTATTTGTGTGCGTCTGTGTGGTATGCAATACTGTCCAAGCACCTCGCTGAACCCAAGGAACCAATGATAAGAAATTCTTTGTTGTGTTGTCATGCTTTCCACTTGGACAATGTTTAGATTTGTCACTGGTCTTGTGGTCAAAACTAGTTAGGATACACTTGGACTCAACAAATACCCCTGCAAAGGCGATTGTCACCTTTGGGAGAAGCTGATTGTGTGGGCATGTGGGGTAACACTGATCAATGTGGAATGCATACACCTTTGCTATGTGGTGTGCTCGTGAATGTGGTGAGTGTGAGTGTGCAGATGTGTTTGTGTGTGCGTGCTTTGAGGTGAAATACTTCATGCACCTCCCTTCCTACTCTCTCCCTGTCTTTCCTCCCCTCCTCTCTCCCTTTCTCCTCTCTCCCTCCCTCCCGCCTCCTTTACTCCTCCCCTCCTTTACTCCTCCCCTCCTTTCTCTCCTCCCCTCCTTTACTCCTCCCCCTCCTTTACTCCTCCCCCTCCTTTACTCCTCCTCCCCCTCCTTTACCTCCTCCCCCCCTCCTTTACTCCTCCCCCTCCTTACTACTCCTCCCCCTCCTTTACCTCTCCTCCCCCTCCTTTACTCCTCCCCCTCCTTTACTCCTCCCCCTCCTTTACTCCTCCCCCTTTACCCTCCCCTACTCCTCCCCTCTCTTCCCCTCCCTTTCCTTCCAATTCAGTAACTCCATTAACACTGAGAAGGTGTTTAAAGAGAGTGAGGTGACTGCATACCACACCCAGATATGAGCTTAGAAAGGTGCCAAAGTGAACTAGGGAAAAACAAAGGTCCAGGTAATAACAGAACTCTTACCTGTCAGATGCTCAACAGAGAGAAGCTACAAACATCATAAGGTCATACAATTACATCTGCAAAATGGATACACGACTTCCTTTCCATTTCATCACCTTTTATGTTCCTCTACTGTTTTTCTTTCCCTCCCAAGACATCCCCCCCCCTCCCAAACAAAGTAAAAACATTGCGGAAGTCTTCAGACATGTGTGCACACATACAGTAAGAACAAGAGCATGCAAGAGGCACAAGAGGCTTGTTGGGGGGTCACTTGGTAATACAAACTGTAATTGAACACATATGTTGGTTTGTACAAGGGGTAGGCAGACCATCAAAGTCAACACTCATCCCAACTTTTACCCAAAACAAATTATAGTTGACAAGAGGTCAATTGGATTCAGGGAGATTGGGCAGGTGTGGGACCCACTCACCTTGTGGAGGACTGAAAGTAGAGTCATGTCCGAGAGTGTATGGAAGTCAGTAATGGTGCCAAACTTGCGACGATAGAGCTGCAGTGATTAAAACATCAGTTGACTCTGCCATTAAAATATAACCATGGCTACGCACAGGCATGCATTACACGTGCACCAATTCAATTGACATCTGCTTGCATTTTGGGGAGGGGTGGAGGGAAAGAGGACCAGACACTGTGCTGGCTCAGATCTGGTTGGTTCAAAAGCATTGATCGCACATAACACTACAGTACGTCCATACCATGGCAGAGTGCCAAACAAAATCCCTTATCGGAAGAGTGTCACGTAGCAACCACACACACATCACACAGGCTGATACCAAAGGCAACAGACAAACGTTCAGCGCAGGACACTTCAAATCAGCGAACTGTAGAGACTTTGTCTCATTAATTAGCATTTAGTGGGTTTCTAGCACCAGTGGGTGACGATCCTGACATACCTTATTCCCTATGATGGAGTAATGAATGAATGACCAGCCATGATACTCCCTAACTCCCCTCTGCGACAGCTCTGACACGTTTATCCCCGACTTGAAGGGCTCCAGATCCTCCACTATTTGGGGGTCCGTCAAGGGACACTCGTAGTCGCTCTGCCACTGCTGTGGTGAGCGGAACGGGCAGCTGCAGTAGTCTGAGAAGACGTTTCTCAACTTGTATGGTGACTGGGCCACGTGTTTGCCATCGTTAGTGATTGAGAGGGTAAGAGTCAAGTGGTCACTGTAAAAGCGGCACACGTAAACAATCAGACCACCGCCCAGGTTGTATTTTTCCATCATCCGAAGCGTTCTCCCGGACGGGTCGTTGTGCTCCACTGCAAACGTGTCCGGTGTTACATTCGTGTAGCTGAAGAGCCCCGGCCGCATAGCAATGCAATGTGTGCATGGGTGTGTATGTGCGAGCGTGTGTATGATATGCATTGTAGTAGTGTGTACGTGCCAAGAGTAAGAACATCCTTGCGTCATGAAATGGTGTGCAGGACACTACTAAACTTGTTGCCATCTTCGTCCCGAGCTTGGATGTAGATAACTGTGAGTGGCAATTGGCCTTGTTTCGGGTTAACTCCTGGGCCAAATACCAGAGTCTTGTCCAGACTGAGCGTCGTCTCGCAGGTAACTATGGTACATCGAATTCCAAACACCAGGAGTACATGTAACGCAAATTGCACACATAAGGCGCCCGCCATTCTCCAATTTAAAAAAACAAAACAATTCCGCCCGCGGACGGAAATATATTATTAAAGACAAATATAGAGAGAGATAGAGTTACAAGAACAAAACTATGCACCAACATAAGCCACATAAGCACAATGTACGAAAGAGATGAATTTCACGTCGCTTTTTACAGTTAATAGCAAGACGCGCGGGTTTTCACTGTATTCAAAACCTCTAAAGCAGCTGGGAACAGTTTTTTTCAACGAGTCTGACATCTTTGCTAAGGCATGAACGCTAGGATGCTGAAGTGCTGCTGTTTTTGTGTCAGAGACAAGCGCTTTGACTACATCTGTTAAACGATTACTGGATGTCAAAATCGCTGTTTTGGTATCGTTGTGAAGAATTTTCTGACAAAGAGCATCAGCTATGTACACTAGTTTGTAGGCTGCAACCACAGTGAGTTTGCTTTTGTTAACAAAATCCTTTGGAGGTTCGTTGTCATCGAGGCACAAAACTGTAATGTCCACTGTTTCTCTGAGGTTTGGAATGATCAGTTCCATCTGCTGGCTAAATCTTTCCAGCAATTCCCTGTCCTCTTGTCTGAGTGGTTGACTTGTGCTGTTGGTATGTTTGCTGTTCGCTACTGGACGCCCGTACGGGCTTTCTATCTTGTTAACAGTGGTCACATTGTTGCTAATGTTCTCGTCCGAGCTGCCAGAGGAGCTACCCAGACTGCTTTTTCTGACCTTGTTGTGGATCACTGGTGTATTCGCCACGGGGATCCTAGGGATCGTTCCCTGCTGCCCGTCCACAACGTCATAATCCAATGAGTCCCTGTTGTTCTTGGTGTGTGGGGTGACCTGCTGAACAGCTGCTGGTGGTGGTTGTGGTGTCCCCCCAATTTGCTGCTGCTGCTGCTGCTGTGAAGGTAATTGGGCAGCTGCCTTTGGGGTGGGTTTGATACCCTTTGGTGGGCGGGGTAGAGTTGCAAAAGGCAGAGGTGGTAGGTCATCGGTAGGGTTCCGTTTCTTTTTATTGCTCTCCGAGTTTGGATCGTCCGGTGAGGGCAACTGGGGCACCTCGCTCTTCCCGTTGCTTTGCTCAGTGTTGTCCTCAGTGGGTATGGAAGCATAGTCGTCTATGAAGTCCCCTGTGGGGGGGTTGTCGCCACTCCCGGGGGGCAGGGGGAGCTCAGGAAGGGGCCTTGTCTTCACCTCGTGCTTGGTTATCACAGGAAGTGAGCACTTCTGCGTCCCTTTGAACAGGAGGGCCTTGTTCGCTTGCACGAGGACGGTAAACTCGGTGGAAGAGGAGGGGATGGTTCGGGCTAACTCGAGCAGGGCTTTTACCGTTGCCGTCAGGGTCTCGTTTTCCATGCCAAGGCCTTCGATCTTCTCCAGTATCGCCTGGCGTTTCTCTATGAGCGCCTGGTGAGCGCTGCTGAACTTCTTCTTGAAGTTGGCGTCGGAGCAGGTTTCGAGGGTGTTGGACACGCCCTTGCCGAATCCAAGGAGGGCGACTAAGGCGCGATCGAAGTACTTGGCAGCCGTCACCGTCCGCTGAAGCGTGTCCATTCTCCGCGCCTTGTTGTCCGTGCCCCAGTAGGCCTCGGGACCGTAGACGCTCTGATAGAGGTTCTCGTAGGTGGTGGACACGAGGCGCCTGTAGTCTGAGAGCATGTCGTCCGCCTCGTCGTCGTTTACCGCCTCGATATCGACAGCGTGAAGCGAGTGCCGACTCCCGCTTCTCTCCGGTTCCTCTTCGCAGCTGTTCGTTCGTTTGGTGGCGGCGACGGGGGGGTTGGACTTCGGCACGTCGTAGTCTTTCTGGTCGGGAGGGAAGTCGTATAGGGAACCGTTCGACAGCTGAGATACCTGCGATAGCCGCGAGCTCACTCGTGGCGACTTGGTAGAAGAACGGCTCTGGCTTGGTGGTCGGTCGTAGTCTGGCCCTTCGGTCGGAGGCATGTCATAGTCCGGGGGGTCTGGAACTACGCTGGCCTCGGCGGGGGGAAGGTCGTATATGTCCCTCCCGTCGTCCGTGTGCGTGGAATGGACCGAGTGAGGAGAGACTGCGGTGCTCCGAGGCACATCATACGTGTCGTAGCCCGGACCCGACGAGTGAAAAACGTCCAGGTAGTTGGCAGGGACCATCCCTACCACCCCGCGCAGCTCACATAGCCACCAGTCTACCTGGCCGTTGTGATCAATGTCCAAGACGGTAATGGTATCGCCCTGTCGAAATGACAGTTCGTCAGGACGCTCGGCTACGTTGTTGTAGTGTGCTTTGGCTAAGAGCGGCAGCTTAATCTGTTTAGGAAAACGAGAATAAGCATTATGCGACCAGCCGCGGGACAAATAAAAACAAAAAAAACAAAAACAAACCAGAATGCCCCAAGAAAAAAACAAAACAAAAGTCGCTAAGGGATTCTCTCCGATAACTTCTCTACATGTGAAATTACCTCTGGTGTCTTTGCTGCTTCAGACATTATTGTTACCCGCTTTCACCACCTTCAAATTAATACTCTGAATAAATATTCTTTTGTGCCGAGATACATGTATATATGCAAACTGCAGGAATGTGGGAGGAGTTTGACCTTCATCACGTGCGCTCGATAAGGGGCCATGGCGTTTCTTCAAACAAATGGATCCTATTGCTGCTTTTCAGGTCAGTGCAAAGATAAGCGTGCCAAGAGTCTAAGCTCTCGTTACGCTCCACAGATATGTGGGGCGCCATGTTATTTTATTCCTTCCTGATGTCGTCACTCGCCTACTTGGCAGTAGGAGTGTTGTGTGCTATTACCAGCCGCATCAGCCGGGGCGTAAGCCTGGCGATACCGTTCATTTTTCTTATCTACGGAGAACTGAAAGTAATATTTATCGACACCGTTGCGTGTAAGGCACCCGTCGGTTTAGTTTTATCGTACAAATGATACATAACTGTTCTACAGTACAGTACACATGCTACTTGTTTACGTAAACATTCTGATGAATAGAGATGTACCTGACATCGGTAGGGTGGTTCTTCCTTTCGTTCGTTGGTCGGGGACGTTAAGAGCGGGTGTTCATTTCTTTATTAGTACATGCCTTCTCTAGTGACCGCTCAGTGTGTACTACTCTTTGCTGAGCTTGTTTCTCAATTCTTGTTTTAGTGGGGGAGCAGGTTGGATGATGTGCCACCCAACCAGATAGCGGGTACATGATGTCTGTAGTGGATCTGTAGTGGAGCTGCCGTATTGCTAGGCTGTTTTTGTACTCTGTATAGCGATTAAGTCATTTACCATTGCATTGGTTAGATGAAGGTTGGGAGACAATGTAAGGTTGGGAGACAATGTACCTATCAATCAAATCCACCTGAGACTGTCATTTGTATATACCACTAATCTGTTTTTGTGTGTATGTATAATATGTGTGTGTCCATTTATTTGTGTGTGTCCGTGTATTTGTGTGTTTGTGTGTGTGTGTGTGTGTGTGTGTGTGTGTGTGTGTGTGTGTTTGTAAGTGTGTGGGTGTGCGAGTGTGAGGAGACAAGACAGCACTATATTTGGCAGGCACTTGGTGTGTGCAGACCTTTGCTATGGATTGGTGTGTGCAGATGTATACAAAACTTGGGCAAGATTGCATAAATAAAATGCTGGGTTGCACTCCGATGCGAATCGGAAAAGGAACGTAAATAAATTAAATTGTTCTGTATAATATACTAGTAGATTTCTCAATAACCACAAAATGTTGGATTTATTGTAATTAACTATTAAAAATTATAAACATATTATCTATTACACGTACATACATGATAAGGACGTACACAATATAACAGGAGTGCACACAGCAAAGCTAAACACGTACTCTAGACAGAATGGCCCTAAGTTGGCTCTGATCAGGGTCTATTTTTTACAGATGGTGTGTTGTGTGTGTGATGTTATTTAATACACCATACAACATTATACATTGATCTTGCAACCACCTTGAGTGAAATACAGCATGTGTTGGTGTACTTCAGGTTTTCTATGCTTGAGGAATGCAGGTCTCCTGCACCCTGCATGGTTCCAACTGCTATCATGTTTTCTCCCCCTGCTATCTACTGACTAAACCAAACACAAAAAAGAAAATAGTAGTCCCTTTGCTTCTTTGGTTTCAGTTTTTAGCACTATTTGTTGTCCACGTTTACCTTCAAAGCAACCGTACAAGCACAAGGAACTATGTACGCATGTGTAAGCAGCTATTGATAGGAGTATTGTTGGAGGTTATTGAGCCGCTTATTAAGCATAGTCACTGACCTGCTCAGGAGGTGTTTGTGTTCAGTACATGTGTGTATGTGTGGGGGGAAGGGCACACACATGCACATATAGATGCACTGTTGAAAGCATCTATCGTTTTGAACCTGCCAATTAACTACCAGTACATGCTGTTCTTTCTTTTTTTTACATACACATGGTAACTAGCAACGGGCTATTCCATTTAATGTCCATACAGGGGTGGGGTGGAGAGCAAATCTGTTTTCTAATATTTACAATATCCAAGGGAATTTATTATTTGTACAGAGGGATTTGTGTACCACGCAAGAAAAAAAATACCCTCTGATTTCCTGAGAAAACCAAGGCATAATGGGCTAATACAGGAAGAAGGGGAGTGGAGGAGGGGATGGAGGAAAACCTGTTGGTTAATAGTTTTTGCGATGCAACATAGATATGCATTCACATATGTATCACACACAACGCCTTCACACATGTACATGTATGTATCCCCATGTATTATACATCTACATAGAACAAAATCTGGTTTTTTTTTCTTCATGGGTGGGACAGTTCATAAATGAACCACAACATACTCTATTTACAAACCAACTGCAGAACGTAATGCTAATTTGATGTCAAAGATACACCAACATGTGTAGGAGGTGTTTTTTTTGTGCAGTGTGATTGTGGGTTTCGAGTTAGCAGCATTACTTAAAAACAGGTTTCATCCTTTGCAGGTGCGTTTGTGGCTGGTATATACTGCACAGTGGGCACCTCCATGATAGGGTGGTCTCCCATCCTCTGGGGATTTGGCCTTAGTGCCCTCAGCATTGCCCTCAGTGTTGCCGTGACGATGGTGCCCCTCTACAGCTTCTTGTGAACCTAACAAGCAGAGAGCACAGAGTTCAACCTCCCGGGGGGGGGGGGGGGGGGGGGGGGGGAGGGGGGGGGGGAGGGGGGGGGGAGTGAGGGGTTTGGAATGAGTGTGGACTCCAACCCTTCCACAAGAGTGACTTTGTTAATAGATGCTAGCGCTCCCGCTCCTGCATTCTACACACTACACTCATTTTTTTTTAATTTTGCCCTTTCCTGTAGTGTGATGGTGTTAAATTGAATTGCATCTTATTTGAATTGCATCGAATTTTCAAAAGTGCTGTAGTATTAGTACATAAAACTGACAAAGAAAGTAATTTTCTAAAGAACAGCCTTCTCTTCCCTGCTGACACTTGGAGTAATCTCTACAGCCTAGCGCTGCCCCGTTGCTTAGCAGAGGTGTGGGGCGGGGCATATCACAGTTTATCCTTCATCAGAGGTCTTGACCTGGATGTATTGTCTGAACTAAGCTTCTTTCTCCGAGCTTTCTTGGATCCTGACTCAGTTGGGGCCGAGAAGATTTCCTGAATAAATCCTAACCTCGAGAGGATAAGTTTCCACACGATACTCCAAACTAAGCAAAAACAAAAGTATTATATGTTTTTGACCAACATTGGCGCACTTACAGATGAAGATAAATACAACAACTACGATCACACTAAAAAAATAAGAGACACGCCGACGACTTGTTCCTGAATGTTTGACATCTGGGGAAACGTGGGAACATTTGCAGCCTGAGCGTTCGGACAAATACTGTATGTGCCTCACTTTGTTTGCGTCTTTGGCATGCCCCACCTCTTATGACTTATTAACCTGACTCACGTGATCACAGGCTCCGGCACTTGCTTGTATGGAGGGAAGCGACGTTTCGAAAAGCGATTCGGAAGATGCAGAATATATTCCAGAAGGTCGCTTGTCCGACTTCCAAGTCAAGCCGCTTTATTTCTATTTAGAGCGCATTTTGGGGGTAATCGGAGATAGACCCTTTAAACATATCACCTTTGTGGTCTTGTTTACGTAGTTGGTTTTTCTGTAGGAGAAGTAACATCGAGTGAAGCATCGGAAGGTGAAGACGAGGGAGAAAGCAAGGACCCTGGATTGAGCAAGTGGGTATAGCTAAAACTGCCGTCTCGAATTATACTATTTGGCAGCATGTACTAGATGGTCTGGTTTGCGTCCGAAAGAGGGGCATGTCATGATAACTTGGGAGCCAACTTACACATACAACGTTGCAAATATGCTACGTGTTATGTAAGGGCTCATTTGACATGCCTTGCTTATCAGCTACAATAAGCCTATTCCTGCTTAATAAATTAAATAACAGCTATGCAGAAAAACTTCTACTAACTGTTGCTAGTAGCAATTTCCCTGATAAGATGAGTGTGCATGACACATTTAAGTGCAAAGCAATTTCACCTTATTCAAGGCAATCTTACTCTTGGCACATTTGCACTCACTTGAGAATAGCAAAAGCAAGTGGCAGCCATATTGCAGACATCAAATAGGGGTACCTGGCACGTGTGCCAATGCAGTGAAATACTTCATGGATGCCTGAGCATGTACAGCTACTCTATGACTGTCTGCGCGCTAACTATTGTTAATCATTGTAGACTGCCAGTACCATCAAGACACTGGTCTGAGTCATTGGGTGTTGTGGTACCATCAAGACCCTGGTCTGAGTCATTGGGTGTTGTGGTACCATCAAGACACTGGTCTGAGTCATTGGGTTGTTGTGGTACCATCAAGACCCTGGTCTGAGTCATTGGGTGTTGTGGTACCATCAAGACACTGGTCTGAGTCATTGGGTGTTGTGGGTACCATCAAGACACTGGTCTGAGTCATTGGGTGTTGTGGTACCATCAAGACCCTGGTCTGAGTCATTGGGTGTTGTGGTACCATCAAGACCCTGGTCTGAGTCATGGGTGTTGTGGTACCATCAAGACCCTGGTCTGAGTCATTGGGTGTTGTGGTACCATCAAGACCCTGGTCTGAGTCATTGGGTGTTGTGGTACCATCAAGACCCTGGTCTGAGTCATTGGGTGTTGTGGTACCATCAAGACACTGGTCTGAGTCATTGGGTGTTGTGGTACCATCAAGACCCTGGTCTGAGTCATTGGGTGTTGTGGTACCATCAAGACCCTGGTCTGAGTCATTGGGTGTTTGTGGTACCATCAAGACCCTGGTCTGAGTCATTGGGTGTTGTGGTACCATCAAGACCCTGGTCTGAGTCATTGGGTGTTGTGGTACCATCAAGACCCTGGTCTGAGTCATTGGGTGTTGTGGTACCATCAAGACCCTGGTCTGAGTCATTGGGTGTTGTGGTACCATCAAGACCCTGGTCTGAGTCATTGGGTGTTGTGACACTCCCTTCAATTCTCATATATATTCATTCCACACATTCAAGAGGGGGAGAGAGAAAGTCCTAGTTTTCTGCGTTGACTGGTTGTGGTTTGTACTGATCACTTCAGATGTCCAAATATAGGGTCCTGTTTCTTAGGGTTGGCAAAGTTACTGAAGCACGTTGTTGTAATGGTCAAGAGCAAAGGTCACATGTTCCCATAATTAGAACATGTGGATGTTGCACACAAAATTAATGGTTGACACGATTGTGGGTTGGTGTGAAGGGGCTGCATCATGTGATGTATGGCTTCACTTTGAAGATGGTTGTGTAAAGTAAAAATGTGCATTATATAGAATTGAGATGTGCATGAGATGATTGGGCATGTTGCATGATGCCTATGGCCTAGTGTGTGTAGATGTGCCTATGGCCTAGTTGTGTAGATGTGCCTGTGGCCTAGTGTGTGTAGATGTGCCTAAGGCCTAGTGTGTGCCTATGGCCTAGTGTGTGTAGATGTGCCTATGGCCTAGTTGTGTAGATGTGCCTTTGGCCTAGTGTGTGTAGATGTGGCTATGGCCTAGTGTGTGTAGATGTGCCTAAGGCCTAGTGTGTGCCTAAGGCCTAGTGTGTGCCTATGGCCTAGTGTGTGCCTATGGCCTAGTGTGTGTATGTGTGCCTATGGCCTAGTGTGTGTAGATGTGCCTATGGCCTAGTGTGTGTAGATGTGGCTATGGCCTAGTGTGTGTAGATGTGCCTATGGCCTAGTGTGTGCCTATGGCCTAGTGTGTGTATGTGTGCCTATGGCCTAGTGTGTGTAGATGTGCCTATGGCCTAGTGTGTGTAGATGTGGCTATGGCCTAGTGTTGTGTAGATGTGGCTATGGCCTAGTGTGTGTAGATGTTGCCTATGGCCTAGTGTGTGCCTATGGCCTAGTGTGTGTAGATGTGCCTATGGCCTAGTGTGTGTATGTGTGGCTATGGCCTAGTGTGTGTAGATGTGCCTATGGCCTAGTGTTGTGCCTATGGCCTAGTGTGTGTAGATGTGCCTATGGCCTAGTGTGTGTATGTGTGCCTATGGGCCTAGTGTGTGTAGATGTGCCTATGGCCTAGTGTGGTAGATGTGCCTGTGGCTTAGTGTGTGTAGATATGCATGAGTGTGCACTCTGAATCTGTCGGATGTTCAAATTGTACCATAAACATGATCGCAACGTTGGATGCAGTAACGGGCTGTCCCTAGGTTTGTCTGCTTTTCGTGAGGGAGCGCTGCAGTGCAAATATGCAGGCAAATATGCACATTAGTTATTTCCCTTGGGGCTAACCACTCATTGGCCACAGGCATGCATTTAAACCTAATCACAGCTTTGTGGTTAGCTATCAAGCTTGCTCTCCCCACAGATGACGGAGTGTCAAATGGGGAGTGGGTTGGCTCTGTGCTTCCGAAATGTGTGGAATGCTGCTTTGTGATTCACAGCCTGTTGGAGAGGCTAAACCAGTTGTGTGTGGAGGAGATGGTGACATGAATATAGTTGAGCCGAGATGGCTTGGATTATTGACCACACGCCAAGCATGGGACCACACAAGACCCCACCAGTAACTATGAAATGTCCGAAGCTTGGATGCAACTTGGTATACAGAGGACATGTATCGAATCACCTACTTTGCAAGGATATACACCACCTGTTGTTGATAGAAACCATTTGAGCACTTGTATTCAGCAGTCACTTTCTTGCTTTTTTTGATTCTTTGCAAGAACCACTTTACTGGTTCACTGGAGATCCTTTTTCTTCCAATGAGGTTCCTCAATAATCTATTATATTGTTGTGGTCACTAAGGCAGCCAATCATGTTACAGTTTAAAAGGAGATCCTTTAGCTTTTCCTCATGACTCTGTTTCCACAATACCTTTCTCTACCCACATCAGTATCCCTCCTGTGCCCATTCTTGTACAGCCTTGTTGTGTTTCCAGTTTAGTCTTCCTCTGTATTTTGACACTACTTGTGGTAAAAATACAATTGTCCTGAATTAAAGCTTCATAGTTTTTTTGTGTATGCGAGTTCAATTGTGCATGTGTGAAGGTGTCTAGGTGTGTGAGTGTATGTGTGTGTGTGTGTGTGTGTGTGTGTGTGTGTGAGCTCCGTTGTGTATAAATGTATGTATATGTGTAATTCGTATCAATCCACATGTGAGCTAGTGCAGGACATCCATAGCCCCTTTACCCAGGGACATCCATAGCCCCTTTACCCAGGGACATCCATAGCCCCTTTACCCAGGGACATCCATAACCCCCTTTACCCAGGGACATCCATAGCCCCTTTACCCAGGGACATCCATAGCCCCTTTACCCAGGGACATCCATAGCCCCTTTACCCAGGGACATCCATAGCCCCTTTACCCAGGGACATCCATAGCCCCTTTACTCAGGGACATCCATAGTCCCTTTACCCAGGGACATCCATAGCCCCTTTACCCAGGGACATCCATAGCCCCTTTACTCAGGGACATCCATAGCCTCTTTACCTGTATCCCTGGACATTCGTAATCCTTTTACCTGTGTGCAGGGATAGACTTTATGGTGCTGGTAGACCAATGTGTGCCTGTTCTCTGCAGGGAGGAGGGTGGGGTCAGTGAGAAGGAGGACCCAGTACTTGAGCCTGGGGAGGAGAAGCAGAGGATAGAAGACCTTTGGAACTCATTCAAGCAAGAGGCTCATCATGGTCAGAGTGACCGCTCTTGCAAGGCAAGGTTGCTGGTTTGTGGGGATGCTTCTCACAAAGCAAGGTGTTAGGGAATTGGATAATACGTGCATGATCTCTGTTCTTGTTGGAATTGGTCTTTCTTTTCTCTCTGTTGGAAGAACAATTATGTGTGGTGCAACTAATGACTGCTTAGTGTATCTGTGTGTGTAGTCTTGTGTGCATATGTGTCCCTGATATTATGTGTGTTAACTCATGCTTTTTTGTGTTAGTTCATGCTTATGTGCCTGTTTTGGTGCATCTTGTCCGTGTGTATGTGACCTTATGGTTGTCTCTGTGTGTGACCTTTTACTAGGCTGAGCCTAGAAAAGACGAGGGCAACAAGACGGTTGCGATACAGAAGACCTATGACTTTGCTGGCGAGGAAGTTATGTGAGTTGGCCAGCCACTGGCTGGTTGGGCATGCAACATAAATAACAATACATTAACAAACGTCGTCGTGTTGCCAGCGTGGTGGAGAAGGTAGCTGCTGATTCCAAGAGGCAAAGAAGTTCCTTGGAGAACCATTGGGGTAGCGAGGCAGTAGTAGCAACATCCACTGCCACCAAGCCGGCTGCCACAGTTGGGTAAGTTTCCAGGGAGAGTGTTTGTTTTTTGTTTGACATATTGCTGTCCGCTGTACCTAGTGCCAAGAGAAAAGGAGGTGTGGGCTCCGTGCTAGAAATGCTTAATAAGAAACCAAAGATGAGCACCCTGGTGAGTCCTGCTCTATCCTTTGGTGTTCTATGACAAGGAGTGCTCGCTTGTGTGCAGGAGAAGTCAAAGTTAGACTGGATGAAGTACCGGCAGCAAGAGGGTCTAGAAGAACAGTTGGAACAGAACAAGAAGGATGGGTAAAGCTTCTTTTGGTGGCGGGTACCGTTGTGTAACAACTCCCATCTGCTTTGTTCAGGTATTTGGAAAGGCAAGATTTTCTAAAGCGAAGCGAGATGAAGCAATACGAACTGGAGCGAGAGCTCAAAATGAAGCGGTTTTGCGAAGTGATTATTAGCATCGGTCAACGTAAATTGCACAGCTGCCGTACACGTGGCGCAACTGGTGTTATAAATTCAATTTGCGGACTGGCTAATAGCGCCACGAGTCTTTCAATTCAATCATCCTCGATTAGTGTCGTTTAGGGTTCACAGGCGGCAAATTGTGGGATTGCGCGCAGAGTATTGCTGATACGAAGGCTTCTAATTTAACCTACACTGCACTGTACATGTTAGTGTTCTGTGGAATGCACGACGCGAAGGCGCCCTGTGGGGGGTGACTGCTTTATATCCCGAGTGCATGTTGCAAACGATCCCGGTTGGTGCCAAAATCATTGTCAAGCCTTGGAGCTGAGACAAGTTGCATCAGCTGTATGTATCATAGGCAAATATATGCATGCAGTTATAATAGTTTGTGTTAATGCACAGAACACCATGCAACCAGAAGTGTCATGTGCACAACATAGATGTGTTGTGTGTGTGTGTGTTTGTGTGTGCAAAGGAGCAGATAGATGCAACATAGTCTTTGAGGAGAGAAAGATAGAGTCACTCCCAAACCATCCATCCCTCAATGCCTGGCTTTCTTTTTGTTTGGCCCTGTCCTTTGCTTTCAGTTGGTCTCTTACGCTTCGAGATGGCATCCTCCTCACCATACTTTGCTTGTTCCTTGTCGGCTTAGTTCATGAGTCAGTGTGTGTGTGTGTGTGTGTGTGTGTGTGTGTGTGTGTGTGCAATGGAGATGTCTACATTTGAGGCTATGCATGAATGATGGTCTCACCTTTCTTGGCTTCTTCCTCCAGTTCATCCCAATCCTTTCCACTCTCTTCTTCACTGTCCTCTTCCCCATCTTCTTCATCCTCTGCACACAAGGTAGAGAGAGTATAAGGTTACAAAGAGCAACAAAGAGAACACTCAACCCCCCCCCTCCCCCCCCCCCCCCCCGACTGTTTACCAGACTCTGAGTTCTCTGAGATGGAGGTATAGTCCTCGTCTGAGTCATCATCATCATCACCCACCACCACCACCACCAGCCTCACTGCCGGGGTTCTTCCTCATCGGATTGTGGGCTTGTACTCGTCTGACCCTTCAGAGTCGTCGTCACCAGACCCGGCCTCTTCATTCTGTTAGTACAACAAAGGCAGTTGGTTTTGCCCCCCCTTTTTTAAAACAATTAATAAGCTATTATTGACCATTTTGTTCTACCAGCACAGAG
>JABACO010000018.1:5958071-6016945 GCA_013339895.1 Ephydatia muelleri
TTTGGTTACACAGTGTGCCTCATCCACAACAAATGCAACTAAGTTGAGCTGAAACATGGGTGACAGTAGCATTGACCTCCATTGCTCCTTCAATATCAGCTCCTCAGGGCTGAAGTAAATAAGTTGAAAGTTTCCAGCGAGGATCCCTTCACTCTTTGAGACATCTGAGGCTGCAGCAGCAGTCATACCTTTTGATGTAAATTTTTGAACCTATACGTATACGTAGCTAAAGTAGCATGTTAGGAGGGAAGAAAAGTGTACGCTCTTACCTGATCGGTCGTTAAACTTACAAGCGGTGAAACTACCAACACAATGCTTGCTTTCTCGGTGTTCCGAAGTTCATCAAAAGCCCATGGTAGAATGGCGTAACACAACGACTTGCCGTATCCAGTCGGTAAACTAACAAAGGTATCGTGCCCGCTAAGTACATCTGTGACAGTCCTTAATTGCTCGTCTTTCAACTTCTCATACCCCAAACGCTGGCATGCCAATTCCATTGCTCGCTCCATACGTACTAATAAACTTAAGATAATAACGAAGATATGCAATTATTGCATACCTCGAATCTGATTGGTTCCCCAACATTCTGGTGACCGTGGACAGAATTGAGTACAGCAGTTCACCAGACCCTCTTTCCACGTAGCGGTGATGTAATCCATCCGCAGCTGTGGAAATCAGGGTCTGGGTACGAGACTCTTTCCACGTAGCGGTGATGTAATCCATCCGCAGCTGTGGAAATCAGGGTCTGGGTACGAGACTATACCGAGGTATAGGTACCTAGGTAGTATCAATGATAAATAAATATTCACTTTTTAAAATAAATTAACAAGTCACGCTGTTGTTACCATACATACATACCCTATGTATCATATCCAATCCAGTCACGTTAGGGGGAATCATACATACGTACATAGGGTCAGCGTGACATCATTTGTGAACGCTCCCTAAAGGAAACGATAGCTTCGTCGCATTGGCTATTTTTGTGCATAATCGACGGGATCTTACTAAGACAAATCGAACTCTATAGTTTTTGACTTTTTGTCTCTAGTACACTAACAAAAAAGTCGTCGATAACCATTTGGACATGTGTGCGGTTGTGGGCGTGCAGCGCGTGCTGAGGTCTATCTTTCCATTATTTTATTCGTTTGTTCCAGACCCCCTCCTCCATCCCACCAGCGGCTGGAGTGGAGGTGGGGGCTGATAAAGAAGAGAGGGAGAGAGAGATGGTATCGCATTATGGCTGAACAGTCATGTCTTCAAGACAAAGTGGAGGAAGATTTATCCCACACACTAACTATACCTGGACCATCAGCGAAGATGCAGATATCTCCTCTTTTACTAACTGGGCTGAAGGAGGGGCAGTGCTGCGTTATACCATTGGATCGGTTGAAACTAGCACTACAGGCAACAGACACAGACATATTGCAGTGGAGCTCAGCCATCCCACCGGCTGGGGATATTTGGCAAGCAGATTCAAAGGGTACTGGCAAGGAAGAGACGATTGGTTCTTTGAACAAATTGAGCAATATGTCTGCAAAGAAGGATGCGACGCGACTTTTACAAGTAATGGAGGGGGAAACCCAGGAGGTAGTACAAGCACAAGTCGCGACTGCTTTGACATCCGATCCTTTTTTGAAGCTCCCCGTCGTAAAAACACCGGTAGCACAGCTAAAGATGGAGACATACTTGGACAAGCTGTTACAGCAAGTCGACTTGATGATGGACTTAACGCCTGGCTTCAATCCCCTGGGCCGTCCCAACTCAGTTCTGGAATTGGAGACATATGCCACGCATCAGGAGTCGACCTTGAGGGCGCTACTCAAAGATCCAGAGTTGAATTTTCAGAATGCGCATCAGTATGCGATTCAATCGACACAGTACTCTTTGGCTCAGATGTACACAATCCAAGTGAGAGCATTGGAAGTTCTCAGGTTACAACGAATCAAGAAATTGCAGCGCTTGATAGTCGAAGAAGATGTCTATCCCTTAGCAGGAAAAGAAATAAAAGTAGACCACTTAGCAAACCTGAGTTACAACAGAACAGTCTGGCAAAAGACATAGAAGAGATGAAGAAGTTGTTTGTAGCGAAGAAGATGGGGAACAGCCGAAGTGGCAATTGTTGAAATAACCAGAAGACTGACAGCAGAGAGAGATCAGATGGTGTATGCGGCGAAGAAGATGTCTGCCAAGAGGACAAGCAGAGGAAGAGTTAGTGCAGGCCGAGATAAGAAGATGAATTTATTGTCGAGAACGACCGAATACACAACCTGAGAGATACTCGTCAGGTTGTGAATTACGTTCTCGAGAATAATTCATCTTCTTATCTCGAGCACTAACTTCCCTCTGTCTTTGGCAGACATCTGCCGCATTGACTCTCTTCAGCTCTGGTATTTAACAATTGACACTCGGTGTCCCCATCTCTTCGCTAAAACAATTCTCATCTTTCTATGTCTTTTGCCAGACTGTTCTGTTGTAACTCAGGTGTGCTAAGTGGTCTACTTTTATTTCTTTTCCTGCTAAGGGATAGACATCTTCTTCGACTATCAAGCGCTGCAATTTCTTGATTCGTTGTAACCTGAGAACTTCCAATGCTCTCACTTGGATTGTGTACATCTGAGCCAAAGAGTACTGTGTCGATTGAATCGCATACTGATGCGCATTCTGAAAATTCAACTCTGGATCTTTGAGTAGCGCCCTCAAGGTCGACTCCTGATGCGTGGCATATGTCTCCAATTCCAGAACTGAGTTGGGACGGCCCAGGGGATTGAAGCCAGGCGTTAAGTCCATCATCAAGTCGACTTGCTGTAACAGCTTGTCCAAGTATGTCTCCATCTTTAGCTGTGCTACCGGTGTTTTTACGACGGGGAGCTTCAAAAAAGGATCGGATGTCAAAGCAGTCGCAACTTGTGCTTGTACTACCTCCTGGGTTTCCCCCTCCATTACTTGTAAAAGTCGCGTCGCATCCTTCTTTGCAGACATATTGCTCAATTTGTTCAAAGAACCAATCGTCTCTTCCTTGCCAGTACCCTTTGAATCTGCTTGCCAAATATCCCCAGCCGGTGGGATGGCTGAGCTCCACTGCAATATGTCTGTGTCTGTTGCCTGTAGTGCTAGTTTCAACCGATCCAATGGTATAACGCAGCACTGCCCCTCCTTCAGCCCAGTTAGTAAAAGAGGAGATATCTGCATCTTCGCTGATGGTCCAGGTATAGTTAGTGTGTGGGATAAATCTTCCTCCACTTTGTCTTGAAGACATGACTGTTCAGCCATAATGCGATACCATCTCTCTCTCCCTCTCTTCTTTTATCAGCCCCCACCTCCACTCCAGCCGCTGGTGGGATGGAGGAGGGGGTCTGGAAAAGAAAGGGTAGATAGGGTGATGAAGGATAGTGTGGGCAAAAATTGATGTATGAGAACACAGTGTTACAAATGAGAATGCTAGACATCATCATCACGATCATCATCACTATCTAGAACTAGAGATGCATTGTCTTCTTCCATAACTGATTCATTATCAGTTACGGAAGATTCATCACTACTGTCAGAATCAGTCACTTCTTCATCTTGAGACAAATCGCCAGATTCCCTATCTGCAATATTTGATTTACCATCTCTCAATTTCTTGTACTCAGCCTTGTCTCTAGCTCTCTCAAATTCCCATTGATCAGCTTGTTTGATGAAACGTTTAAGCACATGCTTCATATGTATTCTTTCTTTATGTGCTACTTCTGCACCTGGTCGAGACAGACGTGCATGTTTTCCTCTTTGTTGTAACAACAATTTGTCTGCTGTAGTCAGTACACCTTCTCCAACTATAGCATCCACTTTTGTCACTTGTCTGACATCTCCTGACTTTGCAGCATTTGCAATTAAAGATCCTACTTTATCTTTAAACTCTTCGACTGCAATCACATCTGTGTACAAATCTGTACATAGATCTTCATAGTCAAAGAGACGAGATAAAATAGACAGAGATGTTTGTTTTCGGAATGTGACATCCCAGAACACTTGCACTGTGTACATACAAATAGCAGATCCAGTATCTGCACCAGCTTCTTTGGCATTGTAATTGTGGTGAATGTTGATATCTAGAAATCCATAATCGGCTTGATCAAACGAAGCTGTGCTCACCCACTTTCCTTTAATAGATGGAATACCTGTCAAAGGTGTGTGTCCTACTGCCTTGTCATTGTAGGCTGGCATCGTTTTAGGTGTAGGAAATTTCACATGCTTCTTAGCAGTTTTGTTAAATATCCTGGAACCAAAATCTCCTGTCATCGATAATTCGTCCAGACTGGTACGTGTAGAATCTGCACTGTCAGACCAAAACGCAGCTATTTCATTTCTTTCATAATGGAATGTCATCATATCCATTGGTATACTCACAGGTTGTCCTTGGACATTTACTGCACCCATTGCCCAGTTGTTGTATGCTGGATTGATTACCACTGTCACTTTGTTGACTCTCACTTCTTCAAAACACAGTGCCATTTTTCTCAATGGAGTGCTGTAATCATGTTCTACATAATTGTCCCAAGCGTTGGTAGTAGGACCTTTAGCAGACCACACATGAATTTGACCCAGTGGATGTAGAGAAGCACTGATAGCTATTTGAGCTACACCGCTACCTGCCTTTGTATCATCAGGGTTATTGTCCAGCACTGCTTTGAAACCCAAACCAATTCCATAACAAGAATAATACTGGTTGAATCTGCACGAGTAGTACCCACTACTTTTTTTACCTCCACGCTTCTTGCCTTTCTTAGATTTTCTTTTTTTCACTCCGCCACCTTTTGTACCTTTTTTTTTTCCCTCCACCTTTGCCTTTTTCATTCTTTTTTTTGGATTTGCCCATCTGTACTGTAGAGTTCCAAAAATTCAAGTCCTACTTGATACAAAAAGTCTTGATTGTTTTCAGCACCCAGTACTACTTCTGGCGGTGGATATCCTTCAGGAACTCCTAACTCTTTACAAATATCCAGGAAAGTCACTTCTCCAATTTTTTGTATAGCTTCTCTTTGTTCCTCTTCTGGTAAGCTTTGTATGTGGTTGTAAATTGATGTGCAAGCTTCTGTGAACTCTTTCCTACTGTCAATTATAGCTTCTTCCATATGCTGTCTCCAACATGAGCTTCTGTATTTGATGTTCTGCCAAATACTACTACACAGATGATAGCTGCTATAATGAATATAGTATCCAGATCGTTTGATCACTCTATATTCTTCTGTCTCCAGGTATACTCGAATATAACCTCTAGCCCAATTCGGTGACAACTTATACTGTCTAACTCTATCCATACGATTACAAATATATCTACTTTCTTTTATGTACCCCCAGCTCCACCATCCGACAATGGCGGGAAAGTGGAGGTGGGGGTTATAAAAGATGATAGTATATGGATTGTGATTATGTGCTAAAGTTGTGTGGATATAGATGGCTACTGCTGAAGAGAGCGTGGATGCAATGTATCCTTCTGTGTTATGTACCGGGCTGGTGTACAAACGAGAGATGGACAGTTACATGCGGTATAAATATACCGAAACTGGCCAAAGGATCACAGATACATGTGGTACACTTATGAGAGCCAGTTTGTGGTACATGCTGATCATCGTGAATGGAACAGAAGTGGCATTTGAAGAAGTGGATTACGCAGATGGTAGTAGACCACCAGCATGTAGTGAAAGCAGTTATCTATTTGCCAACCAAAGCTATGTCGAACGACATTCAGGAACAGATTTGGTGTGTATATCGGAATACAGCTCTGACATGATGGACATTGTGAAGGCATACATGTATCAGTTGTCAAAGTTGTGTTGCACTGTGATACGTCGAGTAGTGAATGGAAGTGTCAGCACGACAGCACACTTGTACACTCAAAATACGTGGCCAATTGTGACAGCAGACAATACAAGTCCACAGTATTTATCGTATGCAGAAAGAGTACAGACCAATACGTTGTACAGGTATGATCAAGACAAAGGCAAGATATATCTGTACCGTTCATTTCCTGATATGTTATCTGGAGAACAACAATATGTGAGAGAAGGCCATCGGTATCATATAGTGTTCAATTCTCCTTACATGTACATCCTACCTACGTATCCTGTAGATACTACTTCGTTAGTGTTAACAACACACCCGGGATATGCAATTCAACATGCAGGTGGTCATATCTACACATTCAACAGCAGTGTATCTCAGGTAGAGAAGATTGAAACACATGTGATCGATTGTGAGAAGATCTGTGTCAAACTAGAAGAGAAATATCCTTCCACACCTATCATCCCTGACTTGTCTAAAATGCAAACAGGCAGGGTGTACAGTGTTCGCAGTAGACCAGATCAACAATACTACTACGTGGACACAGGTATCAAAAAAGGAGATATTCAAGACGATATGCAGTTGGGAGTCATGTATCGCATCAAATTAGTGATTGGCGGTATATGGTTTGAAAAGGCAGTACATGACAAGGCTAATGATGTTGATGGTGTATATGCACCAGAAGTTAGCACGTACATGTTGGCAGAGCACTGGTACGGACGTGTAAATCATCTCAATGGAGATGTATCTTATGTTGCAGTGAAAGGTCCTCAAATCGCCAATCCTAAGTTGGTCCCTATGACGACTAACACAGTATACACTATGCTGAAGTATGCTGACAACTTGATCCGGTTTGATGCTACAGGAGAAGTGAAACCTGGAGACATAGTTGGTATGTCCACCGACACATTCTACGATATGTGTTCTATAGGAAGTAAAAGATGGTTCAATTTCAGTCCTCATGCCAATGTGACATCTGCTAAATGTTCAGGAAGAATGTTTGTAGGCAGCTATTATGTCTGTACACAAAACTCAAATTATCAGTTGAGTTTTGTGGAATATGTTCCTCATATGTGTTCAGACATCAATGCTCCTCAAGTAATGCTGACTGGAACAGGATACAAGCCTAGATTTACTGACAAAGGACCTAACGTGTGGAAGTTTGAGTATCAAGGAACTAAATTAAAGCCTCCACAAGACATCATGGTGACAGACACTTGGTATGAGATTGTTGATGGAGTCAACTACAAAGCATACTATCGTGTGTCTGAATACACTGAAGCTTCTGTGGCCATGCAAACTACTCTGATGTACAGAGTAGTCATGGGACCTGGTAGTTTAACATGCAAATTTGTAGCATACTGATAGACATCTTTAGTACTAGGTAGTGATGATGTCTAGCATTCTCATTTGTAACACTGTGTTCTCATACATCAATTTTTGCCCACACTATCCTTCATCACCCTATCTACCCTTTCTTTTCCAGACCCCCTCCTCCATCCCACCAGCGGCTGGAGTGGAGGTGGGGGCTGATAAAAGAAGAGAGGGAGAGAGAGATGGTATCGCATTATGGCTGAACAGTTACATTAACATTAGCATTCTCATTTGTAACACTGTGTTCTCATACATCAATTTTTGCCCACACTATCCTTCATCACCCTATCTACCCTTTCTTTTCCAGACCCCCTCCTCCATCCCACCAGCGGCTGGAGTGGAGGTGGGGGCTGATAAAAGAAGAGAGGGAGAGAGAGATGGTATCGCATTATGGCTGAACAGTTACATTAACATTAGCATTCTCATTTGTAACACTGTGTTCTCATACATCAATTTTTGCCCACACTATCCTTCATCACCCTATCTACCCTTTCTTTTCCAGACCCCCTCCTCCATCCCACCAGCGGCTGGAGTGGAGGTGGGGGCTGATAAAAGAAGAGAGGGAGAGAGAGATGGTATCGCATTATGGCTGAACAGTTACATTAACATTAGCATTCTCATTTGTAACACTGTGTTCTCATACATCAATTTTTGCCCACACTATCCTTCATCACCCTATCTACCCTTTCTTTTCCAGACCCCCTCCTCCATCCCACCAGCGGCTGGAGTGGAGGTGGGGGCTGATAAAAGAAGAGAGGGAGAGAGAGATGGTATCGCATTATGGCTGAACAGTTACATTAACATTAGCATTCTCATTTGTAACACTGTGTTCTCATACATCAATTTTTGCCCACACTATCCTTCATCACCCTATCTACCCTTTCTTTTCCAGACCCCCTCCTCCATCCCACCAGCGGCTGGAGTGGAGGTGGGGCTGATAAAAGAAGAGAGGGAGAGAGAGATGGTATCGCATTATGGCTGAACAGTCATGTCTTCAAGACAAAGTGGAGGAAGATTTATCCCACACACTAACTATACCTGGACCATCAGCGAAGATGCAGATATCTCCTCTTTTACTAACTGGGCTGAAGGAGGGGCAGTACATGATTGCAGACAAATATGTGGATCACATATACACAAATTCTCTGCTACAGTATGAGCTCATGTTGGAGACAGCATATGGAAGAAGCTATAATTGACAGTAGGAAAGAGTTCACAGAAGCTTGCACATCAATTTACAACCACATACAAAGCTTACCAGAAGAGGAACAAAGAGAAGCTATACAAAAAATGCACTTGACCAACCCACCATCCGACAATGGCGGGAAAGTGGAGGTTACTACCCCCCTCCTCCAGTGCATCGCGCGCGGATTGGACGGAGGAGGGGGTTTGTAAAAGATAACGAAAAATCAGCTTTTAATCTCACAATATTGCATAGGTATATACAGTGTTATACACCCCCTCCTCCACCTCTGCCCGCCCGAGGTCCGGAGGAGGGGGTTGAGAAAAGATCAGGGCCAAAAGTTTAATGTATTACAATGTTCACACTTTACAGATTAAGCACATATACAGATAGGGAATCTGGCGATTTGTCTCAAGATGAAGAAGTGACTGATTCTGACAGTAGTGATGAATCTTCCGTAACTGATAATGAATCAGTTATGGAAGAAGACAATGCATCTCTAGTTCTAGATAGTGATGATGATCGTGATGATGATGTCTAGCATTCTCATTTGTAACACTGTGTTCTCATACATCAATTTTTGCCCACACTATCCTTCATCACCCTATCTACCCTTTCTTTTCCAGACCCCCTCCTCCATCCCACCAGCGGCTGGAGTGGAGGTGGGGGCTGATAAAAGAAGAGAGGGAGAGAGAGATGGTATCGCATTATGGCTGAACAGTCATGTCTTCAAGACAAAGTGGAGGAAGATTTATCCCCACACACTAACTATACCTGGACCATCAGCGAAGATGCAGATATCTCCTCTTTTACTAACTGGCTGAAGGAGGGCAGTGCTGCGTTATACCATTGGATCGGTTGAAACTAGCACTACAGGCAACAGACACAGACATATTGCAGTGGAGCTCAGCCATCCCACCGGCTGGGGATATTTGGCAAGCAGATTCAAAGGGTACTGGCAAGGAAGAGATGATTGGTTCTTTGAACAAATTGAGCAATATGTCTGCAAAGAAGGATGCGACGCGACTTTTACAAGTAATGGAGGGGGAAACCCAGGAGGCAGTACAAGCACAAGTTGCGACCTGCTTTGACATCCGATCCTTTTTTGAAGCTCCCCGTCGTAAAACACCGGTAGCACAGCTAAAGATGGAGACATACTTGGACAAGCTGTTACAGCAAGTCGACTTGATGATGGACTTAACGCCTGGCTTCAATCCCCTGGGCCGTCCCAACTCAGTTCTGGAATTGGAGACATATGCCACGCATCAGGAGTCGACCTTGAGGGCGCTACTCAAAGATCCAGAGTTGAATTTTCAGAATGCGCATCAGTATGCGATTCAATCGACACAGTACTCTTTGGCTCAGATGTACACAATCCAAGTGAGAGCATTGGAAGTTCTCAGGTTACAACGAATCAAGAAATTGCAGCGCTTGATAGTCGAAGAAGATGTCTATCCCTTAGCAGGAAAAGAAATAAAAGTAGACCACTTAGCCACCTGAGTTACAACAGAACAAGTCTGGCAAAAGACATAGAAGAGATGAAGAAGTTGTTTGTAGCGAAGAAGATGGGGGAACAGCCGAAGTGGCAATTGTTGAAATACCAGAAGCTGACAGCAGAGAGAGATCAGATGGTGTATGCGGCGAAGAAGATGTCTGCCAAGAGACAAGCAGAGGAAGAGTTAGTGCAGGCCGAGATAAAGAAGATGAATTTATTGCTCGAGAACGATCCCGAATTACACAACCTGGACGAGTCTATGGAACAGACGACATCCCCACCTTGCTGCTCTCGATCTTTGGTCGAAGCCCTCTGCTTGAACCAACCAGCCCAGGATGTTGGCTTAATCAGTCTCTGCACAGCTCTCGAGAATCAGTGTTCATTGCTATCGATAACATCATACAGAGTATACACCTTCTTTTATACCCCCTCCTCCACCTCTGCCCGCCCAAGGTCCGGAGGAGGGGGTTGAGAAAAGATCAGGGCCAAAAGTTTAATGGCTATCTTCAACACATAGTTCACAGTCATCTTGCGATGTTTCTGATCACTTGCTATCGATAACATCATACAGAGTATACACCTTTTTATACACCCCCTCCTCCACCTCTGCCCGCCCAAGGTCCGGAGGAGGGGTTGAGAAAAGATCAGGGCCAAAAGTTTAATGGCTATCTTCAACACATAGTTCACAGTCATCTTGCGATGTTTCTGATCACTTGCTATCGATAACATCATACAGAGTATACACCTTCTTTTATACACCCCCTCCTCCACCTCTGCCCGCCCAAGGTCCGGAGGAGGGGGTTGAGAAAAGATCAGGGCCAAAAGTTTAATGGCTATCTTCAACACATAGTTCACAGTCATCTTGCGATGTTTCTGATCACTTGCTATCGATAACATCATACAGAGATACACCTTCTTTTATACACCCCTCCTCCACCTCTGCCCGCCCAAGGTCCGGAGGAGGGGTTGAGAAAAGATCAGGGCCAAAAGTTTAATGGCTATCTTCAACACATAGTTCACAGTCATCTTGCGATGTTTCTGATCACTTGCTATCGATAACATCATACAGAGTATACACCTTCTTTTATACACCCCTCCTCCACCTCTGCCCGCCCAAGGTCCGGAGGAGGGGGTTGAGAAAAGATCAGGGCCAAAAGTTTAATGGCTATCTTCAACACATAGTTCACAGTCATCTTGCGATGTTTCTGATCACTTGCTATCGATAACATCATACAGAGTATACACCTTCTTTTATACACCCCCTCCTCCACCTCTGCCCGCCCAAGGTCCGGAGGAGGGGGTTGAGAAAAGATCAGGGCCAAAAGTTTAATGGCTATCTTCAACACATAGTTCACAGTCATCTTGCGATGTTTCTGATCACTTGCTATCGATAACATCATACAGAGTATACACCTTCTTTTATACACCCCCTCCTCCACCTCTGCCCGCCCAAGGTCCGGAGGAGGGGGTTGAGAAAAGATCAGGGCCAAAAGTTTAATGGCTATCTTCAACACATAGTTCACAGTCATCTTGCGATGTTTCTGATCACTTGCTATCGATAACATCATACAGAGTATACACCTTCTTTTATACACCCCCTCCTCCACCTCTGCCCGCCCAAGGTCCGGAGGAGGGGGTTGAGAAAAGATCAGGGCCAAAAGTTTAATGGCTATCTTCAACACATAGTTCACAGTCATCTTGCGATGTTTCTGATCACTTGCTATCGATAACATCATACAGAGTATACACCTTCTTTTATACACCCCCTCCTCCACCTCTGCCCGCCCAAGGTCCGGAGGAGGGGGTTGAGAAAAGATCAGGGCCAAAAGTTTAATGGCTATCTTCAACACATAGTTCACAGTCATCTTGCGATGTTTCTGATCACTTGCTATCGATAACATCATACAGAGTATACACCTTCTTTTATACACCCCCTCCTCCACCTCTGCCCGCCCAAGGTCCGGAGGAGGGGGTTGAGAAAAGATCAGGGCCAAAAGTTTAATGGCTATCTTCAACACATAGTTCACAGTCATCTTGCGATGTTTCTGATCACTTGCTATCGATAACATCATACAGAGTATACACCTTCTTTTATACACCCCCTCCTCCACCTCTGCCCGCCCAAGGTCCGGAGGAGGGGGTTGAGAAAAGATCAGGGCCAAAAGTTTAATGGCTATCTTCAACACATAGTTCACAGTCATCTTGCGATGTTTCTGATCACTTGCTATCGATAACATCATACAGAGTATACACCTTCTTTTATACACCCCCTCCTCCACCTCTGCCCGCCCAAGGTCCGGAGGAGGGGGTTGAGAAAAGATCAGGGCCAAAAGTTTAATGGCTATCTTCAACACATAGTTCACAGTCATCTTGCGATGTTTCTGATCACTTGCTATCGATAACATCATACAGAGTATACACCTTCTTTTATACACCCCCTCCTCCACCTCTGCCCGCCCAAGGTCCGGAGGAGGGGGTTGAGAAAAGATCAGGGCCAAAAGTTTAATGGCTATCTTCAACACATAGTTCACAGTCATCTTGCGATGTTTCTGATCACTTGCTATCGATAACATCATACAGAGTATACACCTTCTTTTATACACCCCCTCCTCCACCTCTGCCCGCCCAAGGTCCGGAGGAGGGGGTTGAGAAAAGATCAGGGCCAAAAGTTTAATGGCTATCTTCAACACATAGTTCACAGTCATCTTGCGATGTTTCTGATCACTTGCTATCGATAACATCATACAGAGTATACACCTTCTTTTATACACCCCCTCCTCCACCTCTGCCCGCCCAAGGTCCGGAGGAGGGGGTTGAGAAAAGATCAGGGCCAAAAGTTTAATGGCTATCTTCAACACATAGTTCACAGTCATCTTGCGATGTTTCTGATCACTTGCTATCGATAACATCATACAGAGTATACACCTTCTTTTATACACCCCCTCCTCCACCTCTGCCCGCCCAAGGTCCGGAGGAGGGGGTTGAGAAAAGATCAGGGCCAAAAGTTTAATGGCTATCTTCAACACATAGTTCACAGTCATCTTGCGATGTTTCTGATCACTTGCTATCGATAACATCATACAGAGTATACACCTTCTTTTATACACCCCCTCCTCCACCTCTGCCCGCCCAAGGTCCGGAGGAGGGGGTTGAGAAAAGATCAGGGCCAAAAGTTTAATGGCTATCTTCAACACATAGTTCACAGTCATCTTGCGATGTTTCTGATCACTTGCTATCGATAACATCATACAGAGTATACACCTTCTTTTATACACCCCCTCCTCCACCTCTGCCCGCCCAAGGTCCGGAGGAGGGGGTTGAGAAAAGATCAGGGCCAAAAGTTTAATGGCTATCTTCAACACATAGTTCACAGTCATCTTGCGATGTTTCTGATCACTTGCTATCGATAACATCATACAGAGTATACACCTTCTTTTATACACCCCCTCCTCCACCTCTGCCCGCCCAAGGTCCGGAGGAGGGGGTTGAGAAAAGATCAGGGCCAAAAGTTTAATGGCTATCTTCAACACATAGTTCACAGTCATCTTGCGATGTTTCTGATCACTTGCTATCGATAACATCATACAGAGTATACACCTTCTTTTATACACCCCCTCCTCCACCTCTGCCCGCCCAAGGTCCGGAGGAGGGGGTTGAGAAAAGATCAGGGCCAAAAGTTTAATGGCTATCTTCAACACATAGTTCACAGTCATCTTGCGATGTTTCTGATCACTTGCTATCGATAACATCATACAGAGTATACACCTTCTTTTATACACCCCCTCCTCCACCTCTGCCCGCCCAAGGTCCGGAGGAGGGGGTTGAGAAAAGATCAGGGCCAAAAGTTTAATGGCTATCTTCAACACATAGTTCACAGTCATCTTGCGATGTTTCTGATCACTTGCTATCGATAACATCATACAGAGTATACACCTTCTTTTATACACCCCCTCCTCCACCTCTGCCCGCCCAAGGTCCGGAGGAGGGGGTTGAGAAAAGATCAGGGCCAAAAGTTTAATGGCTATCTTCAACACATAGTTCACAGTCATCTTGCGATGTTTCTGATCACTTGCTATCGATAACATCATACAGAGTATACACCTTCTTTTATACACCCCCTCCTCCACCTCTGCCCGCCCAAGGTCCGGAGGAGGGGGTTGAGAAAAGATCAGGGCCAAAAGTTTAATGGCTATCTTCAACACATAGTTCACAGTCATCTTGCGATGTTTCTGATCACTTGCTATCGATAACATCATACAGAGTATACACCTTCTTTTATACACCCCCTCCTCCACCTCTGCCCGCCCAAGGTCCGGAGGAGGGGGTTGAGAAAAGATCAGGGCCAAAAGTTTAATGGCTATCTTCAACACATAGTTCACAGTCATCTTGCGATGTTTCTGATCACTTGCTATCGATAACATCATACAGAGTATACACCTTCTTTTATACACCCCCTCCTCCACCTCTGCCCGCCCAAGGTCCGGAGGAGGGGGTTGAGAAAAGATCAGGGCCAAAAGTTTAATGGCTATCTTCAACACATAGTTCACAGTCATCTTGCGATGTTTCTGATCACTTGCTATCGATAACATCATACAGAGTATACACCTTCTTTTATACACCCCCTCCTCCACCTCTGCCCGCCCAAGGTCCGGAGGAGGGGGTTGAGAAAAGATCAGGGCCAAAAGTTTAATGGCTATCTTCAACACATAGTTCACAGTCATCTTGCGATGTTTCTGATCACTTGCTATCGATAACATCATACAGAGTATACACCTTCTTTTATACACCCCCTCCTCCACCTCTGCCCGCCCAAGGTCCGGAGGAGGGGGTTGAGAAAAGATCAGGGCCAAAAGTTTAATGGCTATCTTCAACACATAGTTCACAGTCATCTTGCGATGTTTCTGATCACTTGCTATCGATAACATCATACAGAGTATACACCTTCTTTTATACACCCCCTCCTCCACCTCTGCCCGCCCAAGGTCCGGAGGAGGGGGTTGAGAAAAGATCAGGGCCAAAAGTTTAATGGCTATCTTCAACACATAGTTCACAGTCATCTTGCGATGTTTCTGATCACTTGCTATCGATAACATCATACAGAGTATACACCTTCTTTTATACACCCCCTCCTCCACCTCTGCCCGCCCAAGGTCCGGAGGAGGGGGTTGAGAAAAGATCAGGGCCAAAAGTTTAATGGCTATCTTCAACACATAGTTCACAGTCATCTTGCGATGTTTCTGATCACTTGCTATCGATAACATCATACAGAGTATACACCTTCTTTTATACACCCCCTCCTCCACCTCTGCCCGCCCAAGGTCCGGAGGAGGGGGTTGAGAAAAGATCAGGGCCAAAAGTTTAATGGCTATCTTCAACACATAGTTCACAGTCATCTTGCGATGTTTCTGATCACTTGCTATCGATAACATCATACAGAGTATACACCTTCTTTTATACACCCCCTCCTCCACCTCTGCCCGCCCAAGGTCCGGAGGAGGGGGTTGAGAAAAGATCAGGGCCAAAAGTTTAATGGCTATCTTCAACACATAGTTCACAGTCATCTTGCGATGTTTCTGATCACTTGCTATCGATAACATCATACAGAGTATACACCTTCTTTTATACACCCCCTCCTCCACCTCTGCCCGCCCAAGGTCCGGAGGAGGGGGTTGAGAAAAGATCAGGGCCAAAAGTTTAATGGCTATCTTCAACACATAGTTCACAGTCATCTTGCGATGTTTCTGATCACTTGCTATCGATAACATCATACAGAGTATACACCTTCTTTTATACACCCCCTCCTCCACCTCTGCCCGCCCAAGGTCCGGAGGAGGGGGTTGAGAAAAGATCAGGGCCAAAAGTTTAATGGCTATCTTCAACACATAGTTCACAGTCATCTTGCGATGTTTCTGATCACTTGCTATCGATAACATCATACAGAGTATACACCTTCTTTTATACACCCCCTCCTCCACCTCTGCCCGCCCAAGGTCCGGAGGAGGGGGTTGAGAAAAGATCAGGGCCAAAAGTTTAATGGCTATCTTCAACACATAGTTCACAGTCATCTTGCGATGTTTCTGATCACTTGCTATCGATAACATCATACAGAGTATACACCTTCTTTTATACACCCCCTCCTCCACCTCTGCCCGCCCAAGGTCCGGAGGAGGGGGTTGAGAAAAGATCAGGGCCAAAAGTTTAATGGCTATCTTCAACACATAGTTCACAGTCATCTTGCGATGTTTCTGATCACTTGCTATCGATAACATCATACAGAGTATACACCTTCTTTTATACACCCCCTCCTCCACCTCTGCCCGCCCAAGGTCCGGAGGAGGGGGTTGAGAAAAGATCAGGGCCAAAAGTTTAATGGCTATCTTCAACACATAGTTCACAGTCATCTTGCGATGTTTCTGATCACTTGCTATCGATAACATCATACAGAGTATACACCTTCTTTTATACACCCCCTCCTCCACCTCTGCCCGCCCAAGGTCCGGAGGAGGGGGTTGAGAAAAGATCAGGGCCAAAAGTTTAATGGCTATCTTCAACACATAGTTCACAGTCATCTTGCGATGTTTCTGATCACTTGCTATCGATAACATCATACAGAGTATACACCTTCTTTTATACACCCCCTCCTCCACCTCTGCCCGCCCAAGGTCCGGAGGAGGGGGTTGAGAAAAGATCAGGGCCAAAAGTTTAATGGCTATCTTCAACACATAGTTCACAGTCATCTTGCGATGTTTCTGATCACTTGCTATCGATAACATCATACAGAGTATACACCTTCTTTTATACACCCCCTCCTCCACCTCTGCCCGCCCAAGGTCCGGAGGAGGGGGTTGAGAAAAGATCAGGGCCAAAAGTTTAATGGCTATCTTCAACACATAGTTCACAGTCATCTTGCGATGTTTCTGATCACTTGCTATCGATAACATCATACAGAGTATACACCTTCTTTTATACACCCCCTCCTCCACCTCTGCCCGCCCAAGGTCCGGAGGAGGGGGTTGAGAAAAGATCAGGGCCAAAAGTTTAATGGCTATCTTCAACACATAGTTCACAGTCATCTTGCGATGTTTCTGATCACTTGCTATCGATAACATCATACAGAGTATACACCTTCTTTTATACACCCCCTCCTCCACCTCTGCCCGCCCAAGGTCCGGAGGAGGGGGTTGAGAAAAGATCAGGGCCAAAAGTTTAATGGCTATCTTCAACACATAGTTCACAGTCATCTTGCGATGTTTCTGATCACTTGCTATCGATAACATCATACAGAGTATACACCTTCTTTTATACACCCCCTCCTCCACCTCTGCCCGCCCAAGGTCCGGAGGAGGGGGTTGAGAAAAGATCAGGGCCAAAAGTTTAATGGCTATCTTCAACACATAGTTCACAGTCATCTTGCGATGTTTCTGATCACTTGCTATCGATAACATCATACAGAGTATACACCTTCTTTTATACACCCCCTCCTCCACCTCTGCCCGCCCAAGGTCCGGAGGAGGGGGTTGAGAAAAGATCAGGGCCAAAAGTTTAATGGCTATCTTCAACACATAGTTCACAGTCATCTTGCGATGTTTCTGATCACTTGCTATCGATAACATCATACAGAGTATACACCTTCTTTTATACACCCCCTCCTCCACCTCTGCCCGCCCAAGGTCCGGAGGAGGGGGTTGAGAAAAGATCAGGGCCAAAAGTTTAATGGCTATCTTCAACACATAGTTCACAGTCATCTTGCGATGTTTCTGATCACTTGCTATCGATAACATCATACAGAGTATACACCTTCTTTTATACACCCCCTCCTCCACCTCTGCCCGCCCAAGGTCCGGAGGAGGGGGTTGAGAAAAGATCAGGGCCAAAAGTTTAATGGCTATCTTCAACACATAGTTCACAGTCATCTTGCGATGTTTCTGATCACTTGCTATCGATAACATCATACAGAGTATACACCTTCTTTTATACACCCCCTCCTCCACCTCTGCCCGCCCAAGGTCCGGAGGAGGGGGTTGAGAAAAGATCAGGGCCAAAAGTTTAATGGCTATCTTCAACACATAGTTCACAGTCATCTTGCGATGTTTCTGATCACTTGCTATCGATAACATCATACAGAGTATACACCTTCTTTTATACACCCCCTCCTCCACCTCTGCCCGCCCAAGGTCCGGAGGAGGGGGTTGAGAAAAGATCAGGGCCAAAAGTTTAATGGCTATCTTCAACACATAGTTCACAGTCATCTTGCGATGTTTCTGATCACTTGCTATCGATAACATCATACAGAGTATACACCTTCTTTTATACACCCCCTCCTCCACCTCTGCCCGCCCAAGGTCCGGAGGAGGGGGTTGAGAAAAGATCAGGGCCAAAAGTTTAATGGCTATCTTCAACACATAGTTCACAGTCATCTTGCGATGTTTCTGATCACTTGCTATCGATAACATCATACAGAGTATACACCTTCTTTTATACACCCCCTCCTCCACCTCTGCCCGCCCAAGGTCCGGAGGAGGGGGTTGAGAAAAGATCAGGGCCAAAAGTTTAATGGCTATCTTCAACACATAGTTCACAGTCATCTTGCGATGTTTCTGATCACTTGCTATCGATAACATCATACAGAGTATACACCTTCTTTTATACACCCCCTCCTCCACCTCTGCCCGCCCAAGGTCCGGAGGAGGGGGTTGAGAAAAGATCAGGGCCAAAAGTTTAATGGCTATCTTCAACACATAGTTCACAGTCATCTTGCGATGTTTCTGATCACTTGCTATCGATAACATCATACAGAGTATACACCTTCTTTTATACACCCCCTCCTCCACCTCTGCCCGCCCAAGGTCCGGAGGAGGGGGTTGAGAAAAGATCAGGGCCAAAAGTTTAATGGCTATCTTCAACACATAGTTCACAGTCATCTTGCGATGTTTCTGATCACTTGCTATCGATAACATCATACAGAGTATACACCTTCTTTTATACACCCCCTCCTCCACCTCTGCCCGCCCAAGGTCCGGAGGAGGGGGTTGAGAAAAGATCAGGGCCAAAAGTTTAATGGCTATCTTCAACACATAGTTCACAGTCATCTTGCGATGTTTCTGATCACTTGCTATCGATAACATCATACAGAGTATACACCTTCTTTTATACACCCCCTCCTCCACCTCTGCCCGCCCAAGGTCCGGAGGAGGGGGTTGAGAAAAGATCAGGGCCAAAAGTTTAATGGCTATCTTCAACACATAGTTCACAGTCATCTTGCGATGTTTCTGATCACTTGCTATCGATAACATCATACAGAGTATACACCTTCTTTTATACACCCCCTCCTCCACCTCTGCCCGCCCAAGGTCCGGAGGAGGGGGTTGAGAAAAGATCAGGGCCAAAAGTTTAATGTATTACAATGTTCACACTTTACAGATTAAGCACATGGTCATAGTCCACCCAGGTAACTGGGTTCTTCAAAGCAGTGTAGTGAAAATTAGGATCCATAACTGCAGGCATGCCAGGGTAATCTTCAAATACTGTCTTCAATTTCTCAAACAGCATTGCAAAACCAGCTTGTGAGTTGATTTGCCACACCAGATCTTGACTCCACTTTTTCTCCTTCGGTTTACCGCCTGGAAGGTACCTTTCAGTGCTGAACCGTGATTGGAGAGCATCATCCCACTCGTCTTGAAAGACGCCTTGTGGGGTGAAGTTAGATGTGATAAAGAAGACCCAGGGCCGCACAGGTTGTGTCACAGATCCTTTCTTTTCAACTCTGATGGTATCAAAATCAAGTAATGCTTTCACTTGTGAGACAACCATGCGAGATTGCAAATCTAATTCTTCAATGTGGACAACTTTTTCCAAGATGTAACCATCCCACCATTTGTACTCATGAGAGTATGGCAACTTGTACACCCTATGATCAAGGCAATATTTCACAAACCAGTTGACAAACCTAGATTTGCCTACTCCCCCATCTCCACATATCCACACACTAATTACCCTTTCAGCAGGAACAGCTTCTGGTAACATTAAATCCCTTTTCTTCTCCCATACATTTCCATCATTGAACATCATAGGGTGGATTTTAACTAGTGTGCTAAATTTCATGTAGTAATCCATCCTCATGGTCTTAGATACTATCCTGTACTCTCCACCAGATTTTCTAGCACATCTCCCTTTTTGGCCCCTGTCAGCGTAAGCTAATTCTTGTGCTACTTTACGATTATAACCCCAAAACAATTTAACTAGTCTAGCTCTGCGGACTGATTCTCGAGAGCTGTGCAGAGACTGATTAAGCCAACATCCTGGGCTGGTTGGTTCAAGCAGAGGGCTTCGACCAAAGATCGAGAGCAGCAAGGTGGGGATGTCGTCTGTTCCATAGACTCGTCCAGGTTGTGTAATTCGGGATCGTTCTCGAGCAATAAATTCATCTTCTTTATCTCGGCCTGCACTAACTCTTCCTCTGCTTGTCTCTTGGCAGACATCTTCTTCGCCGCATACACCATCTGATCTCTCTCTGCTGTCAGCTTCTGGTATTTCAACAATTGCCACTTCGGCTGTTCCCCCATCTTCTTCGCTACAAACAACTTCTTCATCTCTTCTATGTCTTTTGCCAGACTTGTTCTGTTGTAACTCAGGTGTGCTAAGTGGTCTACTTTTATTTCTTTTCCTGCTAAGGGATAGACATCTTCTTCGACTATCAAGCGCTGCAATTTCTTGATTCGTTGTAACCTGAGAACTTCCAATGCTCTCACTTGGATTGTGTACATCTGAGCCAAAGAGTACTGTGTCGATTGAATCGCATACTGATGCGCATTCTGAAAATTCAACTCTGGATCTTTGAGTAGCGCCCTCAAGGTCGACTCCTGATGCGTGGCATATGTCTCCAATTCCAGAACTGAGTTGGGACGGCCCAGGGGATTGAAGCCAGGCGTTAAGTCCATCATCAAGTCGACTTGCTGTAACAGCTTGTCCAAGTATGTCTCCATCTTTAGCTGTGCTACCGGTGTTTTTACGACGGGGAGCTTCAAAAAAGGATCGGATGTCAAAGCAGTCGCAACTTGTGCTTGTACTGCCTCCTGGGTTTCCCCCTCCATTACTTGTAAAAGTCGCGTCGCATCCTTCTTTGCAGACATATTGCTCAATTTGTTCAAAGAACCAATCATCTCTTCCTTGCCAGTACCCTTTGAATCTGCTTGCCAAATATCCCCAGCCGGTGGGATGGCTGAGCTCCACTGCAATATGTCTGTGTCTGTTGCCTGTAGTGCTAGTTTCAACCGATCCAATGGTATAACGCAGCACTGCCCCTCCTTCAGCCCAGTTAGTAAAAGAGGAGATATCTGCATCTTCGCTGATGGTCCAGGTATAGTTAGTGTGTGGGATAAATCTTCCTCCACTTTGTCTTGAAGACATGACTGTTCAGCCATAATGCGATACCATCTCTCTCTCCCTCTCTTCTTTTATCAGCCCCCACCTCCACTCCAGCCGCTGGTGGGATGGAGGAGGGGGTCTGGAAAAGAAAGGGTAGATAGGGTGATGAAGGATAGTGTGGGCAAAAATTGATGTATGAGAACACAGTGTTACAAATGAGAATGCTAGACATCATCATCACGATCATCATCACTATCTAGAACTAGAGATGCATTGTCTTCTTCCATAACTGATTCATTATCAGTTACGGAAGATTCATCACTACTGTCAGAATCAGTCACTTCTTCATCTTGAGACAAATCGCCAGATTCCCTATCTGCAATATTTGATTTACCATCTCTCAATTTCTTGTACTCAGCCTTGTCTCTAGCTCTCTCAAATTCCCATTGATCAGCTTGTTTGATGAAACGTTTAAGCACATGCTTCATATGTATTCTTTCTTTATGTGCTACTTCTGCACCTGGTCGAGACAGACGTGCATGTTTTCCTCTTTGTTGTAACAACAATTTGTCTGCTGTAGTCAGTACACCTTCTCCAACTATAGCATCCACTTTTGTCACTTGTCTGACATCTCCTGACTTTGCAGCATTTGCAATTAAAGATCTTACTTTATCTTTAAACTCTTCGACTGCAATCACATCTGTGTACAAATCTGTACATAGATCTTCATAGTCAACAAGACGAGATAAAATAGACAGAGATGTTTGTTTTCGGAATGTGACATCCCAGAACACTTGCACTGTGTACATACAAATAGCAGATCCAGTATCTGCACCAGCTTCTTTGGCATTGTAATTGTGGTGAATGTTGATATCTAGAAATCCATAATCGGCTTGATCAAACGAAGCTGTGCTCACCCACTTTCCTTTAATAGATGGAATACCTGTCAAAGGTGTGTGTCCTACTGCCTTGTCATTGTAGGCTGGCATCGTTTTAGGTGTAGGAAATTTCACATGCTTCTTAGCAGTTTTGTTAAATATCCTGGAACCCAAATCTCCTGTCATCGATAATTCGTCCAGACTGGTACGTGTAGAATCTGCACTGTCAGACCAAAACGCAGCTATTTCATTTCTTTCATAATGGAATGTCATCATATCCATTGGTATACTCACAGGTTGTCCTTGGACATTTACTGCACCCATTGCCCAGTTGTTGTATGCTGGATTGATTACCACTGTCACTTTGTTGACTCTCACTTCTTCAAAACACAGTACCAATTTTCTCAATGGAGTGCTGTAATCATGTTCTACATAATTGTCCCAAGCGTTGGTAGTAGAACCTTTAGCAGACCACACATGAATTTGACCCAGTGGATGTAGAGAAGCACTGAGCTATTTGAGCTACACCGCTACCTGCCTTTGTATCATCAGGGTTATTGTCCAGCACTGCTTTGAAACCCAAACCAATTCCATAACAAGAATAATACTGGTTGAATCTGCACGAGTAGTACCCACTACTTTTTTTACCTCCACGCTTCTTGCCTTTCTTAGATTTTCTTTTTTTCACTCCGCCACCTTTTGTACCTTTTTTTTTCCCTCCACCTTTGCCTTTTTCATTCTTTTTTTTTGGATTTGCCCATCTGTACTGTAGAGTTCCAAAAATTCAAGTCCTACTTGATACAAAAAGTCTTGATTGTTTTCAGCACCCAGTACTACTTCTGGCGGTGGATATCCTTCAGGAACTCCTAACTCTTTACAAATATCCAGGAAAGTCACTTCTCCAATTTTTTGTATAGCTTCTCTTTGTTCCTCTTCTGGTAAGCTTTGTATGTGGTTGTAAATTGATGTGCAAGCTTCTGTGAACTCTTTCCTACTGTCAATTATAGCTTCTTCCATATGCTGTCTCCAACATGAGCTTCTGTATTTGATGTTCTGCCAAATACTACTACACAGATGATAGCTGCTATAATGAATATAGTATCCAGATTGTTTGATCACTCTATATTCTTCTGTCTCCAGGTATACTCGAATATAACCTCTAGCCCAATTCGGTGACAACTTATACTGTCTAACTCTATCCATACGATTACAAATATATCTACTTTCTTTTATGTACCCCCAGCTCCACCATCCGACAATGGCGGGAAAGTGGAGGTGGGGGTTATATGTCTGGTTGTGTACTGATCATATGAACGACCTGGTGTGTGGACAACGTACTTCCACACTAAATACTCTTTTTTTTCCTCGTTGGAACTCAGGTTAAATGGGAGGACACCGTCGATTGCGACTCTCAAGTACTAAAACTTGATGCACAGCATCCAATAGGATAGACTTTCCGTCTAGATATAGGAAAGTGCATGTGTCACCCCTACGCACAACTCTTTGTTTAAGTAAGTTACCACAACAGTTACAGCCATTGATTCCGCCGTTTTATTTTCTACTACACTGATGGAACCTGTTAATTGGTGTTAAAACGTCCCGTTTCCAATCCCTTCCGTATATAATCTATGCCTGAAGTAACCCCTCCCATTCGATACTTAGTACGATCGAATATTGATCTAAAAAAGATGTTGCGCGTTTATAGGAAATGTAATAGACCTGTGGAATATTAGTAACTGCATACATAGGAAGTAATTTTCTCGTATGTTCGACTTAAATGAGCACGGTGTGGCTCGCTCAAGATATAGTCTCGTACCCAGACCTAAATGTACGTAACGATGATCATCGCTTATGACATCACGTGATGTCATACTGTAAGCGATGAACGTACATTTGGGTGTGGGTACGAGTAGCACTCATAAAATAAAAGTTACGATCTTCCGATTTTTCTGTATCCAGTGATGCAATCGGAAAGTATTTTTGACTTAAAATGAATAGATGTCCTCTCGATGTATTGGGATTTCTGGATATGACTCTAGCACTACTAGACACATGATACGAAACAGGAATATACAGGGCCTTAAATTCAAGATTTAAATTGCATTTGATTTTATTTGCATGCGTAGCACAGGGTTGAGCTCAGGTATGTTTGAAGACCATTGCCATGACATGATGCGGAGCAAGATTTGATGTGGGTGCAGCATAAACAAAAGCAAGCCTGCATGCACGAGCTTTGTAACACGGCCATATAGTATATGGGACAGTTTCCGCGAAAATTGCCCCACGGTTAAAATGTTATAAAAATGCATCGCGTTTGAATCGCTATAACTTCCCAACGGATAACGCTATCGACTTCCTATTTTCAACACTTCATGCTACACCATTTCACTATGAAGTGTTGAAAATAGGAAGTCGATAGCGTTATCCGTTGGGAAGTTATAGCGATTCAAACGCGATGCATTTTTATAACATTTTAACCGTGGGGCAATTTTCGCGGAAACTGTCCCATATATAAACTAGGAGGATATTGTTCTAATACAAAATGCACTGAATTGTTTGCATCACCCTTCATAGCCGGTCTCCTGACGAGGAATCAGTTCTTTAACATGTATTATTTTAGCTATAAGAATTAGCTTAGTGTCAGGTATTCCAGCCAATAGTGTTACACACTGTAATTTGGCAAGCTCAGCGGCATCAGGGTTTTCAGCCAATTTTAGTAGACACCGTAATTTGGCAACCTTAGCATCAATTGTTTTCTGTTTCACTTCTTCCAAAGTGGAAGCAGTTTTTCTTTTTTCTTCTTCAGCCTTAGTTATTTCTTTCGTTCTTCTTTCGCTCTCCACGCATCTACAATAAAGATAAGGAATGTACATAATACAATATAAACACAAGGAAATGTACAATGCTGAATGCATGTACAAAGCAACTGACAACTAAAATGTACACTGTTTTTCGTTTTTCTTCTTCAGCCTTGTATATATATGGAAATGTACTACGCCGCGTGAGCCTACCTACTGCACTTCTCCATGTCACCAATAATGGTTTCAGCGGAAAATGATCGCATGGTGCAGCATCCTGTCTTGCATTTTGGCATTTCGGTATCTTGTCTTTGCTTTCCTGGTGTGTTTACAACTTGCCTTTATATACACTTGGTGTTAATTTGATTGAAAGTGCAGTTCACTTAATTCCTTAGGCGGTCCGTTGTGACGTGTGCACTTTGACAAACCTTATAACCAAAGCGTCGGTATTATTTCATCTCTGATCTGATGTGTTCTTAGTACCGGTGTCATAGCGGATTTTGTCCCCCCCCCCCCCCCCCCCCCCCCCTTCCTAAAATTGTCCACCCGGACGGAATTCGCTAAGGTCAGTGATGTAATGCACATCTCTACCACACACAATGATCCTGCATGCTGTGGTGGTAAAGCATTACTTGGATACAGTTGTGAATTTGCTGCAAGGCAAGTTTAGCTTTTAAAAATATGTGCTCTGTGATCCTATTGTGACCTTATACATTTCATTATACTGATGCATGATGGCACTAATTTTACCTGAATTGGTGGTCCCAGGCATGAAACACTTTCTTATTTAGGCAGTCATAGCAGCCTTGAGCATTTGCTGCGCACCATATGTACGAGTGTTTGATAGCTGCAGCAATTGAACATAGTATGATTTAGAACATATGTGTTCATTCAAGTATTTACCAATTGCACTAAGTACATGTAGAAGCCAGGCTGAAAATGTGGCTTATGACTAATGGAGAAATGAAAGTTGTATAAGTTACACTTTTTTTGTTTCTGAGATTCCACGCTTGATTTCTGTTGTGCATATTTAGAAAGACATTATACAATTTTTTGGTGCATTATCCATGTACCGTTTTTATAAAATATTCAAGAATAAGGGCTATTACTAATGTACAGCAAAAACCTGTACTTGAAAATTACTAACTAGTCCAAAATGATACTTCACTTGCGGCAATGGAATCTTGTTGCTCAGCATCCTCTGTCTTAGATTCTAAAATGAAAATACCCCTTTATATTGAAAGTTTTGATTCCTGGAGGCAAAATAGTGCTTTCTGTAGACAAGTACTGACCTAATTACAGTATTTCACTAGCTATAAATCTTGATTCGTGTTGGATTTTTCATTTGCGGCAACAGATTCTGGTCCGCTATACACCAATGTGTTTTACTGTGGTAAAACACTTACCTGTCGGTTCCTGGAGGATTAATATTATAATGGTCATAATTCAATGATTATACTCTAAAAATGGCGGCCAATGCCATATATGGCGCTGCTCTTGTAACACCCTCGCTTGTTACCCGGCCCCATTTGGAAAAATTAATAAGCATCACGTTAATGTTAATACATGATTTGACGCAAACATCAATAACAGCTCAATTTATAATTTCTGCAAGATATTTATAACACCTCAAGTCCCATATACAAGGTCAGTTACTTTAGTACATATTACACTCTATGTGTACCGATACGCTTGCGTTTATGCACGTATGCCTATAAGAAGGCTTGTACATGCATACTACCCAACTTTCAATCCACCATTATTGTATATGCGTGCGTTGACACCGAGAAGACAAACGCAAGCTTTCAATCCGCCCTTTGTGACACGCACATACACACGAATGCACCCACACATTGACATGGCTTTTGGAGAAGGGCGTTCGGATAAGGGAAGGCATGCTATTATGTATTAGGCCAAGCCTGGCAATAGGAATACATCGGGGCACACTGGCATACATACGTTGGGGCATACGATTAGAGTGTGCGAGGGGGGAGAGGCCGGGGGAGGAGACAAAGTTTTAGGAATGCAGCTACATGTATACATGCATAAAGCCATGTGCATGTGTGTGTGGTAGAGATATGCAGATCTTATACTTGTAGGCTTTTCTAAAAGTGACTGCATGCCACGGTCTTTTGCTGAGCTGGTTACATGTACACATATCATCAGTTGTTTTCCAACCACTGTGGTTTTAAGATCAATGCAATTATGAAATGTGGTACATACAGCACTGTGGTCATTATGCAGGCTGTCTAGTGTTTGATTGGCAGTGTGAAAAAAAATCATTGTGAGCTTGAGTACAAAGTACAGATGGTTAGTCAATCCTCCCCCTTGTCCTGTAAAACAGGTGTCATCATCACTCGCCACAATAATTTGTGTTCTGCCATCCTGCCTACCTTAGAGTGAGGATAGAGATGGACAGCGGTCTTACACCTGATCTAAGCCATACCTGGCCAGGGGATGTACTTGTCCTCAATTGGGAGAGAGGGAAACATGCTGCCTTTGACATCACGGTGACCTCTCCCTTAATTCCTTCAATTCTAACTGCAGCAAGCCTTCTGAAGGGGCTGCAGCAGAGGAGGCTGAGACCAGAAAGCATAAAATCAATGACCCAAAGTGTTTGGAGCTTGGCTGGGTATATACAGCATACCCAAACAATCTTACACACACACACACACACACACACACACACACACACACACACACACACACACACACACACACACACACACACACACACACACACACACACACACACACACACACACACACACACACACACACACACACACACACACACACACACACACACACACACACACCACGGCTGGATTGAAGCTGGGTAAATATACATGTGCGTAACCTTGGGTATGCTTTTTGTGCTGGTCATGTTTTAAAGTGTGCTACATGTAGTGTTGTGTGTGAGATATGAGAAATATGGAGGTGTTGTGGTTTAAGAGAGGAGAGGCTGTTGACAAAAGAAGACCATGGTATGGGAAGTGGACAATTGGAGGAGTGCTCAGCATCCAGGTATACCTCCAGATTGGTCAGATTAGTACTACATAAACCATAAACTTTACCACGGGTGCAGACCTTACGATTTCTGTTAAGGATATTGTCTGGCAGATCTCCCATACATGGCAAGAAAGCTCAACTTTATAATAAAAAACAAAAACGTATCGCTTGAAGCCTGAAAAAATGCGTTGAGTTGCATGCTTCTTGTCATTAATTTGCGTGTCGAGACGCAAATCCAGCCGGGTCGCTGTCAATTGAACGCTCCATCTATGCATAAAGTCAAAACTGGTGTTCAAAACTGGTGTTCAAAACATGTATATGAAGTGTACATGTATACGTCGCGCCAAGAATTTCTGTCATGAAGGAGCGACTGTCTCACCTTTTTATTTGCTGTTGTGTTCAGATGGAGAGTTCTTATCTAGCCACAACTGCATGGTCTGCACCCGTGGTAAGTTTACATAATGGGTTCAGTGGAGTGGATCATTAAAAACCCATCGAACTCTGGACCCGCGGGGAGCGCACGAGGGAACCGTTTGAAGGTCTGACCGAGAGTACTGTCTGTGGCTTTATAGTTTTAAGAGTGGATATTGGGTGTTCACAAGTGATGTGCATTTGTGTTTGACTGTTGGAGGTACTGTGGTTAGGAGAGGAGAGAGGCCATTGAGAAGACACCTGAGAAGTGACTATGCCTATAGTAGGGGGAGAGGCTGTTTGAGAACCGACCTTGAGGCTGTTGGTAGAACTCCAGATTACATCAGCAGTCGTCAAGTGGTTTTAGTATTTACGTAAACTTTACCAGGGTGCAGACCTTACAATTTCTGTTAGATAATTATATATGCTAAACTTTTCGCTTGCATGAGAGCCTGAAAACTGTAAAACGGTTGGTTGTGAATGATTTGTGCAAATCCAGCCAGGTGCGCTGCATGTGCTGTTAATTCTGCCAATTGAGCGTTCCATCTGTGCACAAAGTCAAAACTGATGTTCAAAAACATGTACGTGTAAAGAATGGCCAAAATTGCGCCATGAAAGAGCAACCGGTATTTGCTGTATACCTAAACTGCAGATGGAGTTATTATCTAGCCACAACTGTAAAGTCTGCACCCGTGGTAAGTTTACACAACGCAACCTGAGCTCATATCAAAGTCAATTCAACCTTTCTGTGAACTGTCGCTGAACATACAACCACTGCCTTCCAAGTTCCCACGTCAGGTGTAATGCTCTCCTCTGCCAGGTTGTCACAGCTTTTAATAGCGCCGGTCCATCACGTGCGAAGATGTTTCTAGATGCTTCTACAATCAGGGACATATACAGTCTGGCTGCTTTAAGACCAGACATCTAACAATTACACGCACACTTCTATGATACCTATTACATATATAATGCATGTAGGCAACAACGATGCAAACTATTCAATAAATCTTATTATAATAGCCTTGATGCTTATTGGTCATAATTACGTCGCAAGTCAATTGCATGCGCGATAAAAATTTCTATTAAGCAGCTAGAAAACCCCCTGCAGCCGTGTGTTTATAAAACAAACAACCCTTTGATGCGATTGTTCCATATCTGTACTTTTTCCATACATTGAGGTGTATTATATTTGGTGAGACAATTGAGTGTTTGAGACAATTGAGTTTTTGAGTTTTCAGTACATGCATGCAGGGTTCATGAAACATTCATGAAACATTTCCATTACGGTAGTATAGTTGTAATCTCCATTAAATTTGCTATCCAGTTGAAATATTCGCTCTAGCATGCTCAGTCTGTGCTCATTAGTCATGTGTTTTTTTTTTCCCTCTGGGAAAAATAAAAGGTGGTTATTTACTTACTTAGATGTAAACATGTATACATCTTCAGGATCTGATGATGAATAACCTTTACATGAAGTTTCTAACAAATCATGTGTTGCCAAAACTCGTGTGCGTATGCCAGACATAAATAATTACATGATAAATACTCTTTGGGCAGGAAGTGAAAACGAGCTGTCTGAGCCAAAGGTTAAGTCCCGCGTAAATGCTAAATCCATGATGGTAAATTTTAAACATGCAACCGTTCAGCTTATATTACGTCCAGTGGCGGATACAGGAATAAGACAATGGGGCGGGGGGCGGTTATATTGGAGGGGCGGCATATTTTGGAGCGCGCTCTTCTCCACCCCCCCCCCCCCCTCCACCCACGGTCCCCCTACCTTCCACGTCACATCGGGTCTGGAACTCTGGGACTCGCCATAAATTAACCTTCACGCATCCATACACGCTATAAATAGCTTAATTATTTTTTAAATACACCGCACACGCATGATTTTATGAAGTATGATCGACAGCAATTAATACAATAATGATTAACTTGATCAGTTGATGCAGAGATACAATGCACACACATGCTTTAGTGCTACTGTGGTAGTGAAACACTACGGCAACAATCAGACAATAAAGTTTAAGCGCCTCGCACGGCCTGTGGTAGCGAAGTGGTTTATAACCGCTTCAGCGTCAATTGGTTGGGAGTATTGAACATGCACATGAGCAAGACCACTTAAACGTACTTCTCCCACTGTCGTTCGGAGGTAAGTCTTAAGTCGCTTCAAAACCGAAAAGCTTCGCTCGGCACTCGCGCTAGTCACTGGCAACGTTGCTGTTGTGGTGTAGCATTTGGAGCAACAGCGGTGAAAAAAGATATTATCTTGCTACATATCTCACTGTCGGCAGCTAGATTCTTTAAGCGTTTTGCTTTACGAAACGATGCTCCTGAACCTTTGGATCGCTTTGATGACATCGTACAATCAATTGCCAATTAATCTGTCGGGATTTTCAATTATCATTCAGGATCCGATAAAGATTTAACAAATAACAATAACTATTTTAACCGTAGTCCCGTACCTAGACACGATTCCCGACAGCTGCAAGTGGATTACATCACCGCTATGTGGAAACACAGTGACACGCGTAGTGTTTATGTGTACGTCGTAGTGTGAAGGGGGGCGGCAATTCAATAATAGGGGCGGCATTTTATATCGATGGGGGGGGGGGGGGGGCGGCCGCCCCCCCCAATGCTATGGTAGATCCGCCGCTGATTATGTCCTATCTGTGTACAGGAGGAGATCCAGAAGTGCATGTATCGAAGTGCCAGTGACTTTCAACAGTCATAGATCTAACAAATGATACATAACTTTGCATGGGAATATGAATACATTAAACTGCATACGAATTTGATACTGAACACTGATAGGCAAGAATTCTTCAAGTGAAGTATATTCTGACACTTAGCAGCTGTGGAATGAAGATTCATTTCCAACAAGGCACTAAAACGTCACCCTCTCTGCATCATTCAGATGTGACCAAAGGTATAATACAATGGACGAGAGACATTTACAATGTCTGTGTTATAGGTTAATTAATTTAATTGCATTTAACAAACTGAAAGTATATTATGAACATGACAGTTCAAGTCAATTGTACTGGATTTCCATGCTTTATCATGCCATATATCGTAAAAGCTCGAATACAAACCGCGGTTAGTAATAAAGACATTATAATCGGTACCCGCGCGTTAATTTTGACTGTGTAATAAAACGTGTTTTATCTTCGTAACGCAACATGCAAATGAAGAAACTTTGTAACTAGAGTTACTCTATCATCTATGAACGTGAACATATTTTATTTAAATGTATACCTTTATCTCTGCGTTCTTCCTGCTGTCATTCGCGGCATCGAGTTCACAACCCGCTCATTTCTTGTTCGGCCAACGATCACACAACATATTTCGATGCCACGCATGAGTGATGGATTTTTGTACAAAGCTTTCTTGTGAAATAACTGAGTTCTTGGAGCACTGTTTTTCGAGCATCCTTCGTTTCGCGCCCATTTGGGCGCGAAACGAAGGATGCTGTAATTAAAATTAAATAATCTTTGTCACTAACCCTCTGTGAAATCACGGTACGGGTCCGCATGCATCGCGCATATAGCAGTCTGAGTGAGGTTGTTTTTCTGCTCTTAGTATAATATTGGTCAATTTAGTCCTGTATACAAGGTACATGCACTCTACAATTAGCTGTGTAAACTAGACAAACTTTTCAAATGGGGTTGGACTCCCCCCAAAACGTAATTTAATCGGTTTCAATGTCACCTCACTAGAATCATCAGATGCACTGTCTGAGTCTACATCATGCTGGTCTTCCTCCTCTGTCACGCGTACTGTACTTACATCAGTATGGTGTAGTTGGTGGATTGCAGTATATGCATCACTTGCAACCCCAGACTCTCTCAGGCAATGAATAGCATCTGGGTTTGAAGTGGTAATGCCACAAGCGGCTACAAATCACTTCTGCTGAGATGCTCTTCCAAGATGCTACAACCCATTGTACCATGAGTACTTTAGGAGGTGCACGAGGTTCCCTGCGGGTGTCAGTGTCACTGACCTGTCATCCCGTGCCAACCAACTATCGTAGTGTAGCCTATAGGCGCTCTTAAAGGGTGCATTCCACGATACGTCGGCAGGTTGCAAGATTTTAGTACAGCCACCAGGAACAATGACAGACACACTGTTGGACCCCATGCAAGACAGCATCTTCAACTGGGTCTGTTGTATGGCACCGATATAGAAATCCCATATAAAAATTCTTTGCTCCTGTGATATACCCCACACCTCATCCATCCATTGTAGTGTCAGCTCCTCATTCATCCAGCTGTTACGCGCGATCGATGGATTTGCGCGATCCATTGATTGCGCTGCGCCATCGATGGATCCATTGATTGCGCACCTATCGATCGATAGCGCAATCATCGATCGATCGCGCAATTTCTATAGTTGCGCGATCGATCGACGATTGCGCGATCGATCGATAGGTGCGCAATCAATGGATCCATCGATGGCGCAGCGCAATCGATGGATCGCGCAAATCCATCGATCGCGCGTAACAATTTCACAAAGATTATTTTTAAAATGTTAATTCAGCATCCTCCGTTTCGCGCCCAAACGGGCGCGAAAAAACGGGGCTCCAAGAACACATGCAGTTATTACGCAAGAAAGCTTTGTACAAAAAATCCATCACTCATGCGTGGCTCGAAATATGTTGTGTGTATCTCTTGACGCGATCACTTTTCAGTAATCATTGGCCGAAAAAGAAAGAGCGGGTTGTGAACTCGATGCCACGAATGACAGCAGGAAGAACGCAGATAAAGGTATACATTTTAACACCGGATCCGTGAGAACAGGACATTTTTTTTGTCGAACCCTCCATTCAGAAAATTAGTCGGAAAAGTGTTTCTCGCTACAAGAGTGGCATTTTTGGATAGCCCAACCATCGCTGAAATTGTTTATGTCATTTTTAATCTTGTAGCAAGATTGATGCTAGATCTGTATGCATTGTAAGAGACGCGATTCGCAATTTCTCGGTCATCGCGGGGACGTAAGTACACTTTTTTCTCAAGCCCTATTCAACAAGTTTTATTGTGCTTTCATGCTTAGTTTGTTTACCAATAGAGATCATAGCGAATAACATTTCATTAATCCGCTTAGATTTTGTACAAAACGTTAAGCCAACTTGCCTTGGTAAGTCCCCAGACCAATGGAAAGTGACGTAATTCGTTATTTAGTCATTAGTGGACGAGTCGAGTGTAAAATGTTGCCATCATGTGCTGAGAAGCACAAGAAACCAGTTTGCACTAAGTGTGATGGAGGAACGCGTTGCACTAAGTGTTGTCTATGCAAACCCCACCAACGTCCAGGTCGTCCAAGGAAGGATAGATCGTTACCAGATACACCCGTACGAGCTAGTAAGGAGCATCACAGAGTACATGAAAACTTTACAAAATTGATACGTTTTGTGCAGGATTAACATCAGAAAAGCCGTTGACAAGACAGAGAGAGAGAGAGAGAGAGAGAGAGAGAGAGAGGAGAGAGAGAGAGAGAGAGAGAGAGAGAGGAGGGAGAGAGAGAGAGAGAGAGAGAGAGGAGAGAGAGAAAAAAGGGAGAGTAAGAGAAACGATAATCGACAAATGCGTGGCTTATATGTCACTAATATTAGCGTGAAGCTTTAATAGGACCTCCGCCCGTATACGCGTAATTACTTATTTCCATCGTGCCCAGACCTATATGATAGACATTTGGCTTTGAACTCTGTCTTTCAGAGAGCTGAAAGACTGCGGTGCCAAAATTAGTAGAATTCGATGTTTGTGTGTAGAAATGAGAATATATTCACTGTTTACGAATGAGAAAAACGTCACTGAAAAAAGTGTACTTTTTTCGGTGACGGTTGTAAGTTACGAACTTTGAACAAACACAGGATAGGCTAGGAAGTAGGTATGAAGGTGGGGAAAGCATAAATATTCATGTGGAGAGTTGTATTATTATATTTCATAGCGTTTACGACAATTGGACCGCTTCCGACTAATTTTCAAAAACGTGCGTTCGACAAAATCAGCTCAAAAAATGTCCTGTTCTCACGGATCCGGTGTTAATAAAATATGTTCACGTTCGTAGTTCATGTTACAAAGGATTCTTCATTTGCATGTTGCTTTACGAAGATAAAACACGTTTTATTACACAGTCAAAATTAACGCGCGGGTACCGATTATGTCTTTATTACTAACCGCGGTTTGTATTCGAGCTTTTACGGTACATCAGGTTGTTTGTTTAGAAAAGAATAGCAATTCATGCCTCACTACAGGCAATTAACCTCTCTGTATCCCTTGAACAATTGGAAAATGGAGATGAGTCCAAAGGTAGCATGTGAGCGTGTCCTGCACTGCATGTCTGGCTGACCTGCGCTGTATATATAGTCGTAAAATTGAACTAGTGTTCGGAATGTTACTGAGAATTTCAGCCAGTAAACTCTTATAATCAGAAGCGCTGTCGCTGTAGTATTGTGACAGAATAGTATAGGACGCAAAGGACCTAAATCGAAATGCCAAGGTGTAAGAAAGGAGGCTGCTCCTTGCAATATTTTTCAGACGAAACCAAGCTGTTCAATGTGAATATGTGCTCCAAGTAGGCTTATGTGAAATCAATATTGTATATACTTGATGCATGATACTGCGACTGCGTATGTTTGTTGTAGATGCGCGAAGAGCGAAAGGAGAATGCGTGAAACTACTAACGCCGAAGAAGAGAAACGCAAATCAGCACCGGCTGAGAGCGAAAGGAGAATGCGTGAAACTACTAACGCCGAAGAAGAGAAACGCAAAACAGCACAGGCGCAAGAACAAGCTGCACTGGCGCAACAGAAAAGCAGTGCTGAAATGATTGAGCTAGAAAATAAACGGCTTCAAGTCCAAAAGGATCAGAACAAAGCTGAGACTGAAAAGCATGAACAGCTGCAGGTGAATACGAGAACGACGATTGAATTCGAGCAAAAACAAATACGCCTTACGGAAGAAGCGAAGCAGAAAACCCATAACGCTGAGATTGCCAAGTTCCACATGCTTAACCTAGTACTTGAAACCATTGCTAAGATGGATCGCGAGGTGGCACTGGCTGTAGCACCGAGCCTGGGCGCTATTGCAAGCATGCAATTAGACACAGTGAGTCAGGAGACCGGCGCAACCAAAACCGTCGTCCCCCCCCAAAAATAAAATAAAATAAAACAGTGACTGATTGCCGACGACTGTCGGTGAGAATGCAGAAATTAACCAGGGATAATAATTATATCTGCCGGAACCCACAATCGCTACTTTTTTTTCAAATTGGTTGTTTTTTCCCCGTTGGAGAGGCTTCGGATCCGATGCAGTATTCAAACTATTGACATTACAATTATGCTCGTGATTTTGTGCATGCTACCTGCGTGTGTGATATTGTCATTTGGATACTTACAGGGAGCGACTGGAGATATACCGCGATGCAAACGAGGTGACAGAAGCAAAGAGGAGAGACGTGTTCCTCACGGTAGCTACTTAAACATTTCACGTACGCGTACCAAACATTGCTGATCTAATAACACGATGACATAGCGTAGGAAGGTTATAAAAAGTGGAGGCTGAAAGTAATTAATTGATATTGATCAGGGAGCTGGAGTTATTGCAAAATGAACTGAGACAGGTGTGGGAGGGAGATAAACCCGCGAAGCGCAGAAGGTTTTTAGAAAATATACATCGAGGGAATAGCATTATTTGATCGTGATCAGTATTATGATGCATGTAATAATGGGTGGTTCGTCTACAACGCAGAGTTCAAAAGCTGCCAAAAAAAAATTGTCTTAGCTCTTAATTGGCTTCTATGAAATCATTACATGTAAGTGCCTCATTGCCGCGGTTCATTCTCCACAATCACTACTTTTTTCTTCTTTTTATGTGTGTTCTTTTTTTTTTTCCCCCGGTAGCGATAGTATGGAACTACGATAGGTTTCATCTTAAAAAAAAAAAACACACACAATTTTTCTTCGCATCTACAATGGCATGAACGATTGAACAGCTGTCCGGTTTGCATAGTTTTCAGAACCATTAACCAGACATCGGTCGGTCACGTGACCAGAATAGGTGGCGAAGGAACCAACGTACCAGAGATAATATCTCTGGTACGTATGTTTGGGGACGAGGAAGCGTACTACAACGTAAGTACGGCTGGCTTGCGAGACTAGAATTTCAATTGTGTGACATTTCTTGTCTCACATAAAGGTGCATGCGTGAGGTGCAGGAAACAATGGTTCACTATTGCTTGAGTTTTATTTGCATTCTAAAGCACCTGATGCTCCCAGTGAAACAGACAAAGCCAAGCAATTTTGGTGCCACATATCAGAGAGCTGTTTTGCGTGACTATTAAGGAGGCTCTGACTTCGTGCGGGAAATGGCTACCGTGGGGCCAGGTGCTTGCTGGTGTAAGGGCCCAGAAAGGTGCCTAAGAGATGTAAGATGGCAACAGGGCAATGGAGGACCAGAAGTACACGGTCCTGCTGCTGTACACCAGTCTTTCTCCAGATCGGAGTCAGGAGTACTGACTGGTCCATGTGTTCTGAGAGTATGTCATAGAACCCAATGAGTGAGCGTGATTCAAACTGGCTGTTCCTCACTAATGGGGGGAAAGTTGCTGTGATTTAGATTTAATTTCTAATAAAATGGTTATTTGCTACTATCAAATCTTGAAGTTACATAACCTCTAAATTTGCATACCCAACATGTTTTGCGTGACTATGAAAGTTTATAAATAATTAGTCAGCAAAGTTGCACAAATATACTGAAAATCGTTTTAAAGTATAGCTAGCACTCACTTTATAATGTTGGCTGTTCTTACCATTGCTGATGTTTTGTGTGTGTCGCTATCTTAGGGTACAAGAGGTTTGAGCTGATGTTTGTGTGTGTCGCTATCTTAGGGTACAAGAGGTTTGAGCTGCAGAACATTGTGGAGGACCATCTCAAACTACTGATAGTCAGAAACTTCGATCCAAAGAAGGCAGACCTTATTTTCACAGAGGAGGGATCCGTAGGTGCACGCACACTTCAGCACACTACACCCAAGCTTGTGTTTCACGTGGATCACTACACATTGCACACATGCACACACACTTGTACACACACACATAACTCCACACACACATAACTCCACGCACACATAACTCCATGCACACATAACTCCATGCAAACATACATCCCTACATCTATGCCACAACATGCAGTGGCCATTTTGCACTTCGATGTGTCCAGGTAGTACACTCCATGACTCATCCCCTATCCAACCATTTCTCTGCCCTTCCAGGCCTAGATGTCCCCTGGCTGGAAGACGTGATCAGCTCCCCTGCTATGGTTCTGTGCCTGTGAAGTGGTGCTGTGTGCTGTGTGTGTGAAATAGTGCACTTATAAAGTAGCACTGTTATGATGTGTGTGTGTAACTGTTTGCTGTTATTGCTGAAATGCATGCGTTGTTGCCATAGCAATCGGTGTGTCACAGTCAGCACACCTACTTCTACCTGCAAGCAATGTTGCAGTCTCTGTCCCAAGGTCACGGAGAAGTGGAGAACTTCAGGATATGGCTCAGCCAAGAGATGCAGAATGAAGTTCGAAAAAGGTACAGGGAAGAGGGGAGGCACAGTTGTGGAGGGAGGGAAGAGGGGAGGTACAGTTGTGGAGGGAGGGGAGAGGGGAGGCTCAGTTGTGGAGGGAGGGAAGAGGGGAGGCACAATTGTGGAGGGAGGGGAGAGGGGGAGGTACAGTTGTGGAGGGAGGGAAGAGGGGAGGTACAGTTGTGGAGGGAGGGGAAGAGGGGAGGTACAGTTGTGGAGGGAGGGAAGAGGGGAGGCACAGTTGTGGCGGGAGGGAAGAGGGGGAGGTACAGTTGTGGAGGGAGGTAGAGGGGAGGTACAGTTTGTGGGAGGGAGGGAAGAGGGAGGGGTACAGTTGGTGGATGGGAGGGAAAGAAGGGAGGTACAGGTTGTGGAGGGAGGGGAGAGGGGACAGGTACAGTTGTGGAAGGAGAGAAGAGTGGAGGTGGTAGGTACAGTTGTGGAGGGGAGGTGCAGTTGTGGAGGGAGGGAAGAAGGGAGGCACAGTTGTGGAGGGAGCGGGGGAGAGAGGGAGGACCCGTGTGGAGGAAGGGGTGAGGGGAGTGGAGGTGCAGTTGTGGAGGGAGGGAAGAGGGGAGGACAGTTGTGGAGGGAGCGGAAGAGGGGAGGTACAGTTGGGGAGGGAGGGGAAGAATGGAGGACATTTGGGAGGGAGGAAAGAGGGGATGGTACAGTTGTGGACGGGAAGGGAATAAGAGGGGAGGTACAGTGTAAGTTTTGGAGAGAGGGAAAGAGGGGGGAGGTACAGTTGTGGAGGGAGGACGAGGGGGAGGTTACAGTTGTGGATGGAGGGAGGGAAGAGGGAGGTTTGGCGGGTTTACAGTTGTGGACGGGCAGGGAAGAGGGAAGGCACACAGTTGGTGGAGGGAGGGAGAGGGAAGGAGGTTACCGTTGTGGCGGGAGAGAAGAGGGAGGTACCAGTTGTGGAGGGGAGGGTGCAGTTTGTGGAGGGAGGGAAGAAGGGAGGCCACAGTTGTGGAGGAGGGGATGAAGAGGGAGGACACAGTGGTTGTGGAGGCAGGGGAGAGGGGAAGGTTTGCAGTTGTAGAGGGAGGGGAAGAGGGGGAGGTACAGTTGGTGGAGGGAGGGAAGAGGGGAGGTACAGTTATGGAGGGAGGGAAGAGGGGAGGTACAGTTGTGGAGGGAGGGAAGAAGAGGGAGGCACAGTTGTGGAGGGAGGGGAGAGGGGAGGTACAGTTGTGGAGGGAGAGAAGAGGGGAGGTACAGTTGTGGAGGGAGGTTTGCAGTTGTGGAGGGAGGGCAGAAGGGAGGGCACCTAGTTGTGGAGGGCAGGGGAGATGGGGAGGCACAGTTGTGGCGAAGGGAGCGGGGGAAGGTGCAGGTTGTGGAGGGAGGGAAGAGGGAGGTACAGTTGTGGAGGGAGGGAAGCGGGAGGGTATTACAGTTGTGGAGGGCGGGAAGAAGAGGAGTTACAGTTGTGGAGGGAGGGAAGAGGGGGAGGTACAGTTGTGGAGGGGAGGGAAGAGAGGAGAGGGAGGTACAGTTGTGGAGGGAGGGAAGAGGGGCAGGTTACAGTTGTGGAGGGAGGGAAGAGGGGAGGGGTTACAGTTGTGGAGGGAGGAAGAGGGGCGGTACAGTTGTGGAGGAGAGGGGAAGAGGGGAGGCACAGTTGCTAGAGGGAGGGAGAGAGGGGAGTGCAGTTGTGGAGGGGAGGCGAAGAGGGGCGGCACAGTTGTGAAGGGAGGAGGAAGAGAGGAGGTTACAGTTTTTGTGGAGGGAGGGGAGGCACAGTTGTGAAGGGAGGGAAGAGGGGAGGTACAGTTGTGGAGGGAGGGAAGAGGGGAGGCACAGTTGTGGAGGGAGGGAAGAAGGGAGGCACAGTTGTGGAGGGAGGGGAGAGGGGAGGCACAGTTGTGGAGGGAGGGGAGAGGGGAGGTATAGTTGTGGAGGGAGGGAAGAGGGGAGGTTGGAGGAGGTGTCTGGGACAATAATGGTTATTGGATTCTACTTCTCTGTAACAGTTGAATTGGTTTATTTAAATAGCCTTACTCTCAACATGCCATATTGGCTACATTCTCGTGCTTCCTGCGTTATATTATGGGTACAATCTCTATATACACAGTCTCTGTCTTGTGCACTGCATCATTTACCTGAATATATGCATGCATTGAATGACTTGTGCTACTATTACAGAATGTTTTCTCGGTGTCCAAACAAAACATAATGCACTTTTACATGGCACGTACTCTTGCTGCTGTTAAGAACTGTACCAGTTGTACTGGTAATTATTATGGTGAAAGTGAATGCAGAACCTTGCACTGCTATGCATAACTATTTACATATCATCCTACTTCATTTATTGTGTGATAAAGGTTTTTGATTTATTATTATTTGTGTGATATCTTTCTTCCCCTGTAAAGGTGAAAATCTTTGCTGATGATACTAAACTATACTCTGCTCGTTACAGTACAGAAGATCCTGCGTTCTCAAACTCTCTATCTGAATTTTGTAACTGGTCTTCCAAGTGGCAGCTAAACATTGCTTTTCAAAAATGTAATGTCATCTCGTTTGGAAATCTAGCAGTCCCATCAATCAAGTATTCTTTATCAAGCGTAGTCTTAGAAGAAGTATCTTCTATTCGTGATCTTGGTGTCTTTCTTTCATCTGATTTAAAGTTTCACATTCACTGCTCGGCTATTGCTGCTAAAGCACATCATCGATGTGCTCTTTTTTTGAAGGGTTTTCACTCAAATGATGTTTCAATACTTTTACAGCTGTTCACTACCTATGTTAGGCCACTTCTTGAGTCAAACACTCAGGTGTGGAATCCATGGCTTCATCAAGACATTCATTCCATTGAAAAGGTCCAACGCTTCTTTACTAGAGCTGTTTGCAGAAGAGCTAAGCTTTCATATATGGATTATGGCACTCGGCTAAGAAATTTAAATCTTCAATCTCTTGAATATCGCAGGGTATTCTTTGACCTAGTGATGTGTTACAAGATAGTGTTTCACCTTGTTGATGTCGATGTATCTGACTTCTTTGTTATCAACTCTCGTGTTCATTTTACCAGAGGAAACCACTTTAAGCTCAAGTCCAGATCATTACCACATCATAATTTTCGTCTAAACTTTTTTTCAGAACGTGTCATACCAATTTGGAACTCTTTGCCCAACTCAGTGGTGTCTGCATCCTCCGTCTGTGCATTTAAAGCTCATCTGAGTCATGTTGACCTTACCCCCTTTTGTAAACTATTCCCTTATAAATAGTTTAGGCAGTTTATAAGTGCATTTCCTAATGCCATTACTTGCCTTTTTGGTGTAAATTTACCAAATAAATTATTATTATTATTATTATTATTATTTATTATTTTGCGATTATCCCTTCACCCAGAATTGAACCATTACCTTCTGAGCTCTGACACCACACTTTCATAGCAGCTGCACCATTTGTGCTCTTCTTTGGCCCTCCCCAATATTGAAAGTGTCTTGCTATATGCGGCTAGACCTTGGTTATTTTTATGCCAACAATCAAACTTCATGCAAAACAGCTGGACTACACTGGTCCCTAAAAGCACACATTTTTTCTTTGCTCCACAACTCAGTGGTGCATTCTTACATTCATGCATCAATTTTTATTTTTATTTTTGAAGGAAGTTCTTGGTTAAATGCATATGTGTACATGTTTATACATCTCATAACACTATCCAAAAATAAACAGAGAAGGGATTGATATGTTCAAGAATGGGGAACACCTTTTAGATAATAAGTCCATGAAATACCACCACTGGATCTTGCTGAGCCTTGACTGGTGACCACAAGCTTACCCACCTTGGCAGTACTGGGATCAGCCTGCTTGGTGTCATAGGTGATGGCAATGTTGTATGTCTTCCGGGGCTTAATGCTCTCACTGTTGGCCTTTAGCATGAATGCAGAGTTGTCTACTGAAAAGTTAAACTGCGTGATCTGACCAAAGACATTTTTAAAAGAGATGTTGGCAGTGGCTCCAGCCTTGATCACAAAGGGGCCTTGAGGTTTGGGCACCAGACAATGTCCATGGAGTGGAATGGTGTAGTCACCTCCAGTGGGGGAGGATATGGTGAGGATGGCCTGGGTATCTCCAAGATGGGAGGGTTCAAAGGTCACCTCAATACTAGCTTCTGTACCACTGGAGCCAGCAGAGGCAACATTAATGGATTTCTCCACATGAAAATCATTGCTATCAATCTGTATAAGAACCAGAAAGTATTTTTAAAAACAACAAAACAACAACAACAACAAAAAAAAGAAACAAAACATGGATGCTCAGTTTCTTACTTTACATGCGTATTCTGTCCTTCCTTTGGCGTAGCTGATAAACCGGCACTGCTGTTGATGACTACCTCCAAGGTTGGTGGTGAAGTGCACAGCACGTTCTAGTGCAGGGGGCGTGGCCACCAAGTGGAGCTCGTACTGGTACACACCCAACTCCGAGCTGCTCAGTGTAAGCTTGCCAGTGGAGTCACCAACCCTCAGAGGAAGGAACTCAAACATGCAATTGCCCTTCCATTTTAAAAGGGGTTGGAAATATAAAGACACAATCATCACACGAGTGGTTTCATACCATGCTTTGGGCACCTAGGATGAAGGTGGCGGGCAGACTGATATCAGGCACGTTGATCGCCGTGGTGACAGTGACAGGGCTGGGCAGAGGGTTATCGATGGTCAGCATGTGGGACACACTCTTCCTGACTTGCGTCTTCAGCTCTATGGTGCCAATGACACCAGATGGAACAAACTTGATCTGAACAATGTAGAAAAGGTACTCTCCCGTCTGCTCATTACGAAATGTAATCTATGGAGAGGGAGGGAGGGAGGGAGGGAGGGAGGGAGGGAGGGAGGGAGGGAGGGAGGGAGGGAGGGAGGGAGGGAGGGAGGGAGGGAGGGAGGGAGGGAGGGAGGGAGGGAGGGAGGGAGGGAGGGAGGGAGGGAAAGGGAAGAAAGGATCAGTATTAATTATAGTGATGCAGTTGATGTATAACCTTGGCTGAAATAGAGCATTCTTTGAAAGAATAGAACTTGAGCTTGTACTCCCGCTTGCTCAGGGCTGGTACATCAATGTAGTCCATTCCATCCAGTAATACGGAGCGATCCAATTTCTCGGGCTTTGTTACCTCTCGAATCACCTTGAATCTTCATGGGCACAAAGATAAATAAATCAAATTTCCAACTCTGAGGGAAAACAAAAAGTGGGGGGGGAGGGACATGCACCTCTGTGGCCTCTTGAGCCAGTTCTTGACAGCCAGCAGCTCTGTGTGATGTGTTTTGCACGGGATCTCCTGCTGTACACTCCCAGCCTGCTTTGGGGGCTCGGCTGTCCCAAGCAGGTTATACAACAGGCCACTACCATCAGGCAATGGGAAAAAGATGGAGCCCTGTGGAGGAAGAACAACATTGGCGGCTTTGCAGACAAACATCTATATAGCAATGTACCAGATAAGCTGCAAAATGGCTACAAACTATTACCTAGTGCATACCTGATGCTTAGTGGGCTCTGGTGTCATGACAAGAGGTTGGTAGGTCAGTTCATAGTGGTGGTTCTGGTTGGGAGGGATGCTGATCGACTCGGGCCCAGACCAGTACTCTCCGTCGATGATGGGCTTAAGGAGCCAAGTGGAATTGGTCTTGTTTGAGATGGTCAGCTGCCTCATCTCTTTGCCACGCACACTGGTGAAGAAGTGGATCACCTGAGGCAGGAGGAGGAGGAAGTACAGAGTGGGGTATGGAGAGTAGCAAAGAAATCCAAAAATGAAAACTGCATCAGAGCCACATTGTGTAGGGTATGAACCAACACGATAAGCTCTTAAATAATGGGAAATTAACTTGTGCTTAACTGAAATACTTCACCATAATTGCTTTACTTGCTATACTAAACCAGTGCATACACTGAAATTGTCTACAGGAGCTCTAATAAGAATAGTATAGGCAACCATGGTGAGCACTGTAGACTTCTGTTTATTCAAATGCAATAGGGCCTGCTTACATCCTTAAGTGGAACTTGTTCAATGCACATTCCACTGAGGGTAAGCAGAAGAGGATCAGCATCTTCAATGTGGCAGGCCAGCCTTTCATAGCGAATGTCTGGATTGATTGACATCGGATGAAAGATAATGTCAAATGTAACCTTTTGTGTTAAGAAAAGAAAGAGGAACAATTGTGAGCTTCTTAAACAGTGTCCCAAAGATTTTGACTCACCTCCATTCCTGGGGATATATAACCCTCCACAGGTGTGATAGAGAAATCAGGGACAAATTTCTCTGCATCCCAGTGAAACCTAGCAGAACCAATACAACACAGAGCACAGCAAATAAAGTGAGGCAAATTGAACATACATGTAGAGTAGGTAAGGAGGTAAGCTAAAGGGCTGCTCAAAATGATCATTGCAACAGTAATGGCAATGGCAGTGCCAAGAGTTTACCATACAATCAATGCAACTCAGGACACCTGACCAAAGAAATTCAGCGACCAATCGTTTGTTACCTTGCCCCGATGTCCCCACTGTTGTGCATGAGGACTCGTCTCTCACTCTGGCTCTTCAGGACAACGGCTCCAAAGGGAACATGGTCGCTGTCCAGCGTTATCTCCAAACCCTGGCAGGACCCAGTCACGATGAACAGGGGCTGTGGGAAACCTTGACACTCTAGGGTCACCTGGATGAAGAGAGCCCACAGAGACAGTCATCACTACCACACTTTGAGCGATGATTATCGAACCTCTTCAGAGAACTGGGTGACACGAGACTTGGGGGAGAAAGTGACCTCAATCTCCTTGATGGCATTGGGAGGGAGGGTGAGTTCCCCTGATGGGCTGACGGAGAACACACCATCAGCCTGGAGGGCAGGCACACTGGAGCTGGGCACAATGGACACAGAGAAGACCACTGGAATGGGGCTGCGGTTCACCAGCTTGACCTTCTTGGTGGCTGTCTGGTTCACCCTGAGTGCACCAAAGTTGACTGTTCTTTGTGCAGGATTGACCAACTCAATCTGTAGAAAACAAATAAGCTAGTGGGTAATCCACTTCAAAGTCACAAGTAACAGCGCCACTGTTCCCAAATAAGAGCCACTTCTACACCAACCCACATATTGGCATTACTTTCCAAGTGAGCAGCACTTGGTTGACTGATGGAAATTTACATGTGCTAAGGATTTGACCTTTTGGGAAGGAGGGAAAGAGGTCTGACCTTGCCCCAGTGAATGAACAGCTCTGATCCATCACTAACCGGTACCAATGCTAACCTTTGTTTGAGTCCCTTCTCCACGAATCACAACAGTCTTCCTCAACAGTCCATTAATCTCAAAGGGGACTTCCTCGCAGTACTTGATGGCATCTCGTGGCTTGAACACCACCAATGCTTCGCACGACTCTCCAGGGGTCAACAGCTTGGGTTCAAAGTCCACGTCAACTGCTTGCTTGTTGGCATACAGGCAGTTGATGCTATGTGCACCAGAAAACAGGATGTCAGGCCTAAATGTTGTGCCCACACTAGTCCCCCTTCCCACCCTCACACTTTACACCCCACAAGCAACTCAACACATAAACCAACCTGACATCCTTTGTGTCTTTATTGGTGATGGTCAGAACGGCATTGTTCAGTGGCGTGTCGAGACGGTACAGGAAGCTGTACCCAAAATTGTACTCCATGAAGGAGAACTCAACAAGAGGCTCCACCCCCTGCCCTCGCAAGGCAATCACTATATCTGGCCGAGCAATGCTGGGTCCATTGGTGATCTGAAGACACAACACAGAGGGCACGTAAAAAATGGACCCCTAAGAACAATCTACTCACGCTGAGAGTAAGGTCAGAGCCCTTGAGGGACATCTTTCCGGCAGGAGAGAACACCAGGGAGCACCTGGCCTTGTCGTGGGCTGGGACCACGCCCTCCTCCGGCTGTACCATGATCACCTGGCCTCCATCGCCTCCCGGCTGCAAGCACTTTTCCGAAAGAGTCCACTTGTACTCAAAGCTGTACAGGCCATGGTTGTACACACATAGCTCCCACAGCGATTTCTCATTCACGTGAACCTGTTTGAAGTCAATCACTCTCTTGGCTGCCTTGTCCAAGCGAAGGTCCACTTCCTTCCCATCTGGTCCCTTGCAGGTGATGGCGGTGTTGATGGCATATCCTTGTGCCTTGACATTAAGGACAAGGGGTTTTAACTTGCGCTTGACTTGGCACAGCAGATTAAAGCTGTACTCGCGCTCCTGAGCTGCTGTGAAGCGAATTTGTATAGGAAGCCTAAAAAAAAAAAGAAAGAAAAAGACGTAAAGATATCTGGATGCTGTGTGTCAAAAAGAGTGTATAGTACTTTGTTTTGGGCTGAATGATGCCTGCCATTGGTTCCACCAGGACCTGAGCCGAGTGGCCATCAAACTGACACGACTGCTCCGTAAAGGCAAAGTGGTATGGAATCGATTCATCGTTGAGAAGGTAGACCGTCTCTTGAGATTGCGTCCCTGTTAGATGCGCATTAGCGTGACGCTTGATTTTGTGCGCCCATTCGTTCACTTACCAACAAACATGGATCTGAAGTTGACGTAGGCTCTATCCATGTTGACAGCGGGTTCAACGGACTGACTGACCAGGAGAAAGGGCAGAGAGATGGAGAGGGAGGGAATAGAGAATGTCCAGAACGACTCCACCAAGTCCAGGGTGGTTGGAGTAAAATCAAAAGCAACGTCATGCTTCTTTCCCCCAGCGATGTAGCCCCGGGGGGTGAGGCATTTGAACAGTGCAATGGAGGAATTCTCAGGGGTCCAGTTGAACTCATAACCAGACGCTGTGGGGTTGATTATGCTGAATTCCCTGAGGGGTACAGAAGCATTAATGGTGAGGACGATCCTGCTCATAGGCTCGTAAGGACCAGTGGACTCACTTGTGGTTTTTCACACCTATGCCGCGAGAATGAAACTCAATCACCCTTGTTGCTGAATCGATGGCCGGTCCCGTCCTTGTCTCCAGTCCACCTCTGGTCTCCGCTTGTCTCATGGTGAGATAGTTGTTCTCTTCCAGCTCAAAGTGGCAGTACGGCATCAGGGAAAGCCCCTGTACTTTTAGGTCCAACGGTCGACAAGATTGATCCAAGTGAGGGACACTGGCAAAAAGGAGAAACACTCGGATCAACAGCTCTCTAGGGAGGAGGAGGAAGGGATGTGGGTGGGACTTACTTGCACCTAAACATGCACTGCATGTCAACTAGGTCCAGTGGGGAGAACCGAACTGTAAAGTTGGTTTCTTGTCCAACCAGAATTACACCACTGGCGGGAGTCACTGAGAATGGCGAGACCTCTTTCCCTACACTGCAGCTTGAGCCAGCATCAGACTTGGGCTCCATTGCATCTCTCGTCACATTTTCATTCTGATCCAGTGCAGTCCACTTGTATGCCAGTGGTATCGGCCCCACATTCTTCAAAGGGAAGCTGTCAACAAGTAAATGACCCCAGACAGCATAACAACTAGAGGCACATCAGCTCAGAGGAGCCTCTCTCCTTACCTAAATGCTCTAGTCTGAAACATTAGGGTGTCCCTGAACTTCACTTCAGACGTAGAACATTCGTACTTAGTATATCCGGCCACACCTGACGCAGTCAGTTCCAGGTCCCTGTGGCTGCCATCGACCACAGCGTGAGGGGTCTCGGGCTCTGTCTCTATCACCTTCTGCTTTGCTGGGGTTGGTGGAGGTCTCCCAGGAGACGTGGGTGAAGCATCATGCACCCTTGGTGACCCTGGAGGGGAGCAGTCACCCATCGAACTGACTTCATCCTGTCGTCCCAATCGGGCACCTGTATAGAGGGGTGGGTCACTTACATGTATTAGTGACATCACTGCTGCATGAGCAAGAGGTGTGGGGTGCCCAAAAATTGATAAATCATACATACATACACTCACCCACACATACACTCACACATACACACATATACACACACATACACACATATACACACACATACACACATACATACCACAGTACACATACACTCACACACACATACACTCACACATATACACATATACAACACACATATACACATACATACCACATTCACACATACACACACATGCACACGCATGTACCTGGCTAATCTCGTGGGAGAACTTGATCTTGGTGATCTTTGCACACAGCCTCTGAGCAGTCATGGTTTGAGGCTTGGCAGGTCTGAAAGTGACCACAATGTCTTTCGAACTGTTGGGGTGGAGATGGCCCACGCATGGGGAAAACGAGAGGTCCAGGGAGCGAGGGAACTGGAAGCGAATAGCCTGGCTTGTAGAGTGGTTCGACAAGACAAACGACAGCTGCTTGCTTTCCCCAACTGGACACCCGCCAAACTGCAGGTGGTTGATGTGAACTAGTGTGGAGTAAAAAGAAGAAAGATCAATGGGAGATGTGATAGTACTGGGGAAGAGGGGACATATACCTTGCATGGATGTCGCTGACTCCCCCACTTCCTCCATTATGCTCTGGATGTTGTCAATGGCAACGTCATCCTTGTACCCTTCTCCCACCAGCACTATGCGCAGGTTCTCAAACTGGTTGTCCTGTATCTTCAATTGAAGCTCACCACTGCACTTGTTTGGCTGTGCAGGCTGGAATAGCACCTTCAGCTCTTTCACCTCATCTACTCCCAGCTTAATAGCCGTGGGAGGGGGTGGGGCCTTTTGCATCCTGGGCCCAGTCTGGCATGTTCCTGCCACCTCATCCTCCTCCACCCCCCCTTCAGCCTCCCCCTCCTCCTCCTCCTCCTCCTCCTCCTCTCCAACCTTTGGCCGGGCTATGGAGAAGGACTCATGTCCGCTGCCCAGTGTCATCACCAGTGTGGCAGGGATGGTCCCAACATTCCTCACCACCAAGGGAAGACCCTGAGCATTGCCCACCATGAGACGCTTGAAGAGGAGGAGGGGGTGTCCCTGAGCGTTGCGCAACACGGGCTTCTCTATGGAGACCTGGGGGAGGTTCCCCTCGCCCTGCAACTCAAAGGTCAGTCCTTTGGCCTTCAATGTTTGAGATCCTTCGGCAACAGCTTCAAACGTTGCAGAGTACAACTGGGGTCATGTGCAAGGGAAAGTTATTTGGGTTAGTGGTTAAAAATTACTTACAGTAGTGCTACACTACTGTATAGCAACACTATATGGGATAGCACTGCTTGTATACCTGCATGGCTGCTACACTATACGGGATAGCACTGCTTGTATACCTGCATGGCTGCTACACTATACGGGATAGCACTGCTTGTATACCTGCATGGCTGCTACACTATATGGAATAGCACTGCTATAGCTGCTGTATAAATGCTACATGCATATACGGGATAACACTGCTATAGGAGCTATACCTGCATGGCTGTTGGTCTGAAGGTAACCACAGCATACACATGGGAGTGGCTTGGGATGTTCACTTTGCTGGGCTCTACTTCGAATATGTCAGCTGCTCCCTTGACCTTCTGCACTGAGGAAGACTTCACCAGTATATTCACGTCACAAGGTATCTACAAATGGAGGATGTGGTAGTGATTAAAATACCCGCTATTGCAAAAGACTGCACTGATGTACCTTATTTGGGTTACTGATTTTAAAGCGAGCCTTTGCCGACTGACCAACAATGACACTCTTGTACAGGAAGGTCTCATCCTCCTCTCCATAGACACCTATGCAGCCATCCTGAATAAGGAGGATCAAAAATTCAAAAACTCCTTTTCCTCCCCCCAACCCCTCCCCACTCCCTCTCCTAACCTCATGAAATGTGTGCTGTCCTAGGACTCCTAGTTGCTTGCATATCCTGTGCTCTTCAAATACTGACGCAATGTCACTGCAATTGATGGCTGGAATCAGGACCTCCCCACGTATTTTGTATGTGATCTGAGGGTCATTTTTGTGTCGATCACTGATCTCCACACACAGATCCTGTGGTACAGCAAAGATGAACAGAGTGAAGGCCTCTGATAAGGGTGCCCTCCCATCCTACCTCCTCATGTTTGCCTGCTTTGTCGGGCCACACACTCCACACTAATTGACCACAGATTGCCCCCCAGGTGAAATCACGCCTATAGCACTGTTAACAGTGAACAAGCTCTAGAACTAAACGTTGGCTCCCCCCAATGACTTCAGTTCTAGGAGTAGGAGAAGGGAAGAGTATGAAAGAGGATGAAGGAGGGTGAAGGGAGGGGAGAGGGAGGAGAGGAAGGGAGAGGAGGAAGAGAGGAAGGGAGGGGGGAGGAAGGGCGAGGAGGAAGAGAGGAAGGGAGGGAGGAAGAGAGGATGGGAGGGGAGGGAAGAGAGGATGGCGAGGGGAGGAAGAGAGAAAGAGCGAAGGGGAGGGCGAGATGGAGGAAGAGAGGAAGGGATGGGGAGGAGAGAGGAAGGAAGGGGAGGAAGAGAGGGATTTGGGTTGTGAAGAGAAAGTGTAGGTGAGGATTAAGATGGCGACGATAAGAAAAGAAGTAGGAAAGATAAAAAATAATATCAGACTTGCATTACAACGCCCACCTCATTGCAGCCCCAGACACACCCCCTGGACCATTTCCTCCTTTTCCCTTGCCCTTGAACACCTGTGATGACTGGGCAGAGCCACACCATCTCTGGACTTTGCCCTTTTGGCCGCAGCCACAGCAGCAATAGTGGCCTGTAACATACCCAGGGTTCTGAAATATGTTCCTGCAGGTCAACAGGGGACTTACACTCTCTGCTTCTGCTGCTCAGAGAGCAGCTTAATGAAGGCATACTTGAACTCTAAATTCTCCCTTATTCTCTAGTGTGAAGGTACAGTCTTGCGCGTCCCCACACCTCATGTACCCAAAGTTGAGGTCGTTGATGGGACATATGCTGAACCTTGTTAGTTCAAATGAAGAAAGCTCAATGCACACCGGTGATGGATGTATACTATGTATATGAGTGTAAATACGGATCTGCACAGTACATCCTACATTTACACATATCACAATAACATTAAAACCATCTCTAGCCATAACCTCGTAACAAACATTCATGCATGCATACATACACATGTGCATTCAACCACACACACAAACATGCGCACACACACCACACACACCACACACACCACACACACACACACACAGTGACACACACTTACATACACACATTCAGGGAACGTACTTTGAGAACACAGCCCTGGCAGTAACTTTAATTGGAATATTAGCAATAACCTCGCCCCTGCTCTCCAACATGGACATCGATCACTTGGCACTTGAGAATAGCCTGATCTACCAATGCCACTTCAGCATGAGGTCGAAAGGCAATGACGACTGCCTGAGCCTTCTCTCCAGGGTACAGGGTAGAATGGTTTGGCATAATGCTGAACATCTTTGAGCAGTCAGGAACATTTGGAACAGACTGGCTCAGGAAACTGTTCATACAGAAATATAACTGAATAGTTGGCTTAAAAATTAACACAATCAAATACATATTGTGACCCAAAGAAGTAACCCAATGGTAATAAAATCATGAGCCAATACAACAGATGCAAATAAATTGTCCACCATGCCATCATTTATTAACAAATTACAGCATCATTTTCATTTGAATTGTATTTATACCACAGTGGTTATTGTCAATACCTATTCACTATTTGATCATGAAAGGCTTACTTATACGCAATATCATATTTCCCTTTGTTTTTCAAGTGTAGAGTGAGCTTAGATTCATCAAACACCTTCACACACTGGAAGTCCAGCCCTCCGTCTGTGCCTGCACGGGAGCCCCATGGCTTCTGACACCGTTTGTCACACATCCAGCACAGTCTAACTCACCTCGAGGGAAGCTGACATCCAAGCCACATCGTATGCCTCAGCTTGTATCTGAACTGCCTCCACATGCATCAGCCCCATTATCTGCTCCACATCCGATATCTGCCAAAGATGGGGGCCACTTTTCAGCACCACTCTCTTTATGGAACCAAAGGTACCTCAATCTTGAAAGTCCGCTTTGTGTATGAGACTGGCTTTGCTGCCCTGAAGTGCACATTAAGAGCAAAGGCAGAGCGAGGCTGGACCACACCTCGCTCCTGACCAAAGGAGAATTCTTCGCCCAACATTCTGTTCCGCTAAGCTTCCACGCCACAGGTAAGAGAGTGTTATTGTGCAGGTGAAGGACATTAGTCTGCTTCCTGTTTAGGATAAGTAAAGACAGAGTTGCCTTGGAACTGTGACCTTTCCATACAATGGTTCCATCCCAAGCACACCGTACATACCAAACCGTTGCACCAAAGGCCTCAATCCAAACATACAATGCTAAAATGATCTACCTGTGCAGCAATACTTTCTTGAACTCGAGCACTTTCTTATCAATTTTCAGCTCTGGTTCAACTCCATCACAGCTGATATTGAAAACCACAGGGTCTGGATTGTTCTTAACACAGCAAACTAGTGCATCTTTGATAGTGCCAGTGTCTTGGGGTATGCCCATATGGCCAAACTCTATACAAAGTTTAAAGTTTTGTGCATATCATTATTAATTTTGATTTCTATTTTTAAACCTTGCTTTCTCCAGGTTTCAGAACCATCTGTGCTGGTTCAACAAGGAAGGTGGCTGCACTGAAGTCGTCCTTGAAACTGAAAAGACGTCAGCTTCCATCACACTTGTGTTGCTAATGGTGAGTGTCTCCATATTCTCGGGATAGCGACCTTCACGGTACCTACCAGATGTTTACAATGTGACGAGGATGTTGGATCAGCCAGCCCTGAGGTTATAGAAAACCATCCACTCACCTTTCTCTTGTCTTCCCACAATGCAGAGGTCCAAGAAGTACGTCTCTTCACTGAAAACATACTTCTTATGGACTATTTCATTATTTTCAATGGTCTTTTTGCGGTTAGGAAATACTATCCTGATGTTGGGGAGAATGAAGGAAGGAAGGAAGAAAGGAAAAAAACATGATGAGAGAGACATATGAGCAGGATGAATGTGAGAAGGATGACATCATCTTTAGACACCCTTAGAACCATGGAGAAGCTTTCCACACCTTAGAATCAGGAGAAGCTTCCCATACCTTAGAACCATGGTTGAAGACCCTTCACACCCTTAGACAATGAAGAAGCCTCACCACAGGACCATGGAGGACCCTTCCCTACTTTAGAACCCCAGAGAAAACTTTCTTCCCTCTGCCCACCTTGGCTCTCGGCAGATGCTGGGCACGACGCACACCCCACGGCAGAACAGCTGGTAACGTTGCCTGGTTGCCAACCACCTCAAAATTGAGCGTCTTGTCAAACTGCCCTTCCTCCAAGGAGCTAAACAGCAGCCTGAACACAGCCTGCCCCTGACGGCGGTATGGTCCACCGAAACCGTACCAACCTGCAGAGATAAGGGACAAATATGGCAATGAATATAACAACAACAAAACTTGAGACACAGACTTTGCAGGTCCATGTGGCTTGGCTGGCTCTTCAGAGATGCTTGAGGATCATAGATGAGTGGATCATAGATAGGGTGAGTGTCATGTAAACATAAAACAACTAACCTTGGCTGTTGGTCTTCATGTGGCACTGTCTGTGCTACGGGAGAATTAGGCTTAAGGCTTGCTTTCCTTTTGGCCGTCGGTTTCTGAGGTGATCGTCTGTCATTTGAAGGTTCCACAGATTTGGCAGTGGTGGGCCCCTTTTTCGACATGCGAGAGTGGGGAGGAGGAATGTCTGGCACTGGGTCTTCTGGAATTTCAGTGCTAGGCTTCACTGGCTCTTCGAGCTTGCAATTCCTATGAGCATATATGTTGAGGGTCACCATTGGCAACACTGACACTATACTGCCTTTGCTTTTGGCAGAATCTGGGTTTGCTATTGTAGCCCATCTCCCAAGTGATTCCCATTGTAACATGTACTGTACAAATTACATTAAGTACTATTGAAGGTCCAAAGTATGGTGCAAAGCGCATTGAGATTAAATAAACACATGTGATCAACCTATACCCAATGCTGTGATGGTGCACAGTTCTAAATGGCCATTATGGTGGCTCATATGGTTAGATTGGCTTCCTATTGATCCTCGCACACTCTTAATGCAATATAATCGCACGGTTACCATCTATAAAATGAGCGTTTTACCACTCGGCTCGCATCGTGTTTTGTGCCGGAAAAGCAACATCGTCATGTCCTCAAACTGTAATCTATGTTTCTTGGGCGGCCGTGGTGGTGGGCGCTAGACAGCTCGGTCTCGCTTGCAATCGGTAGCGCGATTCCTCGCATGGACACTTTCAACAACGCGTCCGTAGCTTCATTATCAGGCGCGCCCGTGTACTACACGTGCCAGGTCATCGCTATTCTATCGGACGAGTCTCTGAACAATACAAATTGCACGGGGCTGGACAGCCTTCCAGGAGGATACGACGTCTCTATCATCACACCGTTCAAGGACGAAGTGAACTGCACGGCGGCCCGAGATCAGCGCACGTGAGGCGTTTGCCGCCTGGCTACCAGCGGATGCGCGCAGTTCATCATCAGCTCCAAGCTGTTGCAGAGGTGCTAAAATGTGCGTGATACTGGCTAACTTCGTTATAGAAGTACAGCATTTATTGTCAGTGCTATGCATATACCATCTGCATGCACATGTATGTATTATAATCTCAACTGAGAATAAAAAATAAATACCTTCGAGAGTGATCAATTCTCATGTAATGCGATATCGCAAACATGGCCAGTCCATGTCCTGACGAATGCTCCATGCATATAGCCAACACAGTGGTTGATTTTATGCTAGTGGCGTGGTGTTCTGCGGCATATATTGGTGGTTCAATGGAACATGTGAAAGCGGCTACATCTACAGCGCCTCCGTACAAAGGTACGAATACGATATCGATTCGTACTTGGAGGCATTAGGGCACAATAATTTGGCACGTTTGACTGCTTTCCTTTTGAAGGATGTTTTGCGATCTTGACCACGTACATGTACATCTGCAGCACCGTATATGGTAATGCCTAATAGCATGCACTGGAAGTTCAATAGTTACAAGAGTAGACTGCATGCAGTTTGATATGACCCCTTAACCATTAACCAGCAATCACACGAGTTGCAATATGAGAATGTGTTTGTGGTATAGTTCACTGAAGGCTCAGATAGTGCAGTTAATTATTAAATGTTCCTTACAATTCTGGACCTTGTCATATAAAATTAAAAAAAGCCTTAATTGTTTAATCACATGCTTTTTCCAAATCCATGTTCGCTTCATTTCTATAAGATTCTTGTTGTCTTGAAATTCATACTAATGCACACAAGACTTCATGTGATTACAGAAAAATGTATGTTCTGATAGAAAACTTTATAAGACCATGCAGACGTTAAGAAGAAAGCTGCAGCTCAGTCAGTATGCATGGCAGGGCCAACATAGATCAAACAACACACTTCTCTGGCCATGGAAATAACTCAGTCAAAGACCAGTAGTCACTAGCTGTATGAAGATAACCGCTTAATACTCTTACCTATGTAACACAAGTACTGTTTTGCCAATAAAATAGTGGAACTAGCGCCTATGTAATTTCTTAGCAAAAAAAAATAGACCAACTATTGACTGGGTCAATACAAGAGAAAAAAGACTGTATATAAATCTACATCATCATGTGATCCGGTTCTAATCTGTATTTATGATACAGCAGGTGCAAAGTGGAAAGTGGTTGAAATGGCGAAGCACCAGTAACAAAGTTAAGTAACTTCTAAGGAGAAATATTGTGTATGACTAGCACTTATGATATCGATATAGGAATCCACCAATTGGGGTGGGACTAATATATTAGTAATTCCCTTGCTTTGTAACTGGAAAACTCAGGCACTACACACATATAACTGGTACGAAACAGGAATAAACAAGGGCCTTAAATTCAAGATTTTAAATGCATTTGCATGCGTAGCGTTCAGATATATCAAAGACTATGGTTGATTTTGTACTGACTTACGGGTCATCAGGAGAAGCAGCAATGAATACAAACTGCTCCAAGTGTGAGGGATCGATGGTCTCTCTCTTTAAGAGAATACGGATACATCTGGAACACAGCAGGAGCTGGAATGGGACTTCCACTAGGTCCCAGACCCATATCGTTCAGTATCTATAAGTACACCGTAGTAAAACGACCATGTAATGCTCATATCAGATATACCTCTACTGGAGTGGGAAGATTAGCGGCCAATATACGGTTTGTGACATCCTTCATGCTCTGGTTACCATCTACGGTAATCAGAGGCACGCCGACGCCCACTCGATCTTCTTGGATGGGCGGCTCGCAGGTTGACCGCTCGTCGCGTTAACCCGCTCGAGCGATTTCTGACCTCGACGCGGGCTTCGGCTTCACTTTGGACTTCTTCGAAGGGGTGGTCCTTGGCTTCCTCCGGCTCGGGTTGAGGCTTGGTCCTCACTTCCCCTGTGTTGCGATTCCCAGTCCTCCAACAGCTGGTGGATTGCAGCCACTCCGCCCTCAAATAGGGTATACCTTCTACTCAAGCTCGAACCAGGTGTGGCGACGGTCTGCTCCTGCAGGATGGCCGCAGGGTCCTTCTTGCTTCTGCGCTTGGAGGCTAGCGTGGGCGTATCCATGCCTAACATCAGGCTGGGACCCCGAGGCGGTGGGAACATGCCGCCGAGTAATTGGTCCGACAGGTTGGGAGTCGTCCTGTCCTTGTTACCGTCGGCGATCCCTTCTGAAACGGTCCGCCTGCTTTTGCCACGACACTGTATCGCTTCCCTGTCTCCTTTGGTTCCTTAGGTCCTCCTTTCCCTCTGCGCTTCTGCTTTCGTCTTCCAGCCGCCTTTCCTCTTCTTCCTTCTCCCGCTGCAGTCTCTGACGCTCTTCCTCTTCTGCTTGCCTCTTTCGCCTCTTCTCCTTGTACAGAGCTAACCTCCTCGCATCGATTTCTTTCCTCTGTTCTTCATCGAGACTCTCGTACTCGTCCTCAGGCAAATCCAGCAGCGCCGCAATCCGCTGTTCTTCGAGCTCCTCCGCTTCCCTTCTCGCATCCATCTCAGCCTTCGCTTTCCTCTCCCTCTCTACCTCGAGCTCAATCTGCCGGGCCACCAATGCGGGAAGTTCCATAGCGAGTTCCACAACATAAATGTGTTTGCGATTGTTGAACGCCTTCAAAACCAAGGCTGACGTCATGAGCGGTCCCGTCGTAAAGCGAGACTCGATCCCGTCCACGATGACCCCTCGGCTGCAATCCTTCTGCTGCATCCTGTCGGCCAGGATATCAACTACCACGTCCTCCGGTAGAGTCTTGAACGGGAGCGTCCCGGTGGGGGCGGCGAACAGCGTGCCTTCGTGGTTGCCGACAGGGAAGGTCTGGGGACCTTCGACCACCGTGCAGAGCGACTCGGCTTCCTTCTCCTTCGCAGCGTCTTTCTGTTGTTTTTTCTGCAAAACTAGCGGGGATGCTTCTTCCTCGACGGTGATTTCTATCGTTTGCATGCAATGTTCCCGCGCCTTGCAGCCGGCGGGAGTCGAAGCGGAAGATATGGCGTCAATGAGAACGTCGTCCACCCCCAGCACTGCTGCCCCATACAGCTCAGCGATAGCTTTAGCTTGGGTCGTCTTGCCACTCTGCGGGGGTCCGCTCACGATCACGGCTATTCCCCGCCGGTTGCCCGCCAAGATCGCGTCGGGAGAGGTGTCCAGGCCGAGATGGCGGGCGATTGCCGCCGTAACGGGATTGTTGGTGTCCAATTCCGTGTCGCTGTGCTGTGTTCCGAGAGTGGCTTGGCTGAGAACCGTTAGAGAATTGATGACGGAGAGTTCGACACCCGAAACAGGGGTAATTGCGGTGCAACTCGGAAGCCTGGTTTTGGTCTCATATGCGCCGACCTTCTGTTCGACGTTCGTGCTGGATGGACTAAGAGCAGAGGGAAGTCTCAACTGCGATTCTGATTGCTCCACAGAGATTGCGCTTTCTCTGGCTGGGCCTGTGTCGTCCGCATCGAGTTCTACAGCAGCAGCAGGAGCAGCAGCTGTCTTAGCCACGCCACGCTCTTTGCTGTAAGCTTCCAGTATCTCCTGGGGGAGCTTCCCTCCAGGGATGACTGGCGGCAGGAACAGCTTCTTCAACTTGTAACGCTCCTTCAACCAAATTAGGATCTGGAAAGCAATGCGACACAAGCTATATAGTTATCCATGCTGATAAGCGCGAGTAAACAAGACTAACAGTTTCTTCTTCAATGTGTTGCTTATCAAACTCGAGTGAGTAGAGTTCCACGGGGTAAGCAGTAGGATTTGTAATTGTCACCTGTACTTCTGAGCCCGGGGAGAATGGCAGGACTGGTGGAAACTCAGCTAGAGTACGATCAAATGAGATTTTTGGTTCATTCCCCAGTCCTTCAACATGGAGCAAGAGCTGGTTCTCCGTGTTGTGCTTAATTGCAAATGGAATTGTATCTACATAGTGGTGCTAGTGATAAAAGTAATAAAATTTTTTTTCAAAATTAAGCACTTGACTGCATTACTCCCACCGTTTCACTGGGCATGAACCAAACTTGAATTTCCTTCTTTTGATCTGGCAATAAAATGCCTGAGCTTGGCTCTACTTCAAAGTACTTAGGTGCTGGCTTTTCTTTCATCTTCTTCCTCAAGTGGAGGGGAACATGCTTTGGAATCTGGGTGAAATACCTTATAGCCTCAAAACACTGGCAATAGTTTTAGTTTGCATACCTGTTTTGGAGGTTTACTGCTTATAGCAGACCATTCACACCTGACAAAAAATAGAATATAATTTTTTCACTACTACAATTTTGGATTGAGTTGGGCAACATTGCAGGACAACTCACTTCACAAAGTAAGGATTGTGCAGCCTGATTGTGACAACCTTGCACTGGCCACACAGCACAGTCCCAAAGTCAATCATGCTGCTAGAGAGTTCAATCTTTGGACGAGCAACAAGTGCAGTCAACTTGAGATGATGTAACTAGGCCCTGACAGCTGCTGAATGTGAACAGCTCAAAACGTTGGATTCAGATTTGGCATTTCTAGCTTACGTCTACAGGTA
>JABACO010000018.1:6017945-6054634 GCA_013339895.1 Ephydatia muelleri
ACATCACGGTGACCTCTCCCTTAATTCCTTCAATTCTAACTGCAGCAAGCCTTCTGAAGGGGCTGCAGCAGAGGAGGCTGAGACCAGAAAGCATAAAATCAATGACCCAAAGTGTTTGGAGCTTGGCTGGGTATACAGCATACCCAAACAATCTTACACACACCACACACACACACACACACACACACACACACACACCACACACACACACACACACACACACACACACACACACACACACCACACACACACACACACACACACACACACACACACCCACACACACACACACACACACACCACGGCTGGATTGAAGCTGGGTAAATATACATGTGCGTAACCTTGGGTATGCTTTTTGTGCTGGTCATGTTTTAAAGTGTGCTACATGTAGTGTTGTGTGTGAGATATGAGAAATATGGAGGTGTTGTGGTTTAAGAGAGGAGAGGCTGTTGACAAAGAAGACCATGGTATGGGAAGTGGACAATTGGAGGAGTGCTCAGCATCCAGGTATACCTCCAGATTGGTCAGATTAGTACTACATAAACCATAAACTTTACCACGGGTGCAGACCTTACGATTTCTGTTAAGGATATTGTCTGGCAGATCTCCCATACATGGCAAGAAAGCTCAACTTTATAATAAAAAACAAAAACGTATCGCTTGAAGCCTGAAAAAATGCGTTGAGTTGCATGCTTCTTGTCATTAATTTGCGTGTCGAGACGCAAATCCAGCCGGGTCGCTGTCAATTGAACGCTCCATCTATGCATAAAGTCAAAACTGGTGTTCAAAACTGGTGTTCAAAACATGTATATGAAGTGTACATGTATACGTCGCGCCAAGAATTTCTGTCATGAAGGAGCGACTGTCTCACCTTTTTATTTGCTGTTGTGTTCAGATGGAGAGTTCTTATCTAGCCACAACTGCATGGTCTGCACCCGTGGTAAGTTTACATAATGGGTTCAGTGGAGTGGATCATTAAAAACCCATCGAACTCTGGACCCGCGGGGAGCGCACGAGGGAACCGTTTGAAGGTCTGACCGAGAGTACTGTCTGTGGCTTTATAGTTTTAAGAGTGGATATTGGGTGTTCACAAGTGATGTGCATTTGTGTTTGACTGTTGGAGGTACTGTGGTTAGGAGAGGAGAGAGGCCATTGAGAAGACACCTGAGAAGTGACTATGCCTATAGTAGGGGGAGAGGCTGTTTGAGAACCGACCTTGAGGCTGTTGGTAGAACTCCAGATTACATCAGCAGTCGTCAAGTGGTTTTAGTATTTACGTAAACTTTACCAGGGTGCAGACCTTACAATTTCTGTTAGATAATTATATATGCTAAACTTTTCGCTTGCATGAGAGCCTGAAAACTGTAAAACGGTTGGTTGTGAATGATTTGTGCAAATCCAGCCAGGTGCGCTGCATGTGCTGTTAATTCTGCCAATTGAGCGTTCCATCTGTGCACAAAGTCAAAACTGATGTTCAAAAACATGTACGTGTAAAGAATGGCCAAAATTGCGCCATGAAAGAGCAACCGGTATTTGCTGTATACCTAAACTGCAGATGGAGTTATTATCTAGCCACAACTGTAAAGTCTGCACCCGTGGTAAGTTTACACAACGCAACCTGAGCTCATATCAAAGTCAATTCAACCTTTCTGTGAACTGTCGCTGAACATACAACCACTGCCTTCCAAGTTCCCACGTCAGGTGTAATGCTCTCCTCTGCCAGGTTGTCACAGCTTTTAATAGCGCCGGTCCATCACGTGCGAAGATGTTTCTAGATGCTTCTACAATCAGGGACATATACAGTCTGGCTGCTTTAAGACCAGACATCTAACAATTACACGCACACTTCTATGATACCTATTACATATATAATGCATGTAGGCAACAACGATGCAAACTATTCAATAAATCTTATTATAATAGCCTTGATGCTTATTGGTCATAATTACGTCGCAAGTCAATTGCATGCGCGATAAAAATTTCTATTAAGCAGCTAGAAAACCCCCTGCAGCCGTGTGTTATAAAACAAAACAACCCTTTGATGCGATTGTTCCATATCTGTACTTTTTCCATACATTGAGGTGTATTATATTTGGTGAGACAATTGAGTGTTTGAGACAATTGAGTTTTTGAGTTTCAGTACATGCATGCAGGGGTTCATGAAACATTCATGAAAACATTTCCATTACGGTAGTATAGTTGTAATCTCCATTAAATTTGCTATCCAGTTGAAATATTCGCTCTAGCATGCTCAGTCTGTGCTCATTAGTCATGTGTTTTTTTTTCCCTCTGGGAAAATAAAAGGTGGTTATTTACTTACTTAGATGTAAACATGTATACATCTTCAGGATCTGATGATGAATAACCTTTACATGAAGTTTCTAACAAATCATGTGTTGCCAAAACTCGTGTGCGTATGCCAGACATAAATAATTACATGATAAATACTCTTTGGGCAGGAAGTGAAAACGAGCTGTCTGAGCCAAAGGTTAAGTCCCCGCGTAAATGCTAAATCCATGATGGTAAATTTTAAACATGCAACCGTTCAGCTTATATTACGTCCCAGTGGCGGATACAGGAATAAGACAATGGGGCGGGGGGCGGTTATATTGGAGGGGCGGCATATTTGGAGCGCGCTCTTCTCCACCCCCCCCCCCCTCCACCCACGGTCCCCCTACTTCCACGTCACATCGGTCTGGAACTCTGGTACTCGCCATAAATTAACCTTCACGCATCCATACACGCTATAAATAGCTTAATTATTTTTTAAATACAACCGCACACGCATGATTTTATGAAGTATGATCGACAGCAATTAATACAATAATGATTAACTTGATCAGTTGATGCAGAGATACAATGCACACACATGCTTTAGTGCTACTGTGGTAGTGAAACACTACGGCAACAATCAGACAATAAAGTTAAGCGCCTCGCACGGCCTGTGGTAGCGAAGTGGTTTATAACCGCTTCAGCGTCAATTGTTGGGAGTATTGAACATGCACATGAGCAAGACCACTTAAACGTACTTCTCCCACTGTCGTTCGGAGTAAGTCTTAAGTCGCTTCAAAACCGAAAAGCTTCGCTCGGCACTCGCGCTAGTCCACTGGCAACGTTGCTGTTGTGGTGTAGCATTTGGAGCAACAGCGGTGAAAAAGATATTATCTTGCTACATATCTCACTGTCGGCAGCTAGATTCTTTAAGCGTTTTGCTTTACGAAACGATGCTCCTGAACCTTGGATCGCTTTGATGACATCGTACAATCAATTGCCAATTAATCTGTCGGGATTTTCAATTATCATTCAGGATCCGATAAAGATTTAACAAATAACAATAACTATTTTAACCGTAGTCCCGTACCTAGACACGATTCCCGACAGCTGCAAGTGGATTACATCACCGCTATGTGGAAACACAGTGACACGCGTAGTGTTATGTGTACGTCGTAGTGTGAAGGGGGGCGGCAATTCAATAATAGGGGCGGCATTTTATATCGATGGGGGGGGGGGGGGGGGCGGCCGCCCCCCCCAATGCTATGGTAGATCCGCCGCTGATTATGTCCTATCTGTGTACAGGAGGAGATCCAGAAGTGCATGTATCGAAGTGCCAGTGACTTTCAACAGTCATAGATCTAACAAATGATACATAACTTTGCATGGGAATATGAATACATTAAACTGCATACGAATTTGATACTGAACACTGATAGGCAAGAATTCTTCAAGTGAAGTATATTCTGACACTTAGCAGCTGTGGAATGAAGATTCATTTCCAACAAGGCACTAAAACGTCACCCTCTCTGCATCATTCAGATGTGACCAAAGGTATAATACAATGGACGAGAGACATTTACAATGTCTGTGTTATAGGTTAATTAATTTAATTGCATTTAACAAACTGAAAGTATATTATGAACATGACAGTTCAAGTCAATTGTACTGGATTTCCATGCTTTATCATGCCATATATCGTAAAAGCTCGAATACAAACCGCGGTTAGTAATAAAGACATTATAATCGGTACCCGCGCGTTAATTTTGACTGTGTAATAAAACGTGTTTTATCTTCGTAACGCAACATGCAAATGAAGAAACTTTGTAACTAGAGTTACTCTATCATCTATGAACGTGAACATATTTTATTTAAATGTATACCTTTATCTCTGCGTTCTTCCTGCTGTCATTCGCGGCATCGAGTTCACAACCCGCTCATTTCTTGTTCGGCCAACGATCACACAACATATTTCGATGCCACGCATGAGTGATGGATTTTTGTACAAAGCTTTCTTGTGAAATAACTGAGTTCTTGGAGCACTGTTTTTCGAGCATCCTTCGTTTCGCGCCCATTTGGGCGCGAAACGAAGGATGCTGTAATTAAAATTAAATAATCTTTGTCACTAACCCTCTGTGAAATCACGGTACGGGTCCGCATGCATCGCGCATATAGCAGTCTGAGTGAGGTTGTTTTTCTGCTCTTAGTATAATATTGGTCAATTTAGTCCTGTATACAAGGTACATGCACTCTACAATTAGCTGTGTAAACTAGACAAACTTTTCAAATGGGGTTGGACTCCCCCCAAAACGTAATTTAATCGGTTTCAATGTCACCTCACTAGAATCATCAGATGCACTGTCTGAGTCTACATCATGCTGGTCTTCCTCCTCTGTCACGCGTACTGTACTTACATCAGTATGGTGTAGTTGGTGGATTGCAGTATATGCATCACTTGCAACCCCAGACTCTCTCAGGCAATGAATAGCATCTGGGTTTGAAGTGGTAATGCCACAAGCGGCTACAAATCACTTCTGCTGAGATGCTCTTCCAAGATGCTACAACCCATTGTACCATGAGTACTTTAGGAGGTGCACGAGGTTCCCTGCGGGTGTCAGTGTCACTGACCTGTCATCCCGTGCCAACCAACTATCGTAGTGTAGCCTATAGGCGCTCTTAAAGGGTGCATTCCACGATACGTCGGCAGGTTGCAAGATTTTAGTACAGCCACCAGGAACAATGACAGACACACTGTTGGACCCCATGCAAGACAGCATCTTCAACTGGGTCTGTTGTATGGCACCGATATAGAAATCCCATATAAAAATTCTTTGCTCCTGTGATATACCCCACACCTCATCCATCCATTGTAGTGTCAGCTCCTCATTCATCCAGCTGTTACGCGCGATCGATGGATTTGCGCGATCCATTGATTGCGCTGCGCCATCGATGGATCCATTGATTGCGCACCTATCGATCGATAGCGCAATCATCGATCGATCGCGCAATTTCTATAGTTGCGCGATCGATCGACGATTGCGCGATCGATCGATAGGTGCGCAATCAATGGATCCATCGATGGCGCAGCGCAATCGATGGATCGCGCAAATCCATCGATCGCGCGTAACAATTTCACAAAGATTATTTTTAACACCGGATCCGTGAGAACAGGACATTTTTTTTGTCGAACCCTCCATTCAGAAAATTAGTCGGAAAAATGTTTCTCGCTACAAGAGTGGCATTTTTGGATAGCCCAACCATCGCTGAAATTGTTTATGTCATTTTTAATCTTGTAGCAAGATTGATGCTAGATCTGTATGCATTGTAAGAGACGCGATTCGCAATTTCTCGGTCATCGCGGGGACGTAAGTACACTTTTTTCTCAAGCCCTATTCAACAAGTTTTATTGTGCTTTCATGCTTAGTTTGTTTACCAATAGAGATCATAGCGAATAACGTTTCATTAATCCGCTTAGATTTTGTACAAAACGTTAAGCCAACTTGCCTTGGTAAGTCCCCAGACCCATGGAAAGTGACGTAATTCGTTGTTTAGTCATTAGTGGACGAGTCGAGTGTGCTGAGAAGCACAAGAAACCAGTGTGCACTAAGTGTGATGGAGGAACGCGTTGCACTAAGTGTTGTCTATGCAAACCCCACCAACGTCCAGGTCGTCCAAGGAAGGATAGATCGTTACCAGATACACCCGTACGGATAAATCCGGAACGTAGTAGTGTCCATTGTGCAGTTTCTATCGTTGATACGACATGTGGAAAAGATAGTCCCACTTGCAGCAACTATGGATCATCACAGGCGCATATTCTTAGTGTCTTCAAGTTGATGGGTTGTGACTGCGAAAGTAGCGTGCGACGGCTTCCATGTCTTGATATCCGGCGGCAAGTTGTTTACGCGGGCAATGATGAGATAGATTCTCCTAGCTTCTGTCGCATTGAAAATGTCTTTTTGAAAGGCATGAAGGCCTTGGTGCACTTGCTGCTCCCAAACTTGAAACTTAAAAGCGACTTGAAGAATGCATTCATCCTCAAGTCTGTCGTTGAGTCCAATGAGGCCACCTCTGCTGATGCTTCGTTAGACAGAGACAGCCTTGTCACTATACCCAGCACAATAAGTGATGTACTAAAGAGAGAAAAGTATTACACATCCAGTGATGCAAGGAGACTACTTGTCACTCTAGCAGATGTGCCTCATGCGGATGTGGCATCACTCCTGTCCATTAGCAAGGACTATGCATCTGAACTAATGTTTCAGGCAAAGGTAGACAGGCTTTACCTCACACATGGTTTGAGACTTCAGGAGCATCATAAAACTCAGTCTCGAGTGCATAGAGATGTTGTAGAATTTGCTGTGGAGTTCATCTACAGTGATGACAACATTAGTCGCCTTGCCTGGGTAGCCAAAAAACGTTCACCTAATAGAAATCCCAGATGGAAAGAGCTGACGAACATGTTTGCAATGAGGTCCCTGGTGCTAAAGCACGACATTGCCAGCATGTACGAGGTGTACACTATGAAGCACAGAGACGTAATGCCAGGTAAGCCACCTATTGGGAGAACATTGTTTTACACCATTGCCAATCACATCACTGGTGGTGGTAAGGTGCAAGAGGCACGTGCAGGGGTGGACTATGTAAAGGTCAATTTCCACATTGACAACTTTGTCATTGTGGACAGGTTGATCAATATTCTTGCACCTCTGTCTGATGTGGACCATACCCTGCGAGATGAGCTGCATGGCCTCCGCACCAATGCATATGATTTCCTTAGCTACGGCTATTCCTTGCATGCAAGGGAGGGTGTGGCAGCATCTGATGGCACTGAAGCAAACAGCCACCAGCCTCAGGAACATGAAGTCAAGCAGTTCAGGGCATACCAGGAACTGGAGGAGATGGCTTCAGCACCTGATCTTTTTGATGATCCAGACACACAGCAGGCATTTGTGGACCATGTAAAAGCCCAGCTCAGTCACTGTGCTCAGGCTACACGCACTGTCGTAGAGCAGAGTGAGTGCAGTGGTTTCAGTACCCACTCACCAGTATTCTCACTAGACCTGGTTCCTAACAGGAAGCCCAACAGGGATCCTAAACTTGGTGGCCACCTGGAGTGTAATGCCTGCAGAGGCCCCTTTGTCTTTTATGACAGGTTGAGGCAAGTGGCACTTAACAAGCTGGATGAGGACCCCACCAGGCTAGATGAAACAGCTGATGTGCTACTCACTGTACACCAGTGTGAGCGCCGCACCTTTAGATATATGGCCCATGTGATGCAAGCTGCCCAGCAGAGCCTCAGAATGAAGCAAGCTATTGCAGAAATGGATTCCACCACTGCCTACCTGATCTTCGACTTCAAACAGAAGTTCCTTGCAAAGGGGTTCCGTGAGGGTGGAGATTCATACTATGGAAAGAAAGGAATGCTGTGGTGGGGAGCTGGAGTATTCATCAAACCTTACTCCACTGAGGAAGAGGTCAGTAGTGGTGAATCAAATGAGAAACTCCATGTGATGATAGACTTTAGTGATGAGAAAGTCCGATTGTTGCAGCAGGTTGGTGTGGTAAATGAGGGAAATGATGGTGGAGTACAGGATGTGGAGATAAATGAGAATATGGAGGGGGGTGGATATGCAGAGGAGGGAGAGGCTGATCTTGATGGGTGTGAGGAGGAGGGAGAGGCTGATCATGATGGGTGTGAGGAGGAGGGAGTATGTGATCATGATGGGTGTGAGGAGGGAGAGGGTGATCATGATGGGTGGGAGGAGGATGGAGAGGGTACTCATGATGGGTGTGAGGAGGAGGGAGAGGGTGCTCATGATGAGTGTGAGGAGGGAGTGGGTGATCATGATGGGTGTGAGGAGGGAGAGGGTGTTCATGATGGGTGTGAGGAGGGAGAGAGTGATAATGATGGGTGTGAAGAGGGAAAGTGGGATGGATGGGAAGAGGAGGGGGATGGGTCTGATGAGGAGGGAGAAAAGGATGGTTGTGAAGAGGAGGGAGAGGGTGATGGGTGTGAAGAGGGAGAGGGGGGATGATGATGAAGCAGGGGAGTGGTGTTATGATAATGAGGGAATGCAAGACAAGGCTGGTGGGTGCGAAGAGGTAGACATGGGTGACTTGCAGAATGTCAACTACGAGTGGATTAGTGAGGATGAGGAGGAAGTGGATGATGATAAGGGAGTGGACGAAGTGGATCTCCATTTTATTGACTGTGTAGTCCAAAACGAGCAGAAAGCTGATGGTAACATTGTGCTGTCTTGCTTAGAGGCTGCCCTTCATGCATTGAGACAGCGGTTCCCCCATGTCACCAAACTAATTGTCCAGAGTGACAATGCTAAAAATCTGGCTGGCAAGCAGACCAAGCTGCTCCTTCCTTATGTCTGTTCAGCTGCTGGACTAAGGTTAGTAGCATACTACCACAATGAGGCCCAGAGTGGCAAGGATGTGTGCGACACACACTTCTCACATCAACAGTCCCGAGTTGAAGCCTATCTGGTGCAGGGAAATGGTGGAAGAAAAGTATCTACTCCCAAGCAGCTTGCAGTGGCACTAATGGAGAAATCCCTCAGCAACACTACTGTTCTGTTGGTGAAACCAGATTTTAAGGCCCCATATAGATCTAAAGTCATCCCTGCCATATCTGGAATATCTGAATATTATGCTGCTCAATATGCCACAACTGACGGCCAACAGCACATCAAGTTCTATAACTGCCTGGGACAGAAGATGCCATCTGCATGTGTCCCCATTCCTTCCTGCCATGCTACTTCACTGATTAATGCTATGGGTGAGGAGGGCATCAATTTTACTGGTGTTGCTGTGCTTTTGAACAGTTTTAGTGAAAGTACAAGTTAGGAAGGACAAGGGTCGATACAAGAAGCGGACTAAAGGCATAAGCCAGAGAGAGATGCAGCGCGTGCAGAAGCAGCATGAGGATGAAGAGGCACTGAAGAGGATACAGGCAGTGTACCCACAGTGTACAGTGTGCCTGTATCACTTCAAGTCACAACTATTGCTTGCAAAACATGTGTGCAGTGGGGTGATGGAACACCAAGATGTACTCAGTATTGCAATGCGGTATGCTAACACTCTTCTGGCCACAATGGACTTCACTGTTTCTGGTGCTGTAGACCGAGCATCTAACTTGCTTACAGATGACAGCAATCTGACATATGCCACATTTGAGTTCAATTTCTATGCAGGATGGGCCCATACACGAAAAAAAATGCAACCAGAGCTGACCACCAGGGTAACTAGGCTGATACATGAGTGCTGGAAGGGTGGTGAGAACAAAGATCTAGGGAAAGTTAAGATCTCAGCCGATGGTGTGTTTTGTAGATTAGATGAGCTGCAGTCACAGAAAATGATTCGTCTGAGTGAATTGCCAGTTGCAGGGAAGATACGTGTCGTGTACCAGACCATTGGGAGGCAGTCCGAGCCAAAACTTTCAGATCGCAAACGTGGAAGGTCCCAAAGGAATGAAACAACCCAAGGAAGGCAGAAGAAGGCCAGGATGACCTTTGAGGACCTGAAGTTCGACAAGGACCTGTCCCAGTGGAAGAAGGAAGAACTGCAAACATATCTCTGCCATCACAACATCAAGAAAACAGGGAACAAGTCTGAGCTAGTAAGGCGCATCACAGAGTACATGAAAACTTTACAAAATTGATACATTTTGTGCAGGATTAACATCAGAAAAGCCGTTGACAAGAGAGAGAGAGAGAAGAGAGAGAGAGAGAGAGAGAGAGAGAGGAAGAGAGAGAGAGAGAGAGAGAGAGAGAGAGAGAGAGAGAGAGAGAGAGAGAGAGAGAGAGAGAGAAAAGGGAGAGTAAGAGAAACGATAATCGACAAATGCGTGGCTTACATGTCACTAATATTAGCGTGAAGCTTAATAGGACCTCCGCCCGTAAACGCGTAATTACTTATTTCCATCGTGCCCAGACCTATATGATAGACATTTGGCTTTGAACTCTGTCTTTCAGAGAGCTGAAAGACTGCAAGTGCTAAAATTAGTAGAATTCGATGTTTGTGTGTAGAAATGAGAATATATTCACTGTTTACGAATGAGATAAACGTCACTGAAAAAAGTGTACTTTTTTCGGTGACGGTTGTAAGTTACGAACTTTGAACAAACACAGGATAGGCTAGGAAGTAGGTATGAAGGTGGGAAAAGCATAAATATTCATGTGGAGAGTTGTATTATTATAGTTCATAGCGTTTACGACAATTGGACCGCTTCCGACTAATTTTCAAAAACGTGCGTTCGACAAAATCAGCTCAAAAAATGTCCTGTTCTCACGGATCCGGTGTTAAAATGTTAATTCAGCATCCTCCGTTTCGCGCCCAAACGGGCGCGAAAAACGGGGCTCCAAGAACACATGCAGTTATTACGCAAGAAAGCTTTGTACAAAAAATCCATCACTCATGCGTGGCATCGAAATATGTTGTGTGTATCTCTTGACGCGATCACTTTTCAGTAATCATTGGCCGAAAAAGAAATGAGCGGGTTGTGAACTCGATGCCACGAATGACAGCAGGAAGAACGCAGAGATAAAGGTATACATTTTAATAAAATATGTTCACGTTCGTAGTTCATGTTACAAAGGATTCTTCATTTGCATGTTGCTTTACGAAGATAAAACACGTTTTATTACACAGTCAAAATTAACGCGCGGGTACCGATTATGTCTTTATTACTAACCGCGGTTTGTATTCGAGCTTTTACGGTACATCAGGTTGTTTGTTTAGAAAAGAATAGCAATTCATGCCTCACTACAGGCAATTAACCTCTCTGTATCCCTTGAACAATTGGAAAATGGAGATGAGTCCAAAGGTAGCATGTGAGCGTGTCCTGCACTGCATGTCTGGCTGACCTGCGCTGTATATATAGTCGTAAAATTGAACTAGTGTTCGGAATGTTACTGAGAATTTCAGCCAGTAAACTCTTATAATCAGAAGCGCTGTCGCTGTAGTATTGTGACAGAATAGTATAGGACGCAAAGGACCTAAATCGAAATGCCAAGGTGTAAGAAAGGAGGCTGCTCCTTGCAATATTTTTCAGACGAAACCAAGCTGTTCAATGTGAATATGTGCTCCAAGTAGGCTTATGTGAAATCAATATTGTATATACTTGATGCATGATACTGCGACTGCGTATGTTTGTTGTAGATGCGCGAAGAGCGAAAGGAGAATGCGTGAAACTACTAACGCCGAAGAAGAGAAACGCAAATCAGCACCGGCTGAGAGCGAAAGGAGAATGCGTGAAACTACTAACGCCGAAGAAGAGAAACGCAAAACAGCACAGGCGCAAGAACAAGCTGCACTGGCGCAACAGAAAAGCAGTGCTGAAATGATTGAGCTAGAAAATAAACGGCTTCAAGTCCAAAAGGATCAGAACAAAGCTGAGACTGAAAAGCATGAACAGCTGCAGGTGAATACGAGAACGACGATTGAATTCGAGCAAAAACAAATACGCCTTACGGAAGAAGCGAAGCAGAAAACCCATAACGCTGAGATTGCCAAGTTCCACATGCTTAACCTAGTACTTGAAACCATTGCTAAGATGGATCGCGAGGTGGCACTGGCTGTAGCACCGAGCCTGGGCGCTATTGCAAGCATGCAATTAGACACAGTGAGTCAGGAGACCGGCGCAACCAAAACCGTCGTCCCCCCCCAAAAATAAAATAAAATAAAACAGTGACTGATTGCCGACGACTGTCGGTGAGAATGCAGAAATTAACCAGGGATAATAATTATATCTGCCGGAACCCACAATCGCTACTTTTTTTTCAAATTGGTTGTTTTTTCCCCGTTGGAGAGGCTTCGGATCCGATGCAGTATTCAAACTATTGACATTACAATTATGCTCGTGATTTTGTGCATGCTACCTGCGTGTGTGATATTGTCATTTGGATACTTACAGGGAGCGACTGGAGATATACCGCGATGCAAACGAGGTGACAGAAGCAAAGAGGAGAGACGTGTTCCTCACGGTAGCTACTTAAACATTTCACGTACGCGTACCAAACATTGCTGATCTAATAACACGATGACATAGCGTAGGAAGGTTATAAAAAGTGGAGGCTGAAAGTAATTAATTGATATTGATCAGGGAGCTGGAGTTATTGCAAAATGAACTGAGACAGGTGTGGGAGGGAGATAAACCCGCGAAGCGCAGAAGGTTTTTAGAAAATATACATCGAGGGAATAGCATTATTTGATCGTGATCAGTATTATGATGCATGTAATAATGGGTGGTTCGTCTACAACGCAGAGTTCAAAAGCTGCCAAAAAAAAATTGTCTTAGCTCTTAATTGGCTTCTATGAAATCATTACATGTAAGTGCCTCATTGCCGCGGTTCATTCTCCACAATCACTACTTTTTTCTTCTTTTTATGTGTGTTCTTTTTTTTTTCCCCCGGTAGCGATAGTATGGAACTACGATAGGTTTCATCTTAAAAAAAAAAAACACACACAATTTTTCTTCGCATCTACAATGGCATGAACGATTGAACAGCTGTCCGGTTTGCATAGTTTTCAGAACCATTAACCAGACATCGGTCGGTCACGTGACCAGAATAGGTGGCGAAGGAACCAACGTACCAGAGATAATATCTCTGGTACGTATGTTTGGGGACGAGGAAGCGTACTACAACGTAAGTACGGCTGGCTTGCGAGACTAGAATTTCAATTGTGTGACATTTCTTGTCTCACATAAAGGTGCATGCGTGAGGTGCAGGAAACAATGGTTCACTATTGCTTGAGTTTTATTTGCATTCTAAAGCACCTGATGCTCCCAGTGAAACAGACAAAGCCAAGCAATTTTGGTGCCACATATCAGAGAGCTGTTTTGCGTGACTATTAAGGAGGCTCTGACTTCGTGCGGGAAATGGCTACCGTGGGGCCAGGTGCTTGCTGGTGTAAGGGCCCAGAAAGGTGCCTAAGAGATGTAAGATGGCAACAGGGCAATGGAGGACCAGAAGTACACGGTCCTGCTGCTGTACACCAGTCTTTCTCCAGATCGGAGTCAGGAGTACTGACTGGTCCATGTGTTCTGAGAGTATGTCATAGAACCCAATGAGTGAGCGTGATTCAAACTGGCTGTTCCTCACTAATGGGGGGAAAGTTGCTGTGATTTAGATTTAATTTCTAATAAAATGGTTATTTGCTACTATCAAATCTTGAAGTTACATAACCTCTAAATTTGCATACCCAACATGTTTTGCGTGACTATGAAAGTTTATAAATAATTAGTCAGCAAAGTTGCACAAATATACTGAAAATCGTTTTAAAGTATAGCTAGCACTCACTTTATAATGTTGGCTGTTCTTACCATTGCTGATGTTTTGTGTGTGTCGCTATCTTAGGGTACAAGAGGTTTGAGCTGATGTTTGTGTGTGTCGCTATCTTAGGGTACAAGAGGTTTGAGCTGCAGAACATTGTGGAGGACCATCTCAAACTACTGATAGTCAGAAACTTTGATCCAAAGAAGGCAGACCTTATTTTCACAGAGGAGGGATCCGTAGGTGCACGCACACTTCAGCACACTACACCCAAGCTTGTATTTCACGTGGATCACTACACATTGCACACATGCACACACACTTGTACACACACACATAACTCCACACACACATAACTCCACGCACACATAACTCCATGCACACATAACTCCATGCAAACATACATCCCTACATCTATGCCACAACATGCAGTGGCCATTTTGCACTTCGATGTGTCCAGGTAGTACACTCCATGACTCATCCCCTATCCAACCATTTCTCTGCCCTTCCAGGCCTAGATGTCCCCTGGCTGGAAGACGTGATCAGCTCCCCTGCTATGGTTCTGTGCCTGTGAAGTGGTGCTGTGTGCTGTGTGTGTGAAATAGTGCACTTATAAAGTAGCACTGTTATGATGTGTGTGTGTAACTGTTTGCTGTTATTGCTGAAATGCATGCGTTGTTGCCATAGCAATCGGTGTGTCACAGTCAGCACACCTACTTCTACCTGCAAGCAATGTTGCAGTCTCTGTCCCAAGGTCACGGAGAAGTGGAGAACTTCAGGATATGGCTCAGCCAAGAGATGCAGAATGAAGTTCGAAAAAGGTACAGGGAAGAGGGGAGGCACAGTTGTGGGAGGGAGGGAAGAGGGGAGGTAACAGTTGTGGAGGGAGGGGAGAGGGGAGGCTCAGTGTGGAGGGAGGGAAGAGGGGAGGCACAATTGTGGAGGGAGGGGAGAGGGGAGGTCCAGTTGTGGAGGGAGGGGAGAGGGGAGGTACAGTGTGGAGGGAGGGAAGAGGGGAGGTACAGTTGTGGAGGGAGGGAAGAGGGGAGGCACAGTTGTGGAGGGAGGGAAGAGGGGAGGTACAGTGTGGAGGGAGGGAAGAGGGGAGGTACAGTTGTGGAGGGAGGGAAGAGGGAGGTACAGTTGTGGAGGGAGGGAAGAAGGGAGGTACAGTTGTGGAGGAGGGGAGAGGGGAGGTACAGTTGTGGAGGGAGAGAAGAGGGGAGGTACAGTTGTGGAGGGGAGGTGCAGTTGTGGAGGGAGGGAAGAAGGGAGGCACAGTTGTGGAGGGAGGGGAGAGGGGAGGCACAGTTGTGGAGGAAGGGGAGAGGGGGAGGTGCAGTTGTGGAGGGAGGGAAGAGGGGAGGTACAGTTGTGGAGGGAGGGAAAGAGGGAGGTACAGTTGTGGAGGGAGGGAAGAATGGAGGTACAGTTGTGGAGGGAGGGAAGAGGGGAGGTACAGTTGTGGAGGGAGGGAAGAGGGGAGGTACAGTTGTGGAGAGAGGGAAGAGGGGAGTACCGTTGTTGGAGGGAGGGAAGAGGGGGAGGTACAGTTGTGGAGGGAGGGAAGAGGGAGGTTACAGTTGTGGAGGGAGGGAAGAGGGGAGGCACAGTTGTGGAGGGAGGGGAGAGGGGAGGGTACAGTTGTGGAGGGAGGAGAAGAGGGGAGGTTTACAGTTGTGGAGGGGAGGTGCAGTTGTGGAGGGAGGAAGAAGGGAGGCACAGTTGTGGAGGGAGGGGAGAGGGGAGGCACAGTTGTGGAGGAAGGGGAGAGGGGAGGTGAGTTTGCAGTTGTAGAGGGAGGGAAGAGGGGAGGTACAGTTGTGGAGGGAGGGAAGAGGGGAGGTACAGTTATGGAGGGAGGGAAGAGGGGAGGTACAGTTGTGGAGGGAGGGAAGAAGGGAGGCACAGTTGTGGAGGGAGGGGAGAGGGGAGGTACAGTTGTGGAGGGAGAGAAGAGGGGAGGTACAGTTGTGGAGGGGCAGGTGCAGTTGTGGAGGGAGGGAAGAAGGGAGGCACAGTTGTGGAGGAGGGAGAGGGGAGGCACAGTTGTGGAGGAAGGGGAGAGGGGAGGTGCAGTTGTGGAGGGAGGGAAGAGGGGAGGTACAGTTGTGGAGGGAGGGGAAGAGGGGAGGTTTACAGTTGTGGAGGGAGGGAAGAAGGGAGGGTACAGTTGTGGAGGGAGGGAAGAGGGGAGGTACAGTTGTGGAGGGAGGGAAGAGGGGAGGTACAGTTGTGGAGGGAGGGAAGAGGGGAGGTACAGTTGTGGAGGGAGGGAAGAAGGGAGGTACAGTTGTGGAGGGAGGGAAGAGGGGAGGTACAGTTGTGGAGGGAGGGGAGAGGGGAGGCACAGTTGTGGAGGGAGGGGAGAGGGGAGGTGCAGTTGTGGAGGGAGGGAAGAGGGGAGGCACAGTTGTGAAGGGAGGGAAGAGGGGAGGTACAGTTGTGGAGGGAGGGAGGCACAGTTGTGAAGGGAGGGAAGAGGGGAGGTACAGTTGTGGAGGGAGGGAAGAGGGGAGGCACAGTTGTGGAGGGAGGGAAGAAGGGAGGCACAGTTGTGGAGGGAGGGGAGAGGGGAGGCACAGTTGTGGAGGAGGGGAGAGGGGAGGTATAGTTGTGGAGGGAGGGAAGAGGGGAGGTTGGAGGAGGTGTCTGGGACAATAATGGTTATTGGATTCTACTTCTCTGTAACAGTTGAATTGGTTTATTTAAATAGCCTTACTCTCAACATGCCATATTGGCTACATTCTCGTGCTTCCTGCGTTATATTATGGGTACAATCTCTATATACACAGTCTCTGTCTTGTGCACTGCATCATTTACCTGAATATATGCATGCATTGAATGACTTGTGCTACTATTACAGAATGTTTTCTTGGTGTCCAAACAAAACATAATGCACTTTTACATGGCACGTACTCTTGCTGCTGTTAAGAACTGTACCAGTTGTACTGGTAATTATTATGGTGAAAGTGAATGCAGAACCTTGCACTGCTATGCATAACTATTTACATATCATCCTACTTCATTTATTGTGTGATAAAGGTTTTTGATTTATTATTATTTGTGTGATATCTTTCTTCCCCTGTAAAGGTGAAAATCTTTGCTGATGATACTAAACTATACTCTGCTCGTTACAGTACAGAAGATCCTGCGTTCTCAAACTCTCTATCTGAATTTTGTAACTGGTCTTCCAAGTGGCAGCTAAACATTGCTTTTCAAAAATGTAATGTCATCTCGTTTGGAAATCTAGCAGTCCCATCAATCAAGTATTCTTTATCAAGCGTTAGTCTTAGAAGAAGTATCTTCTATTCGTGATCTTGGTGTCTTTCTTTCATCTGATTTAAAGTTTCACATTCACTGCTCGGCTATTGCTGCTAAAGCACATCATCGATGTGCTCTTTTTTTGAAGGGTTTTCACTCAAATGATGTTTCAATACTTTTACAGCTGTTCACTACCTATGTTAGGCCACTTCTTGAGTCAAACACTCAGGTGTGGAATCCATGGCTTCATCAAGACATTCATTCCATTGAAAAGGTCCAACGCTTCTTTACTAGAGCTGTTTGCAGAAGAGCTAAGCTTTCATATATGGATTATGGCACTCGGCTAAGAAATTTAAATCTTCAATCTCTTGAATATCGCAGGGTATTCTTTGACCTAGTGATGTGTTACAAGATAGTGTTTCACCTTGTTGATGTCGATGTATCTGACTTCTTTGTTATCAACTCTCGTGTTCATTTTACCAGAGGAAACCACTTTAAGCTCAAGTCCAGATCATTACCACATCATAATTTTCGTCTAAACTTTTTTTCAGAACGTGTCATACCAATTTGGAACTCTTTGCCCAACTCAGTGGTGTCTGCATCCTCCGTCTGTGCATTTAAAGCTCATCTGAGTCATGTTGACCTTACCCCCTTTTGTAAACTATTCCCTTATAAATAGTTTAGGCAGTTTATAAGTGCATTTCCTAATGCCATTACTTGCCTTTTTGGTTGTAAATTTACCAAATAAATTATTATTATTATTATTATTATTATTTATTATTTTGCGATTATCCCTTCACCCAGAATTGAACCATTACCTTCTGAGCTCTGACACCACACTTTCATAGCAGCTGCACCATTTGTGCTCTTCTTTGGCCCTCCCCAATATTGAAAGTGTCTTGCTATATGCGGCTAGACCTTGGTTATTTTTATGCCAACAATCAAACTTCATGCAAAACAGCTGGACTACACTGGTCCCTAAAAGCACACATTTTTTTCTTTGCTCCACAACTCAGTGGTGCATTCTTACATTCATGCATCAATTTTTATTTTTATTTTTGAAGGAAGTTCTTGGTTAAATGCATATGTGTACATGTTTATACATCTCATAACACTATCCAAAAATAAACAGAGAAGGGATTGATATGTTCAAGAATGGGGAACACCTTTTAGATAATAAGTCCATGAAATACCACCACTGGATCTTGCTGAGCCTTGACTGGTGACCACAAGCTTACCCACCTTGGCAGTACTGGGATCAGCCTGCTTGGTGTCATAGGTGATGGCAATGTTGTATGTCTTCCGGGGCTTAATGCTCTCACTGTTGGCCTTTAGCATGAATGCAGAGTTGTCTACTGAAAAGTTAAACTGCGTGATCTGACCAAAGACATTTTTAAAAGAGATGTTGGCAGTGGCTCCAGCCTTGATCACAAAGGGGCCTTGAGGTTTGGGCACCAGACAATGTCCATGGAGTGGAATGGTTGTAGTCACCTCCAGTGGGGGAGGATATGGTGAGGATGGCCTGGGTATCTCCAAGATGGGAGGGTTCAAAGGTCACCTCAATACTAGCTTCTGTACCACTGGAGCCAGCAGAGGCAACATTAATGGATTTCTCCACATGAAAATCATTGCTATCAATCTGTATAAGAACCAGAAAGTATTTTTAAAAACAACAAAACAACAACAACAACAAAAAAAAGAAACAAAACATGGATGCTCAGTTTCTTACTTTACATGCGTATTCTGTCCTTCCTTTGGCGTAGCTGATAAACCGGCACTGCTGTTGATGACTACCTCCAAGGTTGGTGGTGAAGTGCACAGCACGTTCTAGTGCAGGGGGCGTGGCCACCAAGTGGAGCTCGTACTGGTACACACCCAACTCCGAGCTGCTCAGTGTAAGCTTGCCAGTGGAGTCACCAACCCTCAGAGGAAGGAACTCAAACATGCAATTGCCCTTCCATTTTAAAAGGGGTTGGAAATATAAAGACACAATCATCACACGAGTGGTTTCATACCATGCTTTGGGCACCTAGGATGAAGGTGGCGGGCAGACTGATATCAGGCACGTTGATCGCCGTGGTGACAGTGACAGGGCTGGGCAGAGGGTTATCGATGGTCAGCATGTGGGACACACTCTTCCTGACTTGCGTCTTCAGCTCTATGGTGCCAATGACACCAGATGGAACAAACTTGATCTGAACAATGTAGAAAAGGTACTCTCCTGTCTGCTCATTACGAAATGTAATCTATGGAGAGGGAGGGAGGGAGGGAGGGAGGGAGGGAGGGAGGGAGGGAGGGAGGGAGGGAGGGAGGGAGGGAGGGAGGGAGGGAGGGAGGGAGGGAGGGAGGGAGGGAGGGAGGGAGGGAGGGAGGGAGGGAGGGAGGGAGGGAGGGAGGGAAAGGGAAGAAAGGGATCAGTATTAATTATAGTGATGCAGTTGATGTATAACCTTGGCTGAAATAGAGCATTCTTTGAAAGAATAGAACTTGAGCTTGTACTCCCGCTTGCTCAGGGCTGGTACATCAATGTAGTCCATTCCATCCAGTAATACGGAGCGATCCAATTTCTCGGGCTTTGTTACCTCTCGAATCACCTTGAATCTTCATGGGCACAAAGATAAATAAATCAAATTTCCAACTCTGAGGGAAAACAAAAAGTGGGGGGGGAGGGACATGCACCTCTGTGGCCTCTTGAGCCAGTTCTTGACAGCCAGCAGCTCTGTGTGATGTGTTTTGCACGGGATCTCCTGCTGTACACTCCCAGCCTGCTTTGGGGGCTCGGCTGTCCCAAGCAGGTTATACAACAGGCCACTACCATCAGGCAATGGGAAAAAGATGGAGCCCTGTGGAGGAAGAACAACATTGGCGGCTTTGCAGACAAACATCTATATAGCAATGTACCAGATAAGCTGCAAAATGGCTACAAACTATTACCTAGTGCATACCTGATGCTTAGTGGGCTCTGGTGTCATGACAAGAGGTTGGTAGGTCAGTTCATAGTGGTGGTTCTGGTTGGGAGGGATGCTGATCGACTCGGGCCCAGACCAGTACTCTCCGTCGATGATGGGCTTAAGGAGCCAAGTGGAATTGGTCTTGTTTGAGATGGTCAGCTGCCTCATCTCTTTGCCACGCACACTGGTGAAGAAGTGGATCACCTGAGGCAGGAGGAGGAGGAAGTACAGAGTGGGGTATGGAGAGTAGCAAAGAAATCCAAAAATGAAAACTGCATCAGAGCCACATTGTGTAGGGTATGAACCAACACGATAAGCTCTTAAATAATGGGAAATTAACTTGTGCTTAACTGAAATACTTCACCATAATTGCTTTACTTGCTATACTAAACCAGTGCATACACTGAAATTGTCTACAGGAGCTCTAATAAGAATAGTATAGGCAACCATGGTGAGCACTGTAGACTTCTGTTTATTCAAATGCAATAGGGCCTGCTTACATCCTTAAGTGGAACTTGTTCAATGCACATTCCACTGAGGGTAAGCAGAAGAGGATCAGCATCTTCAATGTGGCAGGCCAGCCTTTCATAGCGAATGTCTGGATTGATTGACATCGGATGAAAGATAATGTCAAATGTAACCTTTTGTGTTAAGAAAAGAAAGAGGAACAATTGTGAGCTTCTTAAACAGTGTCCCAAAGATTTTGACTCACCTCCATTCCTGGGGATATATAACCCTCCACAGGTTGTGATAGAGAAATCAGGGACAAATTTCTCTGCATCCCAGTGAAACCTAGCAGAACCAATACAACACAGAGCACAGCAAATAAAGTGAGGCAAATTGAACATACATGTAGAGTAGGTAAGGAGGTAAGCTAAAGGGCTGCTCAAAATGATCATTGCAACAGTAATGGCAATGGCAGTGCCAAGAGTTTACCATACAATCAATGCAACTCAGGACACCTGACCAAAGAAATTCAGCGACCAATCGTTTGTTACCTTGCCCCGATGTCCCCACTGTTGTGCATGAGGACTCGTCTCTCACTCTGGCTCTTCAGGACAACGGCTCCAAAGGGAACATGGTCGCTGTCCAGCGTTATCTCCAAACCCTGGCAGGACCCAGTCACGATGAACAGGGGCTGTGGGAAACCTTGACACTCTAGGGTCACCTGGATGAAGAGAGCCCACAGAGACAGTCATCACTACCACACTTTGAGCGATGATTATCGAACCTCTTCAGAGAACTGGGGTGACACGAGACTTGGGGGAGAAAGTGACCTCAATCTCCTTGATGGCAGTGGGAGGGAGGGTGAGTTCCCCTGATGGGCTGACGGAGAACACACCATCAGCCTGGAGGGCAGGCACACTGGAGCTGGGCACAATGGACACAGAGAAGACCACTGGAATGGGGCTGCGGTTCACCAGCTTGACCTTCTTGGTGGCTGTCTGGTTCACCCTGAGTGCACCAAAGTTGACTGTTCTTTGTGCAGGATTGACCAACTCAATCTGTAGAAACAAATAAGCTAGTGGGTAATCCACTTCAAAGTCACAAGTAACAGCGCCACTGTTCCCAAATAAGAGCCACTTCTACACCAACCCACATATTGGCATTACTTTCCAAGTGAGCAGCACTTGGTTGACTGATGGAAATTTACATGTGCTAAGGATTTGACCTTTTGAGAAGGAGGGAAAGAGGTCTGACCTTGCCCCAGTGAATGAACAGCTCTGATCCATCACTAACCGGTACCAATGCTAACCTTTGTTTGAGTCCCTTCTCCACGAATCACAACAGTCTTCCTCAACAGTCCATTAATCTCAAAGGGGACTTCCTCGCAGTACTTGATGGCATCTCGTGGCTTGAACACCACCAATGCTTCGCACGACTCTCCAGGGGTCAACAGCTTGGGTTCAAAGTCCACGTCAACTGCTTGCTTGTTGGCATACAGGCAGTTGATGCTATGTGCACCAGAAAACAGGATGTCAGGCCTAAATGTTGTGCCCACACTAGTCCCCCTTCCCACCCTCACACTTTACACCCCACAAGCAACTCAACACATAAACCAACCTGACATCCTTTGTGTCTTTATTGGTGATGGTCAGAACGGCATTATTCAGTGGCGTGTCGAGACGGTACAGGAAGCTGTACCCAAAATTGTACTCCATGAAGGAGAACTCAACAAGAGGCTCCACCCCCTGCCCTCGCAAGGCAATCACTATATCTGGCCGAGCAATGCTGGGTCCATTGGTGATCTGAAGACACAACACAGAGGGCACATAAAAAATGGACCCCTAAGAACAATCTACTCACGCTGAGAGTAAGGTCAGAGCCCTTGAGGGACATCTTTCCGGCAGGAGAGAACACCAGGGAGCACCTGGCCTTGTCGTGGGCTGGGACCACGCCCTCCTCCGGCTGTACCATGATCACCTGGCCTCCATCGCCTCCCGGCTGCAAGCACTTTTCCGAAAGAGTCCACTTGTACTCAAAGCTGTACAGGCCATGGTTGTACACACATAGCTCCCACAGCGATTTCTCATTCACGTGAACCTGTTTGAAGTCAATCACTCTCTTGGCTGCCTTGTCCAAGCGAAGGTCCACTTCCTTCCCATCTGGTCCCTTGCAGGTGATGGCGGTGTTGATGCATATCCTTGTGCCTTGACATTAAGGACAAGGGGTTTTAACTTGCGCTTGACTTGGCACAGCAGATTAAAGCTGTACTCGCGCTCCTGAGCTGCTGTGAAGCGAATTTGTATAGGAAGCCTAAAAAAAAAAGAAAGAAAAAGACGTAAAGATATCTGGATGCTGTGTGTCAAAAAGAGTGTATGGTACTTTGTTTTGGGCTGAATGATGCCTGCCATTGGTTCCACTAGGACCTGAGCCGAGTGGCCATCAAACTGACACGACTGCTCCGTAAAGGCAAAGTGGTATGGAATCGATTCATCGTTGAGAAGGTAGACCGTCTCTTGAGATTGCGTCCCTGTTAGATGCGCATTAGCGTGACGCTTGATTTTGTGCGCCCATTCGTTCACTTACCAACAAACATGGATCTGAAGTTGACGTAGGCTCTATCCATGTTGACAGCGGGTTCAACGGACTGACCGACCAGGAGAAAGGGCAGAGAGATGGAGAGGGAGGGAATAGAGAATGTCCAGAACGACTCCACCAAGTCCAGGGTGGTTGGAGTAAAATCAAAAGCAACGTCATGCTTCTTTCCCCCAGCGATGTAGCCCCGGGGGGTGAGGCATTTGAACAGTGCAATGGAGGAATTCTCAGGGGTCCAGTTGAACTCATAACCAGACGCTGTGGGGTTGATTATGCTGAATTCCCTGAGGGGTACAGAAGCATTAATGGTGAGGACGATCCTGCTCATAGGCTCGTAAGGACCAGTGGACTCACTTGTGGTTTTTCACGCCTATGCCGCGAGAATGAAACTCAATCACCCTTGTTGCTGAATCGATGGCCGGTCCCGTCCTTGTCTCCAGTCCACCTCTGGTCTCCGCTTGTCTCATGGTGAGATAGTTGTTCTCTTCCAGCTCAAAGTGGCAGTACGGCATCAGGGAAAGCCCCTGTACTTTTAGGTCCAACGGTCGACAAGATTGATCCAAGTGAGGGACACTGGCAAAAAGGAGAAACACTCGGATCAACAGCTCTCTAGGGAGGAGGAGGAAGGGATGTGGGTGGGACTTACTTGCACCTAAACATGCACTGCATGTCAACTAGGTCCAGTGGGGAGAACCGAACTGTAAAGTTGGTTTCTTGTCCAACCAGAATTACACCACTGGCGGGAGTCACTGAGAATGGCGAGACCTCTTTCCCTACACTGCAGCTTGAGCCTGCATCAGACTTGGGCTCCATTGCATCTCTCGTCCCATTTTCATTCTGATCCAGTGCCGTCCACTTGTATGCCAGTGGTATCGGCCCCACATTCTTCAAAGGGAAGCTGTCAACAAGTAAATGACCCCAGACAGCATAACAACTAGAGGCACATCAGCTCAGAGGAGCCTCTCTCCTTACCTAAATGCTCTAGTTTGAAACATTAGGGTGTCCCTGAACTTCACTTCAGACGTAGAACATTCGTACTTAGTATATGCGGCCACACCTGACGCAGTCAGTTCCAGGTCCCTGTGGCTGCCATCGACCACAGCGTGAGGGGTCTCGGGCTCTGTCTCTATCACCTTCTGCTTTGCCGGGGTTGGTGGAGGTCTCCCAGGAGACGTGGGTGAAGCATCATGCACCCCTTGGTGACCCTGGAGGGGAGCAGTCACCCATCGAACTGACTTCATCCTGTCGTCCCAATCGGGCACCTGTATAGAGGGGTGGGTCACTTACATGTATTAATGACATCACTGCTGCATGAGCAAGAGGTGTGGGGTGCCCAAAAATTGATAAATCATACATACATACACTCACCCACACATACACTCACACATACACACATATACACACACTTACACACATACATACCACATTACACATACACTCACACACACATACACTCACACATATACACATATACAACACACATATACACATACATACCACATTCACACATACACACACATGCACACGCATGTACCTGGCTAATCTCGTGGGAGAACTTGATCTTGGTGATCTTTGCACACAGCCTCTGAGCAGTCATGGTTTGAGGCTTGGCAGGTCTGAAAGTGACCACAATGTCTTTCGAACTGTTGGGGTGGAGATGGCCCACGCATGGGGAAAACGAGAGTCCAGGGAGCGAGGGAAACTGGAAGCGAATAGCCTGGCTTGTAGAGTGGTTCGACAAGACAAACGACAGCTGCTTGCTTTCCCCAACTGGACACCCGCCAAACTGCAGGTGGTTGATGTGAACTAGTGTGGAGTAAAAAGAAGAAAGATCAATGGGAGATGTGATAGTACTGGGGAAGAGGGGACATATACCTTGCATGGATGTGGCTGACTCCCCCACTTCCTCCATTATGCTCTGGATGTTGTCAATGGCAACGTCATCCTTGTACCCTTCTCCCACCAGCACTATGCGCAGGTTCTCAAACTGGTTGTCCTGTATCTTCAATTGAAGCTCACCACTGCACTTGTTTGGCTGTGCAGGCTGGAATAGCACCTTCAGCTCTTTCACCTCATCTACTCCCAGCTTAATAGCCGTGGGAGGGGGTGGGGCCTTTTGCATCCTGGGCCCAGTCTGGCATGTTCCTGCCACCTCATCCTCCTCCACCCCCCCTTCAGCCTCCCCCTCCTCCTCCTCCTCCTCCTCCTCCTCCTCCTCTCCAACCTTTGGCCGGGCTATGGAGAAGGACTCATGTCCGCTGCCCAGTGTCATCACCAGTGTGGCAGGGATGGTCCCAACATTCCTCACCACCAAGGGAAGACCCTGAGCATTGCCCACCATGAGACGCTTGAAGAGGAGGAGGGGGGTGTCCCTGAGCGTTGCGCAACACGGGCTTCTCTATGGAGACCTGGGGGAGGTTCCCCTCGCCCTGCAACTCAAAGGTCAGTCCTTTGGCCTTCAATGTTTGAGATCCTTCGGCAACAGCTTCAAACGTTGCAGAGTACAACTGGGGTCATGTGCAAGGGAAAGTTATTTGGGTTAGTGGTTAAAAATTACTTACAGTAGTGCTACACTACTGTATAGCAACACTATACGGGATAGCACTGCTTGTATACCTGCATGGCTGCTACACTATACGGGATAGCACTGCTTGTATACCTGCATGGCTGCTACACTATACGGGATAGCACTGCTTGTATACCTGCATGGCTGCTACACTATACGGGATAGCACTGCTTGTATACCTGCATGGCTGCTACACTATATGGAATAGCACTGCTAGACCTACATTAGCTGCTGTATAAATGCTACATGCATATACGGGATAACACTGCTATAGGAGCTATACCTGCATGGCTGTTGGTCTGAAGGTAACCACAGCATACACATGGGAGTGGCTTGGGATGTTCACTTTGCTGGGCTCTACTTCGAATATGTCAGCTGCTCCCTTGACCTTCTGCACTGAGGAAGACTTCACCAGTATATTCACGTCACAAGGTATCTACAAATGGAGGATGTGGTAGTGATTAAAATACCCGCTATTGCAAAAGACTGCACTGATGTACCTTATTTGGGTTACTGATTTTAAAGCGAGCCTTTGCCGACTGACCAACAATGACACTCTTGTACAGGAAGGTCTCATCCTCCTCTCCATAGACACCTATGCAGCCATCCTGAATAAGGAGGATCAAAAAATTCAAAAACTCCTTTTCCTCCCCCCAACCCTCCCCACTCCCTCTCCTAACCTCATGAAATGTGTGCTGTCCTAGGACTCCTAGTTGCTTGCATATTCTGTGCTCTTCAAATACTGACGCAATGTCACTGCAATTGATGGCTGGAATCAGGACCTCCCCACGTATTTTGTATGTGATCTGAGGGTCATTTTTGTGTCGATCACTGATCTCCACACACAGATCCTGTGGTACAGCAAAGATGAACAGAGTGAAGGCCTCTGATAAGGGTGCCCTCCCATCCTACCTCCTCATGTTTGCCTGCTTTGTCGGCCACACACTCCACACTAATGACCACAGATTGCCCAGGTGAAATCACGCCTATAGCACTGTTAACAGTGAACAAGCTTAGAACTAAACGTTGGCTCCCCCCCAATGACTTCAGTTCTAGGAGTAGGAAGAAGGGAAGAGTATGAAAAGAGGATGAAGGAGGGTGAAGGGAGGGGAGAGGGAGGAGAGGAAGGGAGAGGAGGAAGAGAGGAAGGGAGGGGAGGAAGAGAGGATGGGAGGGGAGGAAGAGAGGATGGGAGGGGAGGAAGAGAGAAGGGAGGGGAGGGAGGAAGAGAGGAAGGGAAGGGAGGGAAGCGAGGAAGGGAGGGGAGGAGAGAGGAAGGAAGGGGAGGAAGAGAGGGATTTGGTGAAAGAAAGTGTAGGTGAGGATAGATGGCCGAAGAAGTAGGAAAAGATAAAAAAATACATATCAGACTTGCATTACAAAGCCCACCTCATTGCAGCCCCAGACACACCCCCTGGACCATTTCCTCCTTTTCCCTTGCCCTTGAACACCTGTGATGACTGGGCAGAGGCCACACATCTCTGGACTTTGCCCTTTTGGCCGCAGCCACAGCAGCAATAGTGGCCCTGTAACATACCCAGGGTTCTGAAATATGTTCCTGCAGGTCAACAGTGGGACTTACACTCTCGTAACAAACATTCATGCATGCATACATACACATGTGCATTCAACCACACACACACACACACACACCACACGGAAGGGAGGGAGGGAGGGAGGGAGGGAGGGAGGGAGGGAGGGAGGGAGGGTGGGAGGGAGGGAGGGAGGGAGGGAGGGAGGGAGGGAGGGAGGGAGGGAGGGAGGGAGGGAGGGAGGGAGGGAGGAGGGAGGGAGGGAGGGAGGGAGGGAGGGAGGGAGGGAGGGAGGGAGGGAGGGAACATGACCAGGAACAAATGGGCAAGATGAATGTGGAAGGATGACATCATCTGGTGGCTCATATGGTTAGATTGGCTTCCTATTGATCCTCGCACACTCTTAATGCAATATAATCGCACGGTTACTATCTATAAAATGAGCGTTGTACCACTCGGCTCGCATCATAGATTATATACGGAAGGGATTAATTGGAAACGGATCACGTGCTGCAATACATTGTATTATCCAAGCTTCGGGCCGTCAGTGTAGTATCAATTAACACTTTCTTAGCGACCACGTTACTATAACTTTTTCGAACAGCACAGTTATTTGACTAGTTTGAGACTTGTTTGAGAGGTATGGATATTAAGAAATGCGTGTTTCTGACTGTAAATGTATTCAGACGCGAATTTTTCATTAGACCCCGCGTTCCGTCAGTTAGCGATGCCTTTGTGGGCGTAAAGGAAACGATAGCTTCGTCGCATTGGCTATTTTTGTGCATAATCGACGGGATCTTACTAAGACAATCGAACTCTATAGTTTTTGACTTTTTGTCTCTAGTACACTAACAAAAAAGTCGTCGATAACCATTTGGACATGTGTGCGGTTGTGGGCGTGCAGCGCGTGCTGAGGTCTATCTTTCCATTATTTTATTCGTTTGTTCCAGACCCCTCCTCCATCCCACCAGCGGCTGGAGTGGAGGTGGGGGCTGATAAAAGAAGAGAGGGAGAGAGAGATGGTATCGCATTATGGCTGAACAGTCATGTCTTCAAGACAAAGTGGAGGAAGATTTATCCCACACACTAACTATACCTGGACCATCAGCGAAGATGCAGATATCTCCTCTTTACTAACTGGGCTGAAGGAGGGGCAGTGCTGCGTTATACCATTGGATCGGTTTGAAACTAGCACTACAGGCAACAGACACAGACATATTGCAGTGGAGCTCAGCCATCCCACCGGCTGGGGATATTTGGCAAGCAGATTCAAAGGGTACTGGCAAGGAAGAGATGATTGGTTCTTTGAACAAATTGAGCAATATGTCTGCAAAGAAGGATGCGACGCGACTTTTACAAGTAATGGAGGGGGAAACCCAGGAGGCAGTACAAGCACAAGTTGCGACTGCTTTGACATCCGATCCTTTTTTGAAGCTCCCCGTCGTAAAAACACCGGTAGCACAGCTAAAGATGGAGACATACTTGGACAAGCTGTTACAGCAAGTCGACTTGATGATGGACTTAACGCCTGGCTTCAATCCCCTGGGCCGTCCCAACTCAGTTCTGGAATTGGAGACATATGCCACGCATCAGGAGTCGACCTTGAGGGCGCTACTCAAAGATCCAGAGTTGAATTTTCAGAATGCGCATCAGTATGCGATTCAATCGACACAGTACTCTTTGGCTCAGATGTACACAATCCAAGTGAGAGCATTGGAAGTTCTCAGGTTACAACGAATCAAGAAATTGCAGCGCTTGATAGTCGAAGAAGATGTCTATCCCTTAGCAGGAAAAGAAATAAAAGTAGACCACTTAGCACACCTGAGTTACAACAGAACAAGTCTGGCAAAAGACATAGAAGAGATGAAGAAGTTGTTTGTAGCGAAGAAGATGGGGGAACAGCCGAAGTGGCAATTGTTGAAATACCAGAAGCTGACAGCAGAGAGAGATCAGATGGTGTATGCGGCGAAGAAGATGTCTGCCAAGAGACAAGCAGAGGAAGAGTTAGTGCAGGCCGAGATAAAGAAGATGAATTTATTGCTCGAGAACGATCCCGAATTACACAACCTGGACGAGTCTATGGAACAGACGACATCCCCACCTTGCTGCTCTCGATCTTTGGTCGAAGCCCTCTGCTTGAACCAACCAGCCCAGGATGTTGGCTTAATCAGTCTCTGCACAGCTCTCGAGAATCAGTCCGCAGAGCTAGACTAGTTAAATTGTTTTGGGGTTATAATCGTAAAGTAGCACAAGAATTAGCTTACGCTGACAGGGGCCAAAAAGGGAGATGTGCTAGAAAATCTGGTGGAGAGTACAGGATAGTATCTAAGACCATGAGGATGGATTACTACATGAAATTTAGCACACTAGTTAAAATCCACCCTATGATGTTCAATGATGGAAATGTATGGGAGAAGAAAAGGGATTTAATGTTACCAGAAGCTGTTCCTGCTGAAAGGGTAATTAGTGTGTGGATATGTGGAGATGGGGGAGTAGGCAAATCTAGGTTTGTCAACTGGTTTGTGAAATATTGCCTTGATCATAGGGTGTACAAGTTGCCATACTCTCATGAGTACAAATGGTGGGATGGTTACATCTTGGAAAAAGTTGTCCACATTGAAGAATTAGATTTGCAATCTCGCATGGTTGTCTCACAAGTGAAAGCATACTTGATTTTGATACCATCAGAGTTGAAAAGAAAGGATCTGTGACACAACCTGTGCGGCCCTGGGTCTTCTTTATCACATCTAACTTCACCCCACAAGGCGTCTTTCAAGACGAGTGGGATGATGCTCTCCAATCACGGTTCAGCACTGAAGGTACCTTCCAGGCGGTAAACCGAAGGAGAAAAAGTGGAGTCAAGATCTGGTGTGGCAAATCAACTCACAAGCTGGTTTTGCAATGCTGTTTGAGAAATTGAAGACAGTATTTGAAGATTACCCTGGCATGCCTGCAGTTATGGATCCTAATTTTCACTACACTGCTTTGAAGAACCCAGTTACCTGGGTGGACTATGACCATGTGCTTAATCTGTAAAGTGTGAACATTGTAATACATTAAACTTTTGGCCCTGATCTTTTCTCAACCCCCTCCTCCGGACCTTGGGCGGGCAGAGGTGGAGGAGGGGGTGTATAAAAGAAGGTGTATACTCTGTATGATGTTATCGATAGCAAGTGATCAGAAACATCGCAAGATGACTGTGAACTATGTGTTGAAGATAGCTGTAGACGCGGAGAGTCTACAAGAATTGAATTCAGAAGGCTTTAATCTTGTGTTGACGAAGGGAAACGTAGTCAACAGTGCAGCAGGTATTCCATATCCTTTGATATGGATAGCAGTGAAAGCATTTGAAAACAATGAAGTACTATGGAGCGGAGCCCAATACGAATTGTATGCCAGTTCAACACAAGTGCAAGAAGGTGCAGTAATCAATCGATTGTCTACTACGAATCAGCCAGCTGATCCTAGTAAGACTTACACCTTCAAAAATGGTGTGTTCAATGAAGGAACAGATCAATCGATACCAGCTTACAACGTGACGAATGACATTGTTGTTTGGTTTGGCTCAGAGTGCTACTATCAATGGAGCAGAAGCTTCTGGGCCATTTGAAGGTATCAACCTACCTAACAATGCAAGTGCAACATTCACACCTTCAGAAGATGTCCAAGTCTTCTTCAATGTCAATGCTCAAACTTCACAATGCACTATTGCTGCTGGAACAACTCCATGTGTGTTGCACTTTTTACCTCAAAATCCAACGCAAGAGTATAGTATGGGATCCGAGTAGCAAGACGTTTATACCAGTAGGTCCTTCTATGGTGACCAGAGATGCACAAATCACTACTGATGTAACACCTGTGAGTGTTATACTTGATCATGTGGTCAGTAAAGTTGGTCACAAACGATCAGTACCTAGTGATTGGAACATGCAACTGATCCCTGTAGCAAAACAGCTGAGAGTGTTGTCAGAACCAGAGAAAAAGACAATTCCTTGGACCTTGATTCGCCGAAGGGATACTGATGCAGAGAGTGAAGACGATCAATTGGCAATTGATCTACAGAATACCTCTGCTCAGCAAGAAGAAGGGGACTACATGTTACTAACGTGTACTACGACCATGAAGGACACAAGATCAAATCATTTTCATACCGCTACAGGTCCAGTGTGATGTCTCACACTGCAATGAGAGAAGGGCAGTGGTACAAATACAAGCCAGTAGGACAGACTTGGATATTTGAAGACCCTAAAGTTGACGATACATATGGAGCATGGATGTATGAAGACTTGAAATACATGGCAGAGTACAAAGGTGACATGGTGAAATTTACTCTGGCACATTATGGCTCTGTGATAGAGGCTTTGGCTGATATCAACAGAGTGGAAAGAGTGTCAGATGACGATGATACTGACTCTTATGTATCTGACACTGAGATGGTGAAATCAGCGTACAATGTATGTCCTTCTGATGAATTGGAAGAAGCATCTTCTAGTGACGAGGGTGACACCAAAGGCTACAGGTTACGTAATGGAAACTGGTGTCACATACACATATCGAGGTTGGACACGACAAAACGGAACTGGTGTCTACATTCCATTTGATGGATCCATCATGTTCACACCTTATGGTATGGCTAGCAGATGTCCTATGCCTGTTCAAACCTTTGCGAGTAACAGAGATTTTTGGGACTGCAAAGATGTCAATCCAGCTACTCTCAAAGACATGAAAAGCATCAGAGACAAAGAATCTTATGATCTATTTCTAGTCAAACACAGTACAGAAATAGAGAAATGCAGCCATCTGAAGTCATTTTTGTCATCTATATGCAAATCCCTGAAGACTGCAAAGAAGAGAGTGAAGCTAGAAGGTTTAGGCACTACTTCTGAAGATTGTCAATATCAAAGTAAAAAAAAAAGAGTGACAAGGAAGTGCGTCAAGACCAAATCGGGACAGATAATGTGGACATTACCATCAACATTCCTAATCCTGTAGAACATCGTGCATATTCTATGTGTACTATTTTGTAAATTTGGTATATCACATATTACATTACATTCTTTTACTACCCCCCTCCTCCAGTGCATCGTGCGCGGATTGGACGGAGGAGGGGGTTTGTAAAAGATAACGAAAAATCAGCTTTTAATCTCACAATATTGCATAGGTATATACAGTGTTACAGTTCATATAAATGTAATGAGATTATTATACATCTGTACTTGATAGGGAACGTTCACATAGACAGGCTCTTGCTCATAGAAGACAAGTACATCATTTTCCATGATATGGAGCATACTTCCGTCTTCTCCACTTGTCCACACATATTGCATGTGGGTAAACATGTAATTGTTTACGTCGTGAGAAGGCACTGCACTGGGATGTGGGAAAAACACAGCACAATTATTGCCCATATGATGTATGACATAAGGCACATGTAGCTCCATTGATGTAGCAGTTGGTATCAATATGGGCTCAAATGGAATAGATGCTATAGCAAGTTGAGCCAGTAGCCGACTTGGCATAGTGTACAGATCAGAAGGAATGTGGACAACTGGTCGTGGTTCGATTAAACCTGTGTGCCCAGGCAATATGAATCGAACTGTATTTACACCTTCTGCATTAGTACTGAAATGTGCATTAGTCAAACAATGCTGCGACACAGCAGTCATTATTGCATTCGCACTGTCGTGCACCAGGCCATACTCTTGCAGCACTATTCCATTGGGAGCCTTGTAATGATATGTGTACAATACCCCAGTCCACACAGTTTGCTGATATTGTTCATTTACATTATCACTGTGCATAGCAATTGATACTGCACCCACTACCAATTTGTGTAGGGTCATCACACTCATACTGTAGCAGAGAATTTGTGTATATGTGATCCACATATTTGTCTGCAATCATGTACTCTGATTTACTATATACAGTTCCGAAATATTGCATCTCATTCATTGCGATTTTGTCCCAATCAATGTATATTTCTTCATCTTCATGCAGCATGGGTCCTTCTGTATAGGGGTCATTAATCACAAACATAACTCTGCTAGGAGTATGCTGGTCTTTCACAAACATAATATGAGCACGTGACCTGACCACTTCATTTGGTAGATTTGTATTGATCCCAGCATAATGAAATGTGACAATGTTGTTACGAATGGCATATGATATTTGCGATTAGTTTGTAACACACATTGATTGTTGCACGTATTACGTCGATGCACACACATTCCTCTCCCAGGTACAAGTTGGTTGTATTCATACCAGGTATTCTCTACACCATAGCTAAATGCACTTGACCAATCCACTTTCTCTATCTGTACTGCGTCTGTTACAGTACCCTGTGCAGTTTTGTAAGGCATGTCCAATAGTAGAGATGGATTGTTAGCTTTACTACTGTGCATAGGGACAATTTTATGGCACCATGACGATATTTGATGATATAATCTTTACTAACCTCCACTGGCTGGTTGCCGAAGCGAGGGCGACTCACCCACATCGATACGATGACAAAATGTCCGTTTTGGTACATCAGCTTTGCTTCTTTCTGTTGAGGACTTAATGTTACGACCGTAACTTGACTTCCAGTACTAGCCACCCATTTGCCCATTCACAGCCTGTCTTTGCAAGAAGACACTGATCACTTCTTGCGGTTGGTATGACACATCTAATCCTTCCTCTACATACTGTCCAAAGATAGGAGAAGACACAGTTTTTCCATCTACTGTAGCACTCTGCGTTACTCCCAATATGACACCTTCACCACTGTCATTTTCCAAAGTATAAGCAGTTGTACTTGGTACCACTGCACCTCCTATCTGAAATGCACGGATATGAACTGGTACGGAACATCCGTTGTTATTCCCTCTGTAGTGTATGATGTCTGCTCAATTGTAGCTCCTGATTGTACCGTTGTCTCACTAGCATAGAAATTGTAGTCCAAGAGAATACATTGTCTTGAAATGGTTGCTTGGCTATCCATATCAAAGGGAGTGGGTTAGACACTGCCGACTGTACAACTCCCTTCGATAGGCATAGACTGTATCCTCCCTCATTCAGACTTTGTACGTCTGTTGCGTTGAAATCTACTTCAATCGAATAATCCATTGTTCAATAATGCGATACCATCTCTCTCTCCCTCTCTTCTTTTATCAGCCCCCACCTCCACTCCAGCCGCTGGTGGATGGAGGAGGGGGTCTGGAAAAGAAGGGTTAGATAGGGTGATGAAGGATAGTGTGGGCAAAAATTGATGTATGAGAACACAGTGTTACAAATGAGAATGCTAGACATCATCACTACCTAGTACTAAAGATGTCTATCAGTATGCTACAAATTTGCATGTTAAACTACCAGGTCCCATTACTACTCTGTACATCAGAGTAGTTTGCATGGCCACAGAAGCTTCAGTGTATTCAGACACACGATAGTATGCTTTGTAGTTGACTCCATCAACAATCTCATACCAAGTGTCTGTCACCATGATGTCTTGTGGAGGCTTTAATTTAGTTCCTTGATACTCAAACTTCCACACGTTAGGTCCTTTGTCAGTAAATCTAGGCTTGTATCCTGTTCCAGTCAGCATTACTTGAGGAGCATGATGTCTGAACACATATGAGGAACATATTCCACAAAACTCAACTGATAATTTGAGTTTTGTGTACAGACATAATAGCTGCCTACAAACATTCTTCCTGAACATTTAGCAGATGTCACATTGGCATGAGGACTGAAATTGAACCATCTTTTACTTCCTATAGAACACATATCGTAGAATGTGTCGGTGGGACATACCAACTATGTCTCCAGGTTCACTCTCCTGTAGCATCAAACGGATCAAGTTGTCAGCATACTTCAGCATAGTGTATACTGTGTTAGTCGTCATAGGGACCAACTTAGGATTGGCGATTTGAGGACCTTTCACTGCAACATAAGATACATCTCCATTGAGATGATTTACACGTCCGTACCAGTGCTCTGCCCAACATGTACGTGCTAACTTCTGGTGCATATACACCATCAACATCATTAGTCTTGTCATGTACTGCCTTTTCAAACCATATACCGCCAATCACTAATTGATGCGATACATGACTCCCAACTGCATATTCGTCTTGAATATTCCTTTTTTGATACCTGTGTCCACGTAGTAGTACTGTTGATCTGGTCTACTGCGAACACTGTACACCCTGCTGTTTGCATTTTAGACAAGTCAGGGATGATAGGTGTGGAAGGATATTTCTCTTCTAGTTTGACACAGATCTTCTCACAATCGATCACATGTGTTTTCAATCTTCTCTACCTGAGATACACTGCTGTTGAATGTGTAGATATGACCACCTGCATGTTGAATTGCATATCCCGGGTGTGTTGTTAACACTAACGAAGTAGTATCTACAGGATACGTAGGTAGGATGTACATGTAAGGAGAATTGAACACTATATGATACCGATGGCCTTCTCTCACATATTGTTGTTCTCCAGATAACATATCAGGAAATGAACGGTACAGATATATCTTGCCTTTGTCTTGATCATACCTGTACAACGTATTGGTCTGTACTCTTTCTGCATACGATAAATACTGTGGACTTGTATTGTCTGCTGTCACAATTGGCCACGTATTTTGAGTGTACAAGTGTGCTGTCGTGCTGACACTTCCACTTCACTACTCGACGTATCACAGTGCAACACAACTTTGACAACTGATACATGTATGCCTTCACAATGTCCATCATGTCAGAGCTGTATTCCGATATACACACCAAATCTGTTCCTGAATGTCGTTTCGACATAGCTTTGGTTGGCAACTAGATAACTGCTTTCACTACATGCTGGTGGTCTACTACCATCTGCGTAATCCACTTCTTCAATGCCACTTCTGTTCCATTCACGATGATCAGCATGTACCACAAACTGGCTCTCATAAGTGTACCACATGTATCTGTGATCCTTTGGCCAGTTTCGGTATATTTATACCGCATGTAACTGTCCATCTCTCGTTTGTACACCAGCCCGGTACATAAACACAGAAGGATACATTGCATCCACGCTCTCTTCAGCAGTAGCCATCTATATCCACACAACTTTAGCACATAATCACACTCCATATACTACTCATCTTTTATAACCCCCACCTCCACTTTCCCGCCATTGTCGGATGGTGGAGCTGGGGGGTACATAAAAGAAAGTAGATATATTTGTAATCGTATCGGATAGAGTTAGACAGTATAAGTTGTCACCGAATTGGGCTAGAGGTATATTCGAGTATACCTGGAGACAGAAGAATATAGAGTGATCAACGATCTGTGATACTATATTCATTATAGCAGCTATCATCTGTGTAGTAGTATTTGGCAGACAGAACATCAAATACAGAAGCTCATGTTGGAGGACAGCATATGGAAGAAGCTTATTAATTGACAGTAGGAAAGAGTTCACAGAAGCTTGCACATCAATTTACAACCACATACAAAGCTTACAGAAGAGGAACAAAGAGAAGCTATACAAAAAATGGAGAGTGACTTTCCTGGATATTTGTAAAGAGTTAGGAGTTCCTGAAGGATATCCACCGCCAGAAGTAGTACTGGGTGCTGAAAACAATCAAGACTTTTTGTATCAAGTAGGACTTGAATTTTTGGAACTCTACAGTACAGATGGGCAAATCCAAAAAAAAGAATGAAAAAGGCAAAGGGGAGGGAAAAAAAAAAGGTACAAAAGGTGGCGGAGTGAAAAAAAGAAAATCTAAGAAAGGCAAGAAGCGTGGAGGTAAAAAAAGTAGTGGGTA